>JACEFZ010013269.1:0-29951 GCA_014155875.1 Cepaea nemoralis
AACATGGAAAGAAAAGTGTGTCTGTATGTAACCAGGAGAAGCCATGTCTGTATGTAACCAGGAGAAGCGTTGTCTGTATGTAACTAGGAGAAGTGTGGTCTGTATGTAACTAGGAGAAGTGTGTCTGTATGTAACTAGGAGAAGTGTGTCTGTATGTAACTAGGAGAAGCGTGTCTGTATGTAACTAGAAGAAGTGTGTCTGTATGTAACTTGAAGAAGTGTGTCTGTATGTAACTTGAAGAAGTGTGTCTGTATGTAACTTGAAGAAGTGTGTCTGTATGTAACTTGAAGAAGCGTGTCTGTATGTAACTTGAAGAAGTGTGTCTGTATGTAACTCAAAGAAGTGTGTCTGTATGTAACTTGACGAAGTGTGTCTGTATGTAACCAGGAGAAGCGTGTCTGTTGTGACGGGACAGCCCCGGCAGCATCATAATTACCCAAGTTTTCAAGGAATTACAGAGCCCACAATATTTTTCTAAAATTCTCTAAAAGAATAAACGTTCCCCAGAAGAGGATAAAAACGTAAGAGAAAAATACAGAGTCACTTAGAGCCCGCACTATCATTTTTACTACATTAGTAGATCAAAGCAACGTCTGGTCTCTACATCTAAGAGATTTTCCCTTTGATGTTCTGATCAACCAGACATCGCGGAGCCAGTCAGTTGAGATTGACGTGTTAGTTTACAAGCCTGCGGTTGGAATAGGGACTAACACCTTACGTTCAACAAGACCTAACGTGTGAACCAGCCACGGCAGAATGGGAGATAAGAGGGTCAGCCAGACCCGTCTGAAATAATACATGGCAGTGCTACTCAGGGGAAAACCCCGTGTGATCCAAAGACGGCAATATAATGCAGGCCTAACACCTATCTATAAGTCCAGACATTGGGGAGACGGGACAACGTCTGAGTTTCCACCACAAAGGAGCAATTAGGACCAGATACTTGACACCTCACGGCAATACAGCGGCAAAGTAGGAACACATGGCTGACACACTATTGCCAGCAACCCAGGAAGGCGGGGGTTAATAGCCTATTGGAATGTAATGACGCAACTGCATTGCCGCCAAAAGCATGTTTCATTGTTTCAGGCGTGGCGGGGCCTCGGATCCATTTGATTGACAGATGAACTACCCTTCACAGGAAAGGAGGAGGGGGGAGAAGAGTTTAGGACTTAATCCATCCCGTCATCGTACATGGAAAAATAGTGGAGTTAATTAATAGGGGAGATATTAATTAGCCAACGTGAAAACTAGCCAGGGCTGAAGAGAATAAACCTACATGCATGGCCAGCAAGACTTCAGACGCAAATTTACAATAGCATTCTTAGGATACCTACTGGAGAAATATTAACATTTCGTTCTGTTGGACTTCTGTACGAAGTATTATGATGGAATTTCATAGCTATAAACCAGGTAAAACCATTATCTGATTAGTTTGTCTGCTAGTCTGAAGGCTTGTGTAGTTTCCTGTTTCTACATATTCTCCCAAACTTTACACTCGTGGACTTTCTGTTGTACTTATGTTCCAGTTTCTAGATTTACTATTACACTGTGAACTTTATCTTCTTCTTTCATTCACCACTTGTTGTCTGATTTGATGTATGTGATAATTTGGAGAAATCCATTATCCAAGCTACATGAGCGTGTGGCTTATTCATGTACAGGAGATACATTAGATTCATCCTGTATGGTGTTAAACATTGGGGAGACTGACTACTTAGGAGAAATTCCTGAGAGCTACCAGTCTCTTGATAGCGTCCAATTAACATTGATTATTTGGACCAACACTTTGAGTGCCTACCAAGATTGTGGTGAAACCACTTGGTTTGAGGAATGGCAACCAGTTCACCTTGTCTGCATGATGTCTGCATGAGGACAGACATGACTTAGGACATTCAATATCCCAGACAGATTCAGGAAAGCATTTAATGTTCGACAGGACTGTGCGACCAGCCCTTCCGACAAGACAGTATGAATGAATCAGAAAGGGAAAGAGTAAGTGAGGTGAACTTATATGGGAAACACCCATTACATAAATGTATGTGATGATGTATGTTTTGAGCTATAGATGTTCTAAATGGTTTTATGAATATATACATATATATTTATTTATTTAGAACTGATATATGTTTATGTAACATGCCATCATCTATCATCATACCATCATATATTATGACTTGAATGTATGTTTATATGAATGTATAGACATATGTGTTTGAGATGTGTAGACGTAGGTACTACCCATCTCCGTTCGTTTCATTCCAGATCTCTTAGGAAGCAATGGGCAGTCAACAATCCATATCCGGAAGTGACTTAGCCTTGTGAAGGGACCAATTTGGACTCCTTCAATCTGACAGTGAACTGCGTCTCACTGGGGGAAGCATGACCTATGTGCTTCTGAGCTTTTCAGCCAGATGAGTTACATATACCATAATATAATCATCATCATATGATCATCAAGATTAGAAATAATAAACACAGTTGTTGTATTTTAAAACTCAATTTGTCCGTATAATTCTAAATGTTTATAAATGTTTGTGTAGTGTAATCAAGTACACACATTATTGTATCATTTAGTGGGGGTTCGCACATATTGTCCAGAAGTGGGAATCTATGTCCGGGAGGTATCTTGCCTATGCAGTCATAAGTAACCAGATTACGTTGCATGTCTTAACTCCTCCTTTCTAACTTCTGGTGATACCAAGTACAGCCACATCTATATATATAGATATATTCTATCTTCAACGAGCCACTTCTTGGCTGTTTTCTTGAGTATCAGGGACAGTGTCTTAAATCAGCATAACAGACATTTGTTCCACGTTTTCTCTCTGGGATCTGGGGTGTTAATTAGTCCCTTCTGACAGAGTTAGGGGATCTTAAACTGCATCCAGAACTAAACACCAGTAGAAGAAAATGATTTTGGCTGAGTGGTTGCCCATCTGGGATCTAACCCCAGCCAGTTGGTGACATCTGTATGTAACCAGGAGAAGCATATCTGTATAAAACTAGGAGAAGCGTGTCTGTATGTAACTAGGAGAAGCGTGTCTGTATGTAACTAGAAGAAGTGTGTCTGTATGTAACTTGAAGAAGTGTGTCTGTATGTAACTTGAAGAAGTGTGTCTGTATGTAACTTGAAGAAGTGTGTCTGTATGTAACTTGAAGAAGTGTGTCTGTATGTAACTTGAAGAAGCGTGTCTGTATGTAACTTGAAGAAGTGTGTCTGTATGTAACTTGAAGAAGTGTGTCTGTATGTAACTTGAAGAAGTGTGTCTGTATGTAACCAGAAGAAGTGTGTCTGTATGTAACTAGAAGAAGCGTGTCTGTATGTAACTAGAAGAAGCGTGTCTGTATGTAACTAGAAGAAGCGTGTCTGTATGTAACTTGAAGAAGTGTGTCTGTATGTAACTTGAAGAAGCGTGTCTGTATGTAACCAGAAGAAGCGTGTCTGTATGTAACTAGAAGAAGCATGTCTGTATGTAACTTGAAGAAGTGTGTCTGTATGTAACTTGAAGAAGTGTCTGTATGTAACTAGGAGAAGCATGTCTGTATGTAACTAGGAGAAGTGTGTCTGTATGTAACTAGGAGAAGTATGTCTGTATGTAACTTGAAGAAGTGTTTCTGTATGTAACTTGAAGAAGTGTGTCTGTATGTAACTAGGAGAAGCATGTCTGTATGTAACTAGGAGAAGCGTGTCTGTATGTAAATAGGAGAAGTGTGTCTGTATGTAACATGGAGAAGTGTGTCTGTATGTAACGAGGAGAAGTGTGTGTATGTAACTTGAAGAAGTGTGTCTGTATGTAACTTGGAGAAGTGTGTCTGTATGCAACTAGGAGAAGCGTGTCTGTATGTAACTAGGAGAAGCGTGTCTGTATGTAACTAGGAGAAGTGTGTATGTAGGAGGTTGATTGAGGAGAACATTGGATACAAACGTTTTCCAGCACACTCTTCTGCCAACAACACACTCTTCTGCCAACAACACACTCTTCTGCCAACAACACACTCTTCTGCCAACAACAACACTCTACTGTCAACAACAACACTCTACTGTAAACAACAACACTCTACTGTCAACAACAACACTCTACTGTCAACAACAACACTCTACTGTCAACAACAACACTCTACTGTCAACAACAACACTCTACTGTCAACAACAACACTCTACTGTCAACAACAACACTCTACTGTCAACAACAACACTCTACTGTCAACAACAACACTCTACTGTCAACAACAACACTCTACTGTCACAACAACACTCTACTGTCAACTACACACTCTACTGTCAACTACAACACTCTACTGTCAACAACAACAGTCTACTGTCAACAACAACAGTCTACTGTCAACAACAACACTCTACTGTCAACAACAACACTCTACTGTAAACAATACACTCTACTGTAAACAACAACACTCTACTGTAAACAACAACACTCTACTGTAAACAACAACACTCTATTGTCAACAACAACAGTCTACTGTCAACAATACACTCTACTGTCAACAACAACACTCTACTGTCAACAACAACACTCTACTGTCAACAACAACACTCTACTGTCAACAACAACACTCTACTGTCAACAACAACACTCTACTGTCAACAACAACACTCTACTGTCAACAACAACACTCTACTGTCAACAACAACACTCTACTGTAAACAACAACACTCTACTGTAAACAACAACACTCTACTGTCAACAACAACAATCTACTGTCAACAAAAACATTCTACTGTCAACAACAACATTCTACTGTCAACAACAACACTCTATACTTCATGACCAAAATTGAGGAAGAAGTTTGATATATACTTTATCCACAACACTCTACTGTCAACAACACTCTACTATCAACAACACACTCTACTTTTAACAACGCACTCTTTGCTTCACGACCACAAATGAGGAGTACTTTGGATACAAACCCTCTCCACCACACTCTACTGCCAACAACACACTCTATTGCCAACAACACACTCTACTGTCAACAATGCACTCTTTGCTTCACGACCACAAATGAGGAGTACTTTGGATACAAACCCTCTCCACCACACTCTACTGCCAACAACACACTCTATTGCCAACAACACACTCTGTCAAGAACAACACTCGATATTTCATGACAAAATTGAGGAGGGCTGGATGTAAACTGTCCCCCACCACACACTCTACTGTCAGTAATACTCTCACCAGTGGTTCTCAACCATTTTTGGCCCATGCTCCCCTTCCCCATATGTTTAAGAACGTCATTCCTCCCCTTTCGTATTTTCTCCCTATAAATCTTCCCCCTTTTACACAGTATACATAAAAATGGAAGCTAAATTTAATAACACATACAAGAACAAGTCTAGTCGTCTACATAAAACGTGATTTGCGGATCTACTTACGTTAGAAAACAAAGTTCAGAAGGGCGAGAAGTACAGAACCGTAAAGTATGGAGGAAAAAAAAAAACAATATTAAGTTATCAGTTCTTGTATTAACACGATCTTGAAATAATCTTAATTCCCCTCTTCGAATCCCTAAAATTCCTCCCGGGGGGAATTCCCCACCGGTTGAGAACCACTGCTCTACACGTTACTACCAGAAATAAGGAGAGTCTGTGCTCTTGTCACGGAGATCATGAGCCCTAAGCGGTGACAAACAGCTGTATTGAAAACACCCCCCCCCTCTCTCTCTCTCTCCTCTCTCTCTCTCTCTCTCTCTCTCCCTGTCTGTCTGTCTGTCTGTCTGTCTGTCTCTCTCTCTCTGTTTCTCTCTCTCTCTCTCTCTCTCTCTCTCTCTCTCTCTCTCATGTATATAATTGTGACTAGTCATCATCAGTTTAGTTTTGACAAGAGAAAACACACTAGTTTAGTTAGCTGAAGTGTTGAGAAAGTATCTGGTGACAGACCTCTGACAGAAGGCAGTTTCTCACCTGGATGATGATGTTGCTAACACCTGATTGCTGCCTGGCTTTCAGTTTTCCTATGTGGATCAAACCATGGACATATACAAGCAGTCCGTCTTCGAGGATCAGTATGGGCAGAAATACAACGGTATTCAGTTAGAGGTTGGACAGGCAAGTATTCTATCTGTGGACCACAGTTCTGTGACTGTTCTGTCACATAACAATACTAGTCTGTGTAATCCACCAGGAAGGTTAACCCGATCAACAAATGCCCGCAGAAGTCGAATGTGTCGGCCTAATGGCGCAAGAAAGCAGCTCTGCTGTAAACAGGCACAACGCAATCACATCCGAAACAAAAAAACTCAGGATGAATGCAGAAGAAGAAGAAGTCTGTGTAATCACAGTGAGACAAGTTCATATCATTGCAATACAACTCTATGTACTACCTTGTTTTGTATGCATGTTGATATTTGGAAGTTTTAGAATATTTGCTTTTGGATAATTGATGTTTGCGTTCTGTTGTCTTGTTTCAATTTCTCTATCAAGGCTTCCATTGTCTGTAAACACAGATACTTGTACTCTCAAACTTGTTTAAATGATTGTGTATTTATTTTTACATTATATTGCGTTGGTTGTAAAATTGTCACAAATTCTGTCTTTTCAATGCTAATCTTCATATCCAAATTCTGACAGCAGTTGACATGGCAATTTATATGGTGCTGGAGATCTGCATTGTTCTCATACAGTAAATTCTGATCATCTGTTAATTTATTTAAACTCGCTGGTTGTGGATTTGCTTCATTAGTAATCTTATCTATTTTGTGATGAGCAAAGAAGGTGATATAACACATCCTTGTTTGACGTCTGATATTTCTTGAAACCAGTTTGTCATGGCAACATTTGTTCTGACTGCACATTCATTGTTTTGGTACGTATCCCTGATGATAACCAACTGTTGCCCAATGACGCCTATTTTTTTTACCACTTTCCACAGCTTATTCCATTTACTGGGTCAAAGAGTTTTTATTCATATATGAAAGCCTCACTGAGATTGTTGCTATATTCTATAGAATTTTCACTGATCTGTCTCAATGCGAAAATGGCATGTCATCACAATGATATGTGCACATTTAGCAGCGTAACGTGTAAGGGCAACATGAGTCTATGTTCTCATAATGCAACAAATACATGTAGCAACATTACATATGTAAGTACATTTATAGTCCATATACTTATAATGAGACAAATAAATGTAGCAACATTACATATGTAAGTACATTTGTAGTCCATATACTTATAATGAGACAAATAAATGTAGCAACATTACATATGTAAATACATTTGTAGTCCATATGAAAACTGAGGTATAAACAGGAAGCAAGGACCACTTACTTCTGCTACGGTGATGTGAGGAGAAGAGCGCAAACCCTGACTGCGTAGGGCCAAAGAAGAAAATGAATAAAGAGAAAGAACCTCTCACCGTCCTCGGTTAACAAGAATAGAAAAGAATTAAGGTTTAAGAAGATCCCAGGGTGGGCCGACAGGGGATTAGAACAATATTCTCCAATCCCAGACAAAGAATTACTCCCAGGGCTGTTCTAACACCAATGACTATAACACTAGAGTCTATCAACTAAACAACAAAGTAAGAGTAACACAAGCATCATTTGTTTATTAAACTTCTAAACTTCACAATAATATACAGACATGTAGCATCAACAAAGAAATTAGGATACAGCAAAAATCAAACAGCAAAGAGACTAACCTAACAAACCAAATTCCTAAATGTAGCAAAAACTTCTAATCCAGTGAAAGCTACAAATCTACCAAACACTAATTCACCAACAACTGATCCACTAAAACTAATTTATCAAAAACTTCTAGTCCACCAAAAACTAATTTATCAAAAACTGATCCACTAAAACTAATTTATCAAAAACTTCTAGTCTACTAAAAACCCAGGAAAATCTAAAATCTAAAACTAGAATTCTGGCTTTTTCCACTGCAAACTTCGGGTCTAACTACTAACACACAATAGAAATAGGCATTGGGCGCCTAGTCACTCAGTGGTGGACTACGGAAAAAGGGTTTGCGCTCTTCTCCTCACATCACCGTAGCAGAAGTAAGTGGTCCTTGCTTCCTGTTTATACCTCAGTTTTCAAGTGGCGAGCCTGCCAGGATTGAAATCCACCAGTCTATCATCATATCATCTCAGTTGCACCCTGATGCACCATATATCAGGAATCAACCCTAACTCACCATCATGACATTTAAATACCTAGACCCATAAGGGATGCCATATGACACAGGGCACACCTCTCCTGCAATGCCCATGTTATGATAAAGGATATCAACAACATGACACCACACACATTACTGCATGATATTACACATTACTAGCCGACAAGTAAAACATGTTCAACCGTGGAAAGCAATGGACACATATACCCAGTGGAATTACCATATTTGTAGGATGTGGCAATGTAACATTTGCACATAAAAGAATCACAACATTCACAGAAAGTTGAAGATATAAACATGTACTACACAGGAACTCAACCGAAGAACTCTGAGGCTACTAAGACAGCTCATAAAATAACCACACAATAGTGTCAAGTGAAAGTACACAAAATAGTGACCAGAGTGCCTCATTCATATGAGACAGTGTCCAAGAACAACAATGTCCATGGCAGGATACAGAACATTAGTTCTAATATAATAAACAGTGTACTATATATATTATGTCATTATTACACACTAATGACCAATAAGTGTTATTCAAGGCCCAACACATCAGTGTAATCAGTTGTACCTGATGTAATAATGCCTAAAACAATTATAATATATATTGTTGCCATTAATATTATTCCTAATATTATTTCAAATTAATAACCCGCAAGCACTGATTGAGGCCAACACCATTAGTGTACTATTCCTTGTGACTAGACACATAGCAAGTGCATATAAATATATTTGCGAAAGGTGGTACGTAAGCATTAAATCACATTCTCTCCCCGTGCGACAACCACCATGCTTAACTTAAAGCAGAATCTCAGTCACTGATTCCACCAATAACTTGATACACCTACAAATATTACTGCCTCCTGTTGACAGAGGTGATGCCAGACTTCACTTACTGCTGAACAACAAATTCCTATACTATATTGAATACTTAACTATATTGTAATGTACCTTGTCTTTCATTGACTGCAGTCCAAGTGTGTTTACTTTATTCACTCATAGCCACTCACTATAATAGTAATATTCTGTATATTATTTTCTTCAATAATTCATACAGCCAATATTCCAAATTTACCTCTTAAGTTGCCTCGAGAACAAAGGCTAGATGTTATTTGCTGAGCTGGCCTCCCACGTGTCAATTCTCCAAGTGCTGTTCCTCAATCTCCCACTTTTCAGTCTCATAAAACTCCCTAACCAAGTAGCTTCTAATCTGTTTCTTGTAAATGACTTGTTGACGTCCGGATCGGTCTGCGCCATTTTCTTCAAGAACCGATAACTCACGCGAGCTGGGGAGGGTTCTGCACGCCATTCTCTGCAGCCGAGCTTACAGATTTAATTTGTTAATTTAGTTACTGCTAGAGAAATTATTAACTTAAAGATTAAAGCTAGGAATCAGTATAAGATTAGCTATATTTTTAAATCTAATTAGTTTGATAATCACTTCATTATTATTATACTTCATAGCTTTACTGAAGTATACATTTAGAATAACCAAAATACTATGTCCACCATGGTTTTATAAAATTAAAATTAATACATATAAAAGAAATATAATATAAAACAAATTAATTATGGTTACATACACTGCAAAACTTCGGGGTCTAACTACTAAACACACAATAGAAATAGGCATTGGCGCCTAGTCACTCAGTGGTGGGACTACGGAAAAAGGGCCCAGTTCTACCTGTGCGGGGCCTTATATATTGGGGTCCCAGAGTTCCAGACCAATCAGACGCCCTCTTGCAGAATTCCACCATCATCGCGAGCCGAGTACACATATACTTATATAATGAGACACATAAATGTTGCAACATTACATATGTAAATACATTTGTAGTCCATATACTTATAATGAGACAAATAAATGTCGCAACATTACATATGTAAATACATTTATAGTCCATATACTTATAATGAGACAAATAAATGTCGCAACATTACATATGTAAATACATTTGTAGTCCATATACTTATAATGAGACAAATAAATGTCGCAACATTACATATGTAAATACATTTGTAGTCCATATACTTATAATGAGACAAATAAATGTAGCAACATTACATATGTAAGTACATTTGTAGTCCATATACTTATAATGAGACAAATACATGTAGCAACATTACATATGTAGGTACATTTATAGTCCATATCCTTATAATTTGACAAATAAATGTAGCAACATTACATATGTCAGTACTGTATGGGTATATGATGTGTTTGTCTCCTGGTAAAGGAACTTGTGGATCATCTGTTGGTGTCCTATTTGAGGACCTTGTGGAAAATTTACTGTTGATGTCCTATGTGAGGACCTTGTGGTGGATCTTCTGTTGATGTCTTATTTGAGGACCTTGTGGTGGATCTTCTGTTGGTGTCATAATTGAGAACCTTGAGGTGGATCTTCTGTTGGTATCATAATTGAGGATCTTGTGGAATATTTACTGTTGATGTCTTATTTGAGGACCTTGTGGTGGATCTTCTGTAGGTGTCATAATTGAGAACCTTGAGGTGGATCTTCTATTGGTGTCATAATTGAGAACCTTGAGGTGGATCTTCTGTTGGTGTCATAATTGAGAACCTTGAGGTGGATCTTCTGTTGGTGTCATAATTGAGAACCTTGAGGTGGATCTTCTGTTGGTGTAATAATTGAGAATCTTGAGGTTGATCTTCTGTTGGTGTCATAATTGAGAACCTTGAGGTTGATCTTCTGTTGGTGTCATAATTGAGAATCTTGAGGTGGATCTTCTGTTGGTGTCATAATTGAGGATCTTGTGGAATATTTACTGTTGATGTCTTATTTGAGGACCTTGTGGTGGATCTTCTGTTGGTGTCATAATTGAGAATCTTGAGGTGGATCTTCTGTTGGTGTCATAATTGAGGACCTTGAGGTGGATCTTCTGTTGGTGTCATAATTGAGAACCTTGAGGTGGATCTTCTGTTGGTGTCATAATTGAGAATCTTGAGGTTGATCTTCTGTTGGTGTGTCATAATTGAGAACCTTGAGGTTGATCTTCTGTTGGTGTCATAATTGAGACTCTTGAGGTGGATCTTCTGTGGTGTCATAATTGAGGATCTTGTGGAATATTTACTGTTGATGTCTTATTTGAGGACCTTGTGGTGGATCTTCTGTTGGTGTCATAATTGAGAATCTTGAGGAGGATCTTCTGTTGGTGTCATAATTGAGAACCTTGAGGTGGATCTTCTGTTGGTGTCATAATTGAGGACCTTGAGGTGGATCTTCTGTTGGTGTCTTAATTGAGGACCTTGAGGTGGATCTTCTGTTGGTGTCATAATTGAGGACCTTGAGGTGGATCTTCTGTTGGTGTCATAATTGAGAACCTTGAGGTGGATCTTCTGTTGGTTTCATAATTGAGGACCTTGTGGAATATTTACTGTTGATGTCTTATTTGAGAACCATGAGGTGGATCTTCTGTTGGTGTCATAATTGAGGACCTTGTGGTGGATCTTCTGTTGGTGTCATAATTGAGAACCTTGAGGTGGATCTTCTGTTGGTGTCATAATTGAGGACCTTGAGGTGGATCTTCTGTTGGTGTCATAATTGAGGATCTTGTGGAATATTTACTGTTGATGTCTTATTTGAGGACCTTGAGGTGGATCTTCTGTTGGTGTCATAATTGAGAACCTTGTGGTGGATCTTCTGTTGGTGTCATAATTGAGGAACTTGAGGTGGATCTTCTGTTGGTGTCATAATTGAGAACCTTGAGGTGGATCTTCTGTTGGTGTCATAATTGAGAACCTTGAGGTGGATTTTCTGGTGGTGTCATAATTGAGAACCTTGAGGTGGATCTTCTTTTGGTTCATAATTGAGGACCTTGAGGTGGTCTTCTTTGGTGTCATAATGAGGACCTTGTGGAATATTTACTGTTGATGCCCTTATTTGAGGACCTTTGGTGGATCTTCTGTTGGTGTCATAATTGAGAACTTTGAGGGGGATCTTCTGTTGGTGTCATAATTGAAACCTTGAGGTGGATCTTCTTTTGGTGTCAAAATTGGGATCTTGTGGAATATTTACTGTTGATGTCTTATTTGAGGACCTTGTGGTGGTCTTTTTTGGGTGTCAAAATTTTGAGAACCTTGAGGTGGATCTTTGTTGGTGTCATAATTGTGGACCTTGAGGTGGATCTTCTTTTGGTGTCATAATTGAGGACCTTGAGGTGGTTTTCTGTTGGTGTCAAAATTTGGGGAGGCCCTTGGGTGGATCTTCTTTTGGTGTCCTAATTGAGGATCTTGTGGATTTTTCTGTTGATGTCTTTTTGAGGACCTTGTGGTGGATCTTCTGTTGGTGTCATAATTGAGAACCTTGAGGTGGTCTTCTGTTGGTGTCAAAATTTGAGGACCTTGAGGGGGATCTTCTGTTGGTGTCATAATTGAGGCCCTTGAGGGGGTTTCTGTTGGTGCAAAATTGAAATCTTGAGGTGGATTTGTGTTGGTGTCATAATTAAAAACTTGAGGTGGATCTTCTTTTGGGTGTCAAAATTTGAGGACCTGAGGGGACTTCTTTTGGTGTCATAATTGGGGGACCTTGGGGTGGATCTTCTTTTGGTGCACAGTTGAGGATCTTGTGGAATATATACTTTTGATGTCCTATTTGAGGACCTTGTGGTGGATCTTCTTTTGGTGTCATAGGTGGAGAGTTTTCAAGGATCTTCTGTTGATATTCCAGTTGAGGATCTGTTGGTATCTCTGGTCATGAAGATTTCTTTATTGTAGGCCAAGAATCAAGTGTTGATTGACTGAATTAGAAAACAAGAACTCTGACATGTCTGCAACTATAAGTTCTGTTCTGAAGTCCTGAAATAAACCGAAGTGATATTTGAGCCCCACTTTATTGGGGCAGTTGTCACCTCTACACATGGCTATTCACTCCAGGTGGATGTAGTGTTGGGGGGAGGTACAGGGGCTAAGAGGAACATTCATTGTTGATACTTGATTCATTGACACAGGCATGATACATTTGATACAGTTGAGCATAGTCACAGGACCAAATTTACATTGGTAACCAATAGAACTGGCATCAAACCCTGGCCCAAATGTGCACAGGCAACCAATAGAAATGCGCCAAACACTTGCTCAAATGTGCTAGGCAACCCAAAAGAATTGGCATCAAACGCTGGCCCAAATGTGCACAGGCAACCAATAAACTGGCATCAACCTGGCCCAAAGTGCACAGGCAACCAAAAGAACTGGCACAAAAAGTGCCAGGCAACCATAGAACGCTCAAAGTGGCCAAATGTGCACAGGGAACCATGAATGGGATCAATCGCTGGCCCAAACTATGCAGCGGGCAACCATAGAATTGCATCAAATGCTGGCCCAAATGTGCACAGGGCAACCAAGTAGAAATGGCGCCAATCAACTTTGCTCAAATGTGCACAGGCAACCAATAGAAATTGGCATCAAACGCTGGCCCAAATGTGCACAGGCAACCAATAGAAATGGCATCAAACGCTGGCCCAAATGTGCACAGGCAACCAATAGAACTGGCATCAAACGCTGGCCCAAATGTGCACAGGCAACCAATAGAACGCATCAAACGCTGGCCCAAATGTGCACAGGCAACCAATAGAACTGGCATCAAACGCTGGCCCAAATGTGCACAGGCAACCAATAGAACTGGCATCAAACGCTGGCTCCAAATGTGCACAGGCACCAATAGAACTGGCATCAAACGCTGGCCCAATTGTGCACAGGCAACCAATAGAACTGGCATCAAACGCTGGCCCAAATGTGCACAGGCAACCAATAGAACTGGCATCAAACGCTGGCCCAAATGTGCAAGGGCAACCAATAGAACTGGCATCAAACGCTGGCCCAAATGTGCACAGGCAACCAATAGAACTGGCATCAAACGCTGGCCCAATTGTGCACAGGCAACCAATAGAACTGGCATCAAACGCTGGCCCAATTTTCACAGGCAACCAATGAACGGCATCAAAATGGCCCCAAAAGTGCACAGGCAACCAATAGAACGGCATCAAAAGTGGCCCCCAAAGTCACAGGCAACCATAGAACTGGGATAAAGTGGCCCAAATTTCACAGGCAACCTAGAAATGGCATCAAAGCTGGGCCCCAAAAGGGATGGGGGAACCATTTGAACGGGGACAAACGTGGCCCAATTTTGGGACAGGCAACAATAGAACGGCCAAACGCTGGCCCAAATGTGCACAGGCAACCAATAGAACGGGATCAAAAGCTGGGCCCTGTGCACGGAACCAAAGAACTGGCATCAAAGCCAAATAACCGGACCAATGAACGGCACAAAGAACTGGCATCAAACGCTGGCCCAATGAACGGCACAAAGGCCAATGCACGGCCCAAATGTGCACAGGCAACAAACACTGGAATGCAAACGCCCAATGTGCAGGCAACCAACAAATGAAGGGCCAAAGTGAAGGCAACCACAGGCAAACCAATAGACTGGCACCAACGCTGCCCAAATGTGCACAGGCAACCAATAAACATGGCATCAATTGCTGGCCCAATGTGCACGAAGGCAAACCAATATAACTGGCATCAAACGCTGGCCCAAATGTGCACGTGCAACCAATAGAACTGGCATCAAACGTTGGCCCAAATGTGCACAGGCAACCAATAGAACTGGCATCAAATGCTTGGCCAATTTCACAACACAGGCAACAATAGAACTGGCAATCAAATGCTGGCCCAATGTGCATGGGCCGCCATTAGTAACTGGCATCAAACGCTGGCCCAATTGTTCACAGGGAAACATAGAACTGGCACCAAACGCTGGCCCAAATGTGCACAGGCAACGCAATAACTGGCATCAAATGCTGGCGCCAAATGTGCACGGCAACAATAGAACTGGCATCCAAACGCTGGCCCAAATGTGCACAGGCAAACATAGAACTGGCATCAAAACGCTGGCCCAAATGTGCACAGGCAACCAATAGAACTGGCATCCAAACGCTGGCCCAAATGTGCACAGGCAACCAATAGAACTGGCATCAAACGCTGGCCCAAATGTGCACAGGCAACCAATAGAACTGGCATCAACTGCTGGCCCAAATGTGCACAGGCAACCAATAGAAATGGCATCCAAACGCTGGCCAAATGTGCACTAGGCAACCAATAGAATGGCATCAAACGCTGGCCCAAATGTGCACAGGCAACCAATAGAACTGGCATCAAACGCTGGCCCAAATGTGCACAGGCAACCAATAGAACTGGCATCAAACGCTGGCCCAATGTGCACAGGCAACCAATAGAACTTGGCATCAACGCTGGCCCAAATGTGCACAGGCAACCAATAGAACTGGCATCAAACGCTGGCCCAAATGTGCACAGGCAACCAATAGAACGCATCAACGCTGGCCCAAATGTGCACAGGCAACCAATAGAACTGGCATCAAACGCTGGCCCAAATGTGCACGGGCAACCAATAGAACTGGCATCAAACGCTGGCCCAAATGTGCACAGGCAACCAATAGAACTGGCATCAAACGCTGGCCCAAATGTGCATGGGCAACCAATAGAACTGGCATCAAACGCTGGCCCAAATGTGCACAGGCAACCAATAGAACTGGCATCAAACGCTGGCCCAAATGTGCACAGGCAACCAATAGAACTGGCATCAAACGCTGGCCCAAATGTGCACAGGCAACCAATAGAACTGGCATCAAACGCTGGCCCAATTGTGCACAGGCAACCAATAGAACTGGCATCAAACGCTGGCCCAATTGTGCACAGGCAACCAATAGAACTGGCATCAAACGCTGGCCCAAATGTGCACAGGCAACCAATAGAACTGGCATCAAACGCTGGCCCAAATGTGCACAGGCAACCAATAGAACTGGCATCAAACGCTGGCCCAAATGTGCACAGGCAACCAATAGAACTGGCATCAAACGCTGGCCCAAATGTGCACAGGCAACCAATAGAACTGGCATCAAACGCTGGCCCAAATGTGCACAGGCAACCAATAGAACTGGCATCAAACGCTGGCCCAATTGTGCACAGGCAACCAATAGAACTGGCATCAAACGCTGGCCCAAATGTGCACAGGCAACCAATAGAACTGGCATCAAATGCTGGCCCAAATGTGCATGGGCAACCAATAGAACTGGCATCAAACGCTGGCCCAATTGTGCACAGGCAACCAATAGAACTGGCATCAAACGCTGGCCCAAATGTGCACAGGCAACCAATAGAACTGGCATCAAACGCTGGCCCAAATGTGCACGGGCAACCAATAGAACTGGCATCAAACGCTGGCCCAAATGTGCACAGGCAACCAATAGAACGCATCAAACGCTGGCCCAAATGTGCACAGGCAACCAATAGAACTGGCATCAAACGCTGGCCCAAATGTGCACAGGCAACCAATAGAACTGGCATCAAACGCTGGCCCAAATGTGCACAGGCAACCAATAGAACTGGCATCAAACGCTGGCCCAAATGTGCACAGGCAACCAATAGAAATGGCGCCAAACACTTGCTCAAATGTGCACAGGCAACCAATAGAACTGGCTCAAACGCTGGCCCAATATGTGCACAGGCAACCAATAGAACTGGCATCAAACGCTGGCCCAAATGTGCACAGGCAACCAATAGAACTGGCATCAACGCTGGCCCAAATGTGCACTAGGCAAACCAATAGAACTGGCATCAAACGCTGGCCCAAATGTGCACAGGCAACCAATAGAACTGGCATCAAATGCTGGCCCAAATGTGCACGGCAACCAATAGAACTGGCATCAAAGCTGCCCAATGGCACAGAAACCAATAGAACTGGCCACAAATGTGCACAGGCAACCAATAGAACTGGCATCAAAACGCTTGGCCCAAATGTGCACAGGCAACCAATAGAACTGGCATCAAACGCTGGCCCAAATGTGCACAGGCAACCAATAGAACTGGCATCAAACGCTGGCCCAAATGTGCACAGGCAACCAATAGAACTGGCATCAAACGCTGGCCCAAATGTGCACAGGCAACCAATAGAACTGGCATCAAACGCTGGCCCAAATGTGCACAGGGCAACCAATAGAACTGGCATCAAACGCTGGCCCAAATGTGCACAGGCAACCAATAGAAATGGCATCAAACGCTGGCCCAATGTGCACAGGCAACCAATAGAACTGGCATCAAACGCTGGCCCAAATGTGCACAGGCAACCAATAGAAATGGCGTCAAACACTTGCTCAAATGTGCACAGGCAACCAATAGAACTGGCATCAAACGCTGGCCCAAATGTGCACGGGCAACCAATAGAACTGGCCCAAATGTGCACAGGCAACCAATAGAACTGGCATCAAACGCTGGCCCAAATGTGCACAGGCAACCAATAGAACTGGCATCAAACGCTGGCCCAAATGTGCACAGGCAACCAATAGAACTGGCATCAAACGCTGGCCCAAATGTGCACAGGCAACCAATAGAACTGGCATCAAACGCTGGCCCAAATGTGCACGGGCAACCAATAGAACTGGCATCAAACGCTGGCCCAAATGTGCACAGGCAACCAATAGAAATGGCATCAAACGCTGGCCCAAATGTGCACAGGCAACCAATAGAACTGGCATCAAACGCTGGCCCAAATGTGCACAGGCAACCAATAGAACTGGCATCAAACGCTGGCCCAAATGTGCACAGGCAACCAATAGAACTGGCATCAAACGCTGGCCCAAATGTGCACAGGCAACCAATAGAACTGGCATCAAACGCTGGCCCAAATGTGCACGGGCAACCAATAGAACTGGCATCAAACGCTGGCCCAAATGTGCACAGGCAACCAATAGAACTGGCATCAAACGCTGGCCCAAATGTGCACTGGGCAACCAATAGAACTGGCATCAAACTGCTGGCCCAAATGTGCACAGGCAACCAATAGAAATGGCATCAAACGCTGGCCCAAATGTGCACAGGCAACCAATAGAAATGGCATCAAACGCTGGCCCAAATGTGCACAGGCAACCAATAGAACTGGCATCAAACGCTGGCCCAAATGTGCACAGGCAACCAATAGAACTGGCATCAAACGCTGGCCCAAATGTGCACAGGCAACCAATAGAACTGGCATCAAACGCTGGCCCAATGTGCACAGGCAACCAATAGAACTGGCATCAAACGCTGGCCCAAATGTGCACAGGGCAACCAATAGAACTGGCATCAAATGCTGGCCCAAATGTGCACAGGCAACCAATAGAAATGGCGCCAAACACTTGCTCAAATGTGCATAGGCAACCAATAGAATTGGCATCAAACGCTGGCCCAAATGTGCACAGGCAACCAATAGAACTGGCATCAAACGCTGGCCCAAATGTGCACAGGCAACCAATAGAACTGGCATCAAACGCTGGCCCAAATGTGCACAGGCAACCAATAGAACTGGCATCAAACGCTGGCCCAAATGTGCACAGGGCAACCAATAGAACTGGCATCAAACGCTGGCCCAAATGTGCACAGGCAACCAATAGAACTGGCATCAAACGCTGGCCCAAATGTGCACAGGCAACCAATAGAACTGGCATCAAACGCTGGCCCAAATGTGCACAGGCAACCAATAGAACTGGCATCAAACGCTGGCCCAAATGTGCACAGGCAACCAATAGAACTGGCATCAAACGCTGGCCCAATGTGCACAGGCAACCAATAGAACTGGCATCAAACGCTGGCCCAAATGTGCACAGGCAACCAATAGAACTGGCATCAAACGCTGGCCCAAATGTGCACAGGCAACCAATAGAACTGGCATCAAACGCTGGCCCAAATGTGCACAGGCAACCAATAGAACTGGCATCAAACGCTGGCCCAAATGTGCACAGGCAACCAATAGAACTGGCATCAAATGCTGGCCCAAATGTGCACAGGCAACCAATAGAAATGGCATCAACAGCTGGCTCAAATGTGCATAGGCAACCAATAGAATTGGCATCAAACGCTGGCCCAAATGTGCACAGGCAACCAATAGAAATGGCATCAAACGCTGGCCCAAATGTGCACAGGCAACCAATAGAACTGGCATCAAACGCTGGCCCAAATGTGCACAGGCAACCAATAGAACTGGCATCAAACGCTGGCCCAAATGTGCACAGGCAACCAATAGAACTGGCATCAAACGCTGGCCCAAATGTGCACAGGCAACCAATAGAACTGGCATCAAACGCTGGCCCAAATGTGCACAGGCAACCAATAGAACTGGCATCAAACGCTGGCCCAAATGTGCACAGGCAACCAATAGAACTGGCATCAAACGCTGGCCCAAATGTGCACAGGGCAACCAATAGAACTGGCATCAAACGCTGGCCCAAATGTGCACAGGCAACCAATAGAACTGGCATCAAACGCTGGCCCAAATGTGCACGGGCAACCAATAGAACTGGCATCAAATGCTGGCCCAAATGTGCACAGGCAACCAATAGAAATGGCATCAAACGCTGGCCCAAATGTGCACAGGCAACCAATAGAACTGGCATCAAACGCTGGCCCAAATGTGCACAGGCAACCAATAGAACTGGCATCAAACGCTGGCCCAAATGTGCACAGGGCAACCAATAGAACTGGCATCAAACGCTGGCCCAATTGTGCACAGGCAACCAATAGAACTGGCATCAAACGCTGGCCCAAATGTGCACAGGCAACCAATAGAAATGACGCCAAACACTTGCTCAAATGTGCATAGGCAACCATTAGAATTGGCATCAAATGCTGGCCCAAATGTGCAAGGGCAACCAATAGAACTGGCATCAAACGCTGGCCCAAATGTGCACAGGCAACCAATAGAAATGGTGCCAAAACTGTCATCATCTTGCTCCTATCTAGGTATCTCGGGTTCATACAGGCAACAATAACTTCGTTCGCTATGAGATAGAACATTTATTGTATTGCGTTGGCGTTAACAGCCCACTCTATAATACATCATATCACAGATAGTTAATCATCAAACATATAGTTGTCATACAACAATCTAGCACACTATCTAGCTATGTATATATATATCTATGAATATCTATTGAGTCCCTCTCTGGCAGGCCTTGTTGCCTCTCTCAAGTCCGTCTGTCCTCTGCCGTCTCCTCGTGTCCCCAATCCGAACACGGTCGGTAACTCTGTCCCGAGTTCCTCCGTGGACCCCGCATTAGGCGGACCACATCAGTGTCCACGGAACCATGGACTCGATTGACCAGCCTTTCAAGAAGGCTCTAGATTACTCGGGTCCTGAGCGACTCGCTTCTATCCCTTGGGGCTGGAGTTGCAGCCTCTAATAATATATCTAAAGGTGAGGCGGTGACAGGATCCCCCCTCCCCCCTGATATGATTTGTTCTTGGGTAATTAGATCTGTTCTAAATCTGTCACCGAATCACTTAAAGTTGGTGTTTGTAGTTTGGTGGACAGTAACCTGGTAACCTACATACTGGCATCAAAACTCATGTATTCTCCCATACAACACTTCTCTGATTTGGTGAAGAGATCACTCTGTCTCTCGTGTCCTTAAAAATGCTTATCTGACCGAAGTTACGTGACGTTTTAGTAGTTGTATTACAACTCGACCCTTCTCATAGTACCCTGCTAGTACCAAGATAATTAACCTCTGTATTAAAGAGGGTTAACAAGACCGAAGTCCTGGCTAAATAAGTACACCTTCAAATCTTGATCTGTGTGGTGCATTTCAATACACTTTACTCTCGTATGTTGTATAATGCTAAATAGGTAGTTACCATTGTTACTTTATCCCCCTCAGACTACATGTGTCCCTGTTGGCTTTGTTAGTGTGTTGGCTAATAAGTTGCTGTTTCTAAAAGAGTGACTGTATTTTAAATTGATAGTGTTGAGTTTTTAAGGTTGTGTACGTGTGTGCTGAATGTGTGGCGTATTTCCAAGCGTCACGAGTTGGGATATACCTCAATCATGAAATATTCCACTGTGTGAAATACATGATCAAGGTATTCCAAGTAGTGGTGCTTAGATGTATCCTAACTGCTAAACTAAGTATATTATCCTAACTACTAAATTAAACTCACTATTAAACTAAGTAATGCACATGTATTAACAATTTAGACAAGTCATGCAAATTTTACATGAAAGACGCAGACAAATTACAATAAATACGTTTTGCGTACAATTTGTCCGCCAAGTGTATCGTTCTCTCATTTAATCCATTCACGCAGTCATTCACTCATCTTTCATTCAAAATAGTATTTGGTTAAAATACATAATTAAAGTTGAGGTAAGTGTTATTGCCCTTAGAAAAATGGACTAGGCGATATTTGCCCTTTAGAAAATTTGTACTTTTTGTACGATGAATCAAAAATAGGTTATAATTTAAATAGAGACACTTGTATAGGACGGTCTTTAGCCTATGAATGGCACCGCCTGTAATATTAATGTAGAATATGTACAAATTACAGGTTACCACAATTTATATACATCATTAATGCAAATATAATACATATTTAATTCTAACGTAATTAATTAATTAAATAACTAACTCCAACGATGATGTGCGCGTTGTCCTCCTGTCGTTAGCGTGTTATGCCATGAATGTTAAAGTTAGTATGGCTGTCCTCTTGAGTGTTGTCGTCGATGTTGTTCTGTTTCGGCTGTTTGCAAAGTTTCGTAGCAACAGCAAGTATGGATTGTTCTCAATGTCCCGTATGAAATATTACAGTGTTCAGGAGTCAGTTCACTGGTTGATATTATTGGTTGACACACAGTTACTGTTTCTTGCTGGGATTGTTCTAGAGCTTAGGCACTTAATAGTATAGTTCTTAAAGTATAGCTCTTAATGTATCATGTTCATGGGTGTCGTAATTAACCTAATCACTGAGAGTACTCTAGCAGGTGTAGAGTTACACTGTTATATGCAACCGACTAAAAGTATCACAGTTTATAGTATGGCGAATGGTCAATGTGCTAAGAGTCATTCTACTGGCGCATTCGTTTGCCGTGATAAAAGGTCAGCCATAATGTTATCGGTGCCCTTGATATGGCGGATTTCCGAAGTCGAAATCTTGAAGTAGAAGACACCATCTTTGTAACCGGTGTTTTTGGGCGACCCTGGTTAAGGACTAATAATGGCGAACTGTCTGTGAGGACCACAAAATGACTACCCAAGAGGAACTTAGATAATCTTAATATACAAAACAAAAGGCTTAAAGCCTCCAATTCCACTGTGGCATAACGAGTCTCAGCCTTCTTTAGTTTGCGGCTCACGTAGAGAATCGGGTGCCTTACTCCATCCACTTCCTGCATTAAACATCCTCCTATTGCGATAGCGCTCGCATCTGTGGTCAAAAATAAAGGGTAAATTTATGTTGGGTAATCGTAAAACTGGTGGATTAGAAAAAAATATGTTTCAATCTACACATTGCCTCATCTAAGCTGGTACTTTTACAAATTTTTGATGGATGATCTTTAGTTAACATATCAGAAAAGACTGAGGTGAGTTCTGCCCAATGTGAATGAATTTGGAATAATAGTTAATAAGACCTAGTAAACTTCTAATCTGTTTCTTTGTGGTAGGAACTTCTAGATTAAGGATCTTGGAAACAATTTTATCATCAGTCAACAATTTGCCTTCAGAATTCTATGACCAAGGGAAGTCTATTTGTGTATAGCCTATTTCAACTTGGAAGGTTTGATAGTAAGTCCAAAAAGAGAGATTTGGTTTGAAGACTTGTTTGAGGGTAAGTAAGTGAGAAGTCATATCAGAAGAATGGACGCATATATCATCAATATAGGCTACTACATCTTTAATTCCGTGTAATAACAATCTTGTTAGTCTAACAAATGTGGCCGGTGCGTTCTTCAGGCCAAAAGGAAGATATAGCCATTCGTACAAACCGAGAGGTGTTGCGAATGCTGTTATATGTCTACAAGAAGGGTGTAGTGGGACTGCCAATATCCTTTCGCTAAGTCGGTCTTGGAAAATAAGGATGATTGAGCCATGTTTAAAATAAGATCTTCACAACTGTTCATTGGCTCTGCATCCGTTGTTGTTCTTGTATTTAATACTCTATAGTCGATGCACAAACGGATTGTCTGGTCCTTCTTTTCACCAGGACAATCGGTGAAGAATATTGAGACATCGATTTTTGAATTATGCCATTCTTCTCTAAATCTAGAATTTCTTTATCTAAATTAGATCTGTAATGGAGAGGAATAGAATATGGTCTACATTTGACCGGTCTTAGATCTGTCAGCACAATTGAATGTGTTATTTTATCAGTGCGTCCAGGTTTGTTAGAAAAGATAGACTTATACTCGTCAAGGAGAGTCAAAATGTCTTGTCGCTGTTGTTGTGTCAAAGTGTCAGAGATATGTATGTCATTTATACTCCCGTCGTCAGTCATAATTGGTACAGGGATTTCAGTATTGTCCACGTCTGTCTGATTTATCACAGATGCTACTGTTTGTAAATTGTCTTCAATGTCATTGTCGTCGTCGTCGAGATCAATAGTTGTCAATATGTCGTCAAATTTGTCGTCTTTGTCGATATCACAGATTGTAGGTAATGTCCATATGTCTCCGTCGTTTTCGTTGTCGTAAGAGTGTGTCGTTAAAGATGTTTCGTTTGTCGAGGTGTTATTCCGTTGGGAAATTGTCGTTTCGTCTCTGTCACCAGTTCGTTGCGTCTGTTCATTTGTCTCATTGTCCTGTCTAGCATAGTATGGTTTCAACATATTTACATGGAATATTTTCAACTTTCCATTTAAAGAGATTTCGTAATCTACTTCTGAAATTCTTCTAATGATCTTAAAAGGTCCCTGCCAAGAGGTTGACAGTAAATCTCTTTTGTCAGGTAGGAGTAGTAAAATATCCTGACCTGGATTTAGTACAACTGTTTTTGCACCTCTGTTGGCGTACTGCCTGTATTTAAAACCTTTCTCCTGTAGTGATGTTCTGGCCAATATACAGGAACGTATGATTTTGTCTCTGGTGTCAGTGACCAAATCATAGGTAGAAATGGGAAGTTGGATATCTACAGGTTGTGATATGATTTCTTTATAAATGGTGAGAGGTCCTCTTGGGTTCGCTCCATACATCAATTCGAAGGGAGAGAACCCTGTACTTGATTGTGGGACTTCTCTATATGCGAACAGCACCGTTGGGAGAAGTATGTCCCAATCGGCTGGATTTTCAGCTGTCACTTTAGATAGCATATGTTTCAGGTCCCCATTTAGTTTCTCGCAGATACCATTTGCGGCCGGTCGATAGGGACTGGTGAAACACTGCTTGATGCCTAGTAACTTAGTTACTGATTGGGTGGCATTGGATATGAACTGGGTTCCTCTATCAGAAATAATTTTCTCCGGGAAGCCAAAACGGGAGAAAATATTTAGTAATATGTCCGTCACATCCTTAGAGGAGATAGATCTTAATGGCAGCATTTCGGGCCATCTCGTACATAAATCCACTAGAGTAAAAATATATCTATTCCCCTTATTCGAAATGTGATTCAACGGACCTACTAGGTCGACTGCCATGATTTGGAAAGGCCTCGAGGCAGTTGTCGTTGATTGGACTTCTGCTGTAGGGTTTTTTCCCTTTTTCACCAGTTTCTGACATATATCACAAGATCTACAGAAGGTTTTTATATCTTGGCAAAATTTTGGCCAATAAAACTGAGTGAGGACTCTAGCCCTTGTCTTTTCATACCCCATATGACCTCCAAAAGGGGAGTCATGGGCTATTTTTAGAACTTTGTCTCGATGTGCTTGTGGTAACACTACTTGCTGTATCGTGGTCTGTTTTGTTGTGTAAAATCTAGTTAAGATATTGTTCTGTAGCCTAAATGTCCACGATGCGTTCTTTGTTAATTTTGGTTTAAGTCCTACTAACTTAAAGTATGGTGCAAGTGTAGGATCTGTTTTCTGTTCATTTCCAAAGTTGATGTTAGTTGAGTTTGGCGCTATTATTTCTAATGATTCCTGCAGTTGGTCAGTGTTGGTTTTATGGGTTGTCTGTCGTGTTATTGCGTTTGTGTGTTGTGTGTTTTGTTGCACATTTACAGGCTTGGTATTTGGTAGATCGGTAGCATCCTCAATTCGAGGTTTTAATTTGGTCGTATCGCTGACAGATTCGACCCCCCCTGCATTGTACACCTCGGTGAATTCTTTCTGAATTACCTCAGTGGTTGTCTCCCTTGGTCTTTTGGCAGATTGAGACAAACATGAATGGTGTTTCTCTGTAGCATCGCTGTTCGTATGTGGATACCGTTTTTATGCTCCCAAGCTCTAATTTCCTTTTTAGAGCATGGTCGTATGTTGGGGAGGTTCCCAAGTATAATATCAGCGACTGGATTTTCAAGGACAGCGCACAATACTTGTCCCGATATGAACGGTGTTCGAATTTCGACCAGGGCAAGGGGGTATTTCTCTATAGTACCTGAGAATGTGCGACAAGTCACATGTTTGTTTGTGTAGTCTTTAGTGTCTATCAATGTTTTCTTAATCCCACAGAGCGTTGCGCCGGAATCGCGAATTAATGTGCACTTTTTGTTATTTACAAACCCTGTTGAGAACACTAGCTTTCCTGTGGATGACAAAGCAGCGTTGGCTGTTTCATTTACAATAGGGATGGTGTGACCGCATAGTAATGTTGTGTCAAGTTGGAACTTCGTACAGGTGTTACACTTACTGTCTGTAATGGTGTCAATAATTTGTACAGCATTTCCAAGCTCACTTACATTGTCATTTTGATTATCACACTCATTCAGTGATTCAATCTCTTCGTCTGACGACGTTTCCACTAGTGCAGCATTGTCCTGTTTTAATAACTTTCGGCCCTCACAGTGGCGACTATAGTGGCCCCAGCTATTGCAAAAATAACATTTGACCGCTCTCTGGTAAGCAATACGTTTATTTTTCTGCTTTTCCACCATCATTTTGAGGTGATGAGGATAGCTAGGCGATTTGTCGCACATCGAGTAAATGTCGTGATTCGAACCGCAATATTGGCATTTAGCTACTTTACCTACATTTGAGCGCGGTTTAAATTTACTCTCTGTTTGTTTGGAGTATTTGGTGTTCACTACTGCTGCTGCTGTATCGTTGTGACTTATATTTAGCTGAAAAATGTCTCTATTTGCTGTGAAAAATGCGTTCCCTTTGGACTCGATTTCCTGAATGCTTTTACAGTCCATTTGTTTTAAGAACTTAGCAAAAGGTGTGGGGATGGTGCTAACTATTTTGTCTATAATAATGAGCTCTTTAAGTTTGTCATGGCTGTTGTTCGTTTTAGCCGAGTTAATCCATTTTTTACACACGTCTTGGACTGTACTTGACACATAACAGACTGAGAAAGGCTGAAGGGAGCTTCCCTAAAAGGTGCACCGAAATGTACAATTATAGGGTGCACAGGGAAACTAGGGAAGCGTCACGAAAAACGTCACTAAGGGAGTGAGACTTGGGCTGCCGTCCTGTTCGGACGCAGCATGTCTTTAAGCATGGCTAACATTCAGTTATGCCGCTTTTGTTAATAGTGTGTGTGTTCTCAAGTTCTGTAGAGCGATTGAATGTGGTCAACATGTGAGTAATTGAGTCGACAGATTAAAGTCTATGTCCGAGAGGAAAGTCGTTGTGGAGTTTTATTCCAGTGGCTGTGTTTTGGTCTTCAGAACTCAAAGGTATTCATATTATTATTCATAGTATGTCAAACCCTGGACGCATCGATAGCCTGTGCAGCATTAACATCGTGACAAATGGGGTCTTGTACCGGTAGTAATTATGAACTGAACTCGAGATTTATTATCAGTTTATGACATTGTAAAGTAATCTAACGAATCGAGCCATATACTTGAGAAGGCCAAGGTCACATGCAGATTTTTATCATGACGCCATCATATATAATTTACTATATGTGGAATAATCTCAAACCAAGTAACCAAATTTTGGAGCAGTGGTGATGACATCATCATTTTGGTCATACACAAAACATCCAGAAAGGAAAGTATCTTACGATTTAGTTCAAAGAACTGTTCAACTAATATTTAATCGCAGTTTGTTTGATGGATCAAGTAAGAAAAAATACAGATACTATTCGTTTGTACAGATACAGGAAGATTTAATTAACAAAAAAATTCAATCGACATATATACTGTGGTAGTCATAATTGTGTTAAGAGGAAGGAGAGCGTACATGGACTATGCTGTTACTCATTTCAAATTGAGTTTAAATGTTGTTCGACAGTATGCGAAAGTCTCGACTGTGATCAGCCGTATTACTAGTTCATCATTTGTGTCCGTATTGATTGTCCTCATTTACTTCGGATGCTGACCTGGTCTTAACAGGCACGCTGAAAAGAGGCAACTACCGATCACCTGATCGTAACTTGTAAAAAGATGCATGCTAATAACATGGCATTGAACTGTTTGTTCACAAGACAGATTCCGTATGCTCCAGTTCACATTTTTACCTCAAATACTTGACCTTGTATACGTCAAGAAAGAAGATAAACAGTCAGTGAACAGAGGAATTATATACATATATACGCGGTTTTACAAGAACATTCGCAAGAAATTTCTTGAATTACAACGACACAAGATTATCATTGGTAAACAGTCGAAATACACTGAACGTTGAAAGTTTCAATAATGGTCGACATTGAAAGGAATTATGTCGATGTGAGTAGGCAGTGAGAGCTGAAGAAACACTGCGCTGCCACAATTCTAACACCACAGTAACCTATTAGACTATAGCACAACGATTGACATTTGTATCAAGAATCTATGATTGATTAGAAATGCGCGAAAGTGTTGCATTATGTTGAGCAATTTGCTGAATCTATGAAGTTCATTACAGGCTCAGATATTTGTCACAATTTTATTAGATTTATCGGTGGACTGATACACACATGATGGGGTGTACTGCCGACGCACAGTTATAGTTACGTTGTTGGAAAGACATTCGCTAATTCTGTGAACATTACAGAAAGTTTTGACTTGTTGGTTCAGAACGCCAAAGCATGTAACTACCTACATTTGTGGGACATGTACATCATACGTTCATTATGTTTACTGCCGACACTACTTCATGTCTGAATTATCGGCGCATAGATGAGTTAGTACATATTACAACATCGAATCACCAAACCGCAAATGGTTACTCATCCACGTCCATTATATCAACCATGCTCCTTTATGTTGAGTCCAGAATAAATTCCGATCAACGTGTTCAGGATAGGCGATAACTTTTCGAGCGATAACAAATCAGTCGCCCGAATCAATGAGTGGATACAATGTTTGAGACCTCCGTTATATGGATGTCCAATTACTCCATCATTAACTCCACCTCAGTTGTTTTCTGCATTGGAATATCGGATACTAGAAGACAATCTAACAAACTTCTGTGTTATCCATGGACAACAATTTATTTTACCAATCACAAATTAGAAATACACGACGTTGTTAAATTGAGTGAAAACATACAGGGATATGGTCGAAGAACTGTGTGATCAGAATGACATTTAAAAACGGCTAATACACCTGAAAGTTAAGGGATAATTTAATTTAATTTACATCGTCATGAATAAAAGAATTTCATGTTGTTCTCACGTGAATCCAGCACGTGATTAATGTTGTTCATGACTTCAATGATAGGAAACTAAGCCGATGTTGTCTTGTACTCTCGTCACTGTTGGAAAGGTTACATAGGTTGCACGCGGCACTATTTGCGGAACAATCTGCTCGTGGAGTGAGAAAACATTAGTAACGGTCCACAAAAAAAAAATAATGTTACAGTAATGTCAAAATTAGTTTACAGAATAACAATAATGAGGCACACTGCGGAGGCACTGTTGTGACGCTGCTGAGGGACTCAGATTAATTCTATTTTATCGCTAGATAGCTACTAATGTTTAACTTGTAAAGATAACAATTTGTGGTACAACAATCAATTTGATATGATTAATTAAGTAATTTTACATGGCAATTAATAGCTCTTTTACAAAAGAATTTATGCCGAAACCGGAAATCTAGCCCCCAAAATGCCTGTCATCATCTTGCTCCTATCTAGGTATCTCGGGTTCATACAGGCAACAATAACTTCGTTCGCTATGAGATAGAACATTTATTGTATTGCGTTGGCGTTAACAGCCCACTCTATAATACATCATATCACAGATAGTTAATCATCAAACATATAGTTGTCATACAACAATCTAGCACACTATCTAGCCTATGTATATATATATCTATGAATATCTATTGAGTCCCTCTCAGGCAGGCCTTGTTGCCTCTCTCAAGTCCGTCTGTCCTCTGCCGGTCTCCTCGTGTCCCAATCCGACACGGGCGGTAACTCTGTCCGAGTTCCTCGTGGACCCCGCATTAGGCGGGCCACATCAGTGTCCACGGAACCATGGACTCGATTGACCAGTCTTTCAAGAAGGCTCTAGATTACTCGGGTCCTGAGCGACTCGCTTCTATCCCTTGGGCTGGAGTTGCAGCCCTCTAATAATATATCTAAAGGTGAGGCGGTGACACAAACACTTGCTCAAATGTGCATAGACAACCAATAGAGTTGGCATCAAACGCTGGCCCAAATGTGCAAGGGCAACCAATAGAAACTGGCATCAAACGCTGGCCCAAATGTGAACAGGCAACCAATAGAACTGGCATCAAACGCTGGCCCAATGTGCAAGGGCAACCAATAGAACTGGCAATCAAACGCTGGCCCAAATGTGCATGGGCAACCAATTAGAACTGGCATCAAACGCTGCCCAAATGTGCACAGGCAACTAATTAGAACTGGCATCAAACGCTGGCCCAAATGTGCAGGGGAAACCCAAAAGAACTGGCCAAATTCCCCAAATTGGGCCCTTGGGCCCCCCAAATGGT
>JACEFZ010013270.1:0-33421 GCA_014155875.1 Cepaea nemoralis
GAAAATTCTTCTCAATCGCCTCACGGCCCATCTCAATCAAAGTCTTCTTCCTGAGAGTCAATGTGGCTTCAGAAAAGAACGTGGAACTATTGACATGATTTTCGCTGCAAGGCAGCTGCAAGAGAAATGTCAGGAACAAAACTGCGAAAGGTTCTCCACTTTCATTGACCTTACCAAGGCTTTTGATACAGTCAGCAGAGAAGAACTGTGGAAGATTATGGCAAAATATGGCTGTCCACGAAAGTGTGTCCAAATAGTGCGGCTATTTCATGATGGTATGCAGGCAGGAGTACAGGAAAATGGTGAACTGTCTGAGCCATTTCTTGTCACTAATGGAGTGAAGCAAGGATGTGTCCTGGCACCAACACTGTTCAGCCTCATGTTTTCAGCTATGTTGACGAATGCCTTCGAGAACAACGACATTGGAATAGACATCAACTACCGAATGGATGGAAAGTTATTCAATCACAGAAGGCTGAAAGCTAAAACAAAAATTGACAGCGACACCGCCAGAGAGCTCCTGTTTGCTGATGATTGCGCACTATAGGCCAACTCAGAGCCAGACATGCAACACAATGTTTCAGCTTTCTCACATGCCTGTGCCAACTTTGGGCTCAATATCAACTTGGAGAAGACTGTAGTTATGTACCAGCCAGCTCCAGGGATTAATCACACTGTGCCGAATATCAAAGTGAATGGTCATAGACTGAGTGTTGTGGACAAATTCACCTATCTTGGCAGCACTGTGTCACAAGCTGCCACAATCGTTGACGAAGTGTATGCAAGAATCTTCAAGGTCAGCGCGGCTTTTGGCAGACTGTACAAGAATGTATGGGACAGAGTTGGAATAAGAATGCAAACAAAGCTAAAAGTCTACAAAGCAGTTGTATTATCCACACTGCTATATGCTTGTGAAACCTGGACTGTTTATCAGCGACACGCTAGGAAATTAAACCACTTCCACACAGTCTGCCTTAGGAAGCTACTGAAGATTAAATGGCAAGACAAGATCCCAGACACTGAAGTCCTAGAAAGAGCATCCATGCCCAGTATCCACGCTCTACTAATGAAGAATCAGATTCGCTGGGCTGGTCACTTGACTCTCGCATGCCAGATCACAGGCTCCCTAAACGAATTTTTTACGGCGCATTGCGTTGTGGTAAACGCTCCCAAGGCGGCCAGAGGAAACGCTTTAAAGACACTCTGAAAATCTCACTAAATGCTTTTGGAATTCAACATGACACCTGGGAGACTGCAGTCAGAGACCGAAATTCGTGGCGTGCATCATTACGCAAGGGTGCAGTCACGTGTGTGGCAACCAGGACTACAAGAAGCAGTGAAGAAAAGGGAGGACAGAAAAACCAATGCAGGAGATCCTCCTCCAGAAACGTCAAGCATTCTTTGTCCACATTGTCAAAGAACATTTCGAGCCAAAATAGGCCTATCAGCCATCTTAGAACCCACGGCTTCATACTTTCAACCCCACTGGATGAAATGAACGATCATCATCATTCTTTATGAACAAACAACATATGTATTATACCCTGGGGGTGACCGTAAAATTGTAAATGATATTACAATTAATGTATTCCCTTAGTGAGTTTAAATAGAGTAGCCACAAACAATATGATGCAGGATTTATTGCGTGACAGAGCTTCAAAAATAAGTACATAAATATAATCCATTTATTGACTTCATATGATATATAACTCTGCCGTATGCACCTGACAAGATGCAACGAAATATGCCAGTCAATAAATCGTGCAACCTATATTTTGTGGCTTCTTTGTTGTAAATGTATTTATATAATAATACCAGCACACAAATATTAGTACAACTGTTAAGATCAAACATCTTTCCTGTGGCAATGTACGGGTGTCAGTCATGGCTCATTCTTATGATAGAATATGGTGTAGTAATAAGAAAGCTTCCCTATAATATATAGTCCCTCTAATCTACAAGATGTGAACGTGGAAGAAAACTGCTTTTGAATAGTGTCATGTCTATAAAACTAACATAGTTTTCTACAACAAATGTCAAAGAGGCTGAGAAAGGACACATATTCTGGCTTGACTATGTAGCAGTGTAACAGACGGAACTATGCATATTGTTATGAATCTTGCCTCTTTGCATCACTAACTCTCTGCATGTTCATCTCTCCTTGTTCAGTTCTTCCTCACTCTACATCCTTGACTCTAATGTAACGTCCTCTTCTTAAATACTCATAAATATCCGCGAGCTACTGACTGCATCACGCTTTTCTCGTTACACTAGAAAATTGGGATGCAGCACGCTTTTCTTGTTGAGCATTCTAATTTCTAAATGCCCTTCTCGAACCAGACATAATGAACAGGAGAATGTTCAAAACTTCCTGTGCCGCTGTAACTTTTACTCAACAAGAACAACTTGTTTACGTCTCTCAACTCGACGCAACAAACCCAACTGGCCTCCTGCACTTCCCGGTCAACCATTGGCACCTTGCCGTCTCGACAAAGGATAGTTTTCTTACAGTGTTCTTCAAAACGGCATAATAACTACAAACGATCGCGGTTGCGAATGTGACTGATCAGACCAATTCCTGCTGCAAATGTTCGTTCAGTATGGATGCAAGTGAACACGTGGTCATTTACACCATCACACACCATCTTGCGTCTCTCACGCTAAGTGTGTGACCTATCTGCAATCATTTTCTCTGTTGTCTTTATTCAATTACTGATCTTTAACCTCCATGCCACACGTTCATTGGCGACTTGCTCCCAATGTGCAATATCAATGCCTGTATCAATCATGTCAGGCTTGCACACATCTTGGTATTGTAGTAGAGGACGACCCCGCGATCTCCTCATTCATTCATTCATTCATTCATTCATTCATTCATTCATTCATTCATTCATTCATTCAGTAGCATGTCCTTTGCAGAACCAAGCTCCCATAACAACCTTCCGGAAAATTTCTCAATCACAAGCAAGATGCGCCGCGTCCATACACCCATCTGGAGATCATCCGCCACATCCTGCACCCATCTTCTCTTTGGCCTTCATTATTATTCTCTCCAAACTCTCATGACGTTTCAAGTGACCAAAATATATCAATTTTCTTTGTTTTTTCATCTTTAATAGCCAACCCTCTTCAATATTCAGTTCTTGAATTATGGATGCATATGTTCCTTTTTGTTTACCCAAGGTATTCTCAGAACACGTACGCTTGTTTAGTAAGTGTCCAGGTCTCACAGGCCCGCGATATCCTACCCACCTGTAATTCATCAAAAAAGATGTCCTTTGGTATTTTACTATCATCCATCCTCCTAATGTGTCCTATTCATCTAAGTCTACGAAGACTGGGCATGGAACAAACCGTCCTACAACGTGATCTTTCCATTACTTCAGTATTTGTGAATTTGTCTTGCCACTTAATACAAGTATTCTTCTCAGACACCTCATATGAAAGATGTTTAAATGCTTCTCTTGGTGTAAGTAAGTTGACCAGGCTTCTCTGCCATAAAGAAGAGTACTAAGAACACAGGCTTGATAGACTAGGACTTTTATCTTGGCAATAAGCTTCCTGTTCTCCCACACTCTTTTTGTTAAGCTATTCATTCTTGTTGCTGCCGTACCAATCGTGATGTTGATTTCCTGATCTCGGGATAAATTGTTACTTACCTCTGATCCTAGATATGTAAAATGGTCCACTATCTCCAGTTCGGCGTCGTCAATAAATAATAATGGTCACCAATGTGCACCCTGTGACATAATCTGTGTCTTTTTATTTTGTATTAATTGTTAAACCACATTCAGAACACGCATTGGAGAATGCAGATAGTAGACGTTGCAATTCATCCTCATAGTGGGTCGTAATTGCAGCATCATCTGCACACAGCAACTCTCTGATACGTACCCTCCTAATGCTGGTCTTGGCTTTCAATCTCTGAGCATTGTAGAGGCCCCTATCCGAGCGTGAGAGAATGTATATTCCACCATTCTGATCACGAAATGCATACTTCAGTAGAAGGCACAGGTATATTCCAAAGAGGATGGGAGCTAACACCCAACCTTGCTTAACCCCGCTCTTGATTTCAAACTCTTCTGAAGTTGAACCATCAAACTTGATTATACCTTTCATACCTGTGTGGAACGATTCCACAATGGACAGAAGGGTTGGTGGGATCTTCTTTATTGCCCTGAACAGACCCTCACGACAGACCAAATCAAATGTTTGTGTGAGGTCGATGAATGCAATAAACAGTGGTTGCTTCTGTTCACGGCATTTTTCTTGCATTTGTCATAGCAATGGTAGACCGTTTCCGTCAACACCCATACTATGATTCGGGGTAGATTTGATCTCCCAGGACTTGAAGAAGTCTGCGCAGAAAAATTCCGGCAAATACTTTCCGAACTATACACAGAAGTGAGATACCCCTATAGTTGTTACATTCACTCCCGTCCCCCTTGGTCTTGTAATGCGTTATGATACTTGAATCTTTAAAATGCTGTGGTACTTGTCCTTCTCGCTAGCATAGCTCTATTAGCTGGTAGAACTGTAGAGTGAGTGTGGCTTGCCCACTCCCGATAATCTCTATTTAAACCCAATCCCATCCGTATCAGGAGCCTTCCCAGATGCAAGTTCATTAATGGCACACTTAACTTCTGTTATGGTGGGAAGTGTGTCCAGGTGGTCAAGAGTTGGTAGTGCTTCTACGGCGTTGTTAGCATAATCCATTAGATTGGTCTCGCTTGAATAAAGATCCATATAGTGCTCTATCCATCTATCCATCTTCTGTTTATTATCAGTGATGATTTCTCCGGTCAAGGTTTTCAGTGGTGCACTTCTTTTGATCATTGGACCACAGGCTTTCTTTATCCTTTCATACTTTCATACATGCCCCTGATGTTTACCTTATTACTTGAATTTTGAATGCATTCGCATAACTTGATCCAATAGTCGTTTTGCACCTGCCTGGCTGCCGTTTGTACATCATTTCTGGCTTGCTTCACCTCACTGAGTGGTTTCTCGTTGTTCATTCCTTACTTCTTAAGCGAGCTATAACCGTTTTATCAACCATCGCCGCAGTATCTTACTGTTTGCTGCAAACTTATGATCCGCAGTGTCGTAAACACCTACCGCTGTTTTGTAATGAGTTTCCTTAAGTGTACACAACTTTTCACTTGCTGCGTGATTTTCTGATGTATCATTTAAAGAGTCTTCACGTTGCTTTGGAACTCAAAGGACTTATCGGGATCTTTGATGTTAATAATATTAATCCCGAGGCTAGATTTGCGTTTAGCAGTGTAGATTTTGTTTGTTCTTAGTCTAATCCTTGCAATAAATAAAGGATGATTAGTGTTACAATCAGCACTGTGGTAACTCCGAGTTAATCATGTTTGATTCAGATATTGTCTCCCTGTGATGATGAAGCACACATGATGTCAGTGGCCGGATCTTGGATGTTTCCATATGATCTAATGCCGCTCTTTTGTTTTTAAAAAAGACGTTTGTAATACATATGGCGTTACTGGTGGTAATGCTCCAGCAGTCTTTGCCCATTTCCATTCATGCTTGCTTGCTTGCTTGTGTTCGTTGGCTTGGGCTCCAACGCGAAGTCCTGTATGTATATTTCCATTCATGCAACCGATGTTGTATTTTCCAAGGCACACTGGCCATGAACTCGAGCCCTTGCCAATACGAGCATTAAAATCACCGAGCATATACATGTAGTAAGATTTTCGTACTACCTTGATCACAGTGTCTAACTCCTCATATCATGACTCCTTCATATCATTAGAGTAGGTGAGTGTCGGTGCATATGTGGTGATGATGGCGGAAAAAAAAAAACAATAATTGGTTGCCAAGTGCAGGGATAACAATCTTTCATTTCCGCCAGCTGGAATTTCAGTCAGTCCGTAGTGAATTATTCACTTCAAAGCCCACTTCATGTTGTCATTTTACTTCCTGCCCTCGACCTTTCCAAAGAAAGGCCCTTCTTAAGCGAGGCGAGTATTTTGCAGGCCAGCAATATCAATATTAAGACGATTGAGTCCGGAATCAATAGCAGGCGTACTTTTCACATCGTCAATAGTCGTCAGGTCAGTGGAAAACCCCGGACACATGGTTCTTATGTTCCAGGTTGCAAGTCGTAGCTTGAGGTTATGTTTTATTTTTTATTTTTAGTGCCTGGTGCATTTACAGTCTGCGATTCAGAAATTTTCCTAGCCCCAGTAGGTAGGCTGAGACGGATCAGCGCCTAATTGGCCGGGGGCTGCCCAGCTTGAGGCGGGTTGTAGCTGATCAGTGACACCTGTAGGTGTCTCCCACCGTAAGAGGCAACCCGTGGCGCCCCACGTCTACCTCAGTATACAAGGACTTATAAACCTTAACTGCTACCTTTCGCTTTGATTCCGAGACCAGCTAAGACTAGAGATGGAATTATACCTCTCCATGGAGACGGAGAATCTCCGTGGTGAAGTGGTCAAGCCTTCTTACTCGGGCTCCGAAGGTTGTGGGTTCGATTCCGGGCCGCGTCCTACGGTTCACTATTTCGGAGACTCTCTAGGGTCGTCGTTGGAGCTACGGAGTTCATTCTTTGTGCGATGCTTTCCACGCTGCGGACAGAGACTGAGCCATAAGGGATAAACCCGGTGTAAAGACGTCGACCCTGTCGACATTTAAGCGACTTTTTAAGCAACCTCTCCATAGCACAAAGCCTGGGCTGAATTGTAGTGACCATGTGTTGCCCAAGCACCATGATCCCTCTCTCGGCCTGACTAGTTCACTCCAGAGGAAAGGTAACACCAATACAGCTGGAAGAAGACAAGCTGTAGAAGCTGACGAATCAGCAAATCAATGCTCTAACTGTCCGCCTGTCGGAGCTTCGATCCTAGACCAGCCGCACCAGGATAAGGCTTGTACCTTCCCAATTGCGCTCTTGTGCCCGAAGCCGTTGGCACAATATGGGGTGTCGGATTTGGTGAGTGCCGCCCACAATTCGGCGCTAACAGAAAGCAGGTAGTACCGTCTACTGTCAACCGTGCACCTGCTATCACATTGCTCTACCTCTAAAGACACTAGAGTATTGGTTTTGTGTAACTATGAAGCATGCCCGATCTGGGAACGTCGAGCCATCGTACCCAGCCTACTCTGTTACAGATTGTCTGTCGGCCCGCATGGTATAGGTTCCATCCGCAACTGGGGGAATTATTTTTTTGTAATTGTCTAACATTTACCTGGACTCCCAGCTCAGGTTACCAAGATTGTCTTGGGAAATAAAGGCGGTCAGTGTGATACTGACCTCATCAGTCCCCGAGTGCCAGTTGGTTTATTAAAATATGGGTCTGACACCGTAAGCACATAAAAGACTAAAGTGAAAAGGGTCCGTCACTGAATATATCACTACAGCTTTGTAAAACACACCCTGGAGAAAATAAAACCGAAATCTGAACTAGAACTATATACGACAGGACGAAGACACAGACACTCCCAGTCCCCGGTATGGTAAAATCATGCGTCTTTCATAGATTGGAGGGGAAGAGAGGCAGAGGGAGACCAGCAAAGAAGATGCTGGAAAGTCTGATCTCATGGCAGGGAGGGACAGCAGTATCAGAAATGATTGGCAGTACATGAGACAGAGAGCTGTAGATACACAAGATTATCAACGTCACAAGGAATGGAGAAACATCGGTATGAGAAATGACTGGCAGAGCACGAGGCGAAAGATTGTGGATAAACATGATTATCATCGTCACACGGCATGAGTTCCGTGAGTGAAAACTCCTTACCGTATTCAGTTTATTCCCTGGAAGATGCTCGTCATAGAGCATCCGATGTACAGCCAGATGAAACACTTTCGACACGTATTTGGCACATGATTCTTCTGGCAGTGGCATGCGGAAATCTCCAGTGACATACTGGTCAGAATAAGTAAACATTCAGTGAACCATCTACTCGACGATATCTTCTTCTTCTTCTTCTTCTTCTTCTTCTTCTTCTTCTTCTTCTTCTTCTTCTTCTTCTTCTTCTTCTTCTTCTTCTTCTTCTTCTTCTTCTTCTTCTTCTTCTTCTTCTTCTTCTTCTTCTTCTTCTTCGTCTTCGTCTTCTTCTTCTTCGTCTTCTTCTTCTTCTTCTTCTTCTTCTTCTTCTTCTTCTTCTTCTTCTTCTTCTTCTTCTTCTTCTTCTTCTTCTTCTTCTTCTTCTTCTTCTTCTTCTTCTTCTTCTTCTTCTTCTTCTTCTTCGTCTGTCTGTTTGTCTGTTTGTCTGTCTGTCTGTCTGTCTGTCTGTCTGTCTTTCTGTCTGTCTGTCTGTCTCTCTTTTTCTCTGCCTCTCTTTCTGTCTCTGAGTAATCTGTCTATCTCTGTCTCTGTGTCTATCTATCTGTCTCTCTTGCTCTAAATGCATGAGCGCTTTTCATTTCGGTCAAGCTGATCCCCATATTATTTCGGTAGTCTTTTAAAGTTACATTCATTACTGTGTTGTGACCTCACTGATAATATGGAAAATCCCATGTGACACAATAATCTCTCGAGACTCCCACATGTGATGTCTTGCTGACCACAACGTCAGTGTGACGATTTCACCTTGGGTAGTGAGAGTGAACCACACCCGAGGTGTCTCTGGCACTCCCGTGTATTCTAGCCCCAGGGGTTGGACGAGCAGATACACATTTTTACTCTGTGGTTGATCTCATATTAGTTAATTACGTCTACAAGCCCCTCCAGATTCTAGACCCCCACTAACTACCTACACCTGTGGAACAATGAACATTTAGGCATCGTCCAAGACCACACTCAAATCATTATACAAAGAGCAAGTCAACTTACATAAAGTTTATTCTACCCTTGAGAATATAGAACTGAAATGAACATCCTGATAGAAGAATCTATTTACACAAATAGAAGATAGAGTAGAGATAGAATCAGAGATGTAGGTGTCTTCATCGAGTTGAGAAGTAGATTGGATGCAGATGTCCCGTCCAGTCGGTCCGCCACTCACCCGGCTTCCTTCCAGTGAGATGACTAGAACCTTGGAGACCACTCCGTCTCCAGAGCGTGGATCCACAACACTAGAGTCACTGCTGGACCACACTTCACTGGACCAACTGCATCTATATCACTCCCACGGAGTCACTGTTAATACAGTTCTCGAACAATACCGGTTGGGAGACAATCCTCCTGGACTTGGCTCCAAGTAGTCGTTACTTCGATGAACTTAACTAGTCACTGACCAATCGAATGGTCTATCACTCATAGCACAGTCCCACTGCAGAACGTATCTGTCACTGACCAATTCAATGGTCCCTTCATCACATCACAAGAACATGGATGGAAAAATGTTAATGACCCATTCAATGGTCTCTTACAGTCACACTGCTGGTAGAATCAGATATGGCTACTGAAATATTACTGAGTCCTACTAGAACACAGTTTATAATCTTGATACTGAGACAGTACATTAATAGAATCAGACATCTATTTCACGGAAACAATTCAGGTTGGACTATATTCCATAGTCCCTTCCACCGGGTTACACTTGCCACAAGTCAATAACTGGTGTAGTTCTTCTCAAGACCTGCCCCTAGAGCTGTCCAAAGAACCATTCAAGTGTCTGAAGATCAGTTACTTCTGCGTTTAGGCAGAACCCCCGTCATAATATACGGACCGGTGTTTCCTTTCGTTGAGCATGATTACTCAAAATGCTGAAATGTTCCTGGCAAAACAGAGTATCGTATATATCAGAAAACATCACAAACCATCACTTCCCACACGTGCACCTTCCGGGCGGTTGTATTTCTTGAAGCAAACTTCACTCATGGTGAATCACCTTGGTTACCTGGTGTGGTTGAGTCTGGCGTGATAAGTAAAGAACTGAACCCTTCGTTGTGTCACACGAAGTGGTTTCCTGCCAACAACATTATAGTTGACTGGTTCCTCAACAGGCAAACTCCTGAAAAGGAAGAGCGACCGGTGAGAGTATACTGGCCCAAACATTAGTCCACATGCATCCTACCAATAACTACTCAACCCTCAGTCATGCTACTTAGTTATGCATATAACCAAAGCATTATCTCTATATGGAGAGTAGTAAAGCATGGGTTCACAAATGTCAGCTGGCCTCACAGAACAGCCCGTCAAACAGAGCAAGAAATCAGAATGACGAGTCTGATCGTAGGTCTCACCTATCCCTAATCATCTACCAGTCGTCGCTAACGTCAGTAGTGATACAAGGCTGTTATTATAGTTCTAATTTAATCGAACTAAACAAATAGGTAAAGAGTCCCTGGACTCGTTCCTAACATCCTCAATGTACATTAAGAAACATAATCTTGATCAATATACCATCCCTCGGGATATAGGAATAGGACATGATCACATCCACTATGTACACAAGCCTGTTTGCTGGTGGGACCCCCTGCCCACGCCATAGCAAACTCTTCTTATCAGACTCTGCCTTAGAGTCAAGAAGCCTTCTTGAGAATACATGTTCCCCACATGTTCCAAGGGTAATGTTCCCGTTCTGTCCTCCCAAGTGGTTTAGCCTTGTCCTGGACTGAACTTCATCGTTGGCTTGGCCTACCAACTCATACTTTCATAACTTGCTTTCACTTCCCCCATATCCTATATTTCCCCAGTCTCATACAGCCTCCTTGCATCCTTCCATACGTCCAGCACCTTAGCACTCACTCGCACTAGCGCCAGTATGAAAGAAACAGGATAGCTCAGACAAGATTTCAGAACGCATATTTATATCGCGACGGCACGCAGTGTTATCACGCGTCGACCTATTCGGCGGTCGGAATTACTCCAGGAAGTATCACATGCCATGACCTAATATATATACACAATGTCACATCATATATATACATAGATATAGCACCAAAGCAACTTACCTTTCCACAGAAATCCGCTGTTCCACACAATGAATTCACTATTAAGTTATTACACAATAGTTACATCATTCCTGGTGGCACAGAACTAAGTTCTTCCTTTACTTAGTAACTAAGCACAAGTTTGTCTGAATCTCCACCTACCAACTTACCTGGTTTTCTAACCGTTCTTCTGGCTTCAGCAACTGACTGACATAATCTAAGTTTCCATCCGGCACAAGTAACTATGTTTTATTCTAAACACAGCAACCTAATATATGCAACGACTGGCAATATATGGTACATATATTTGGAACCCAAATCGCCCACATCACATTACGGCGTTCCTAACAGCTGCTTCGCGAGCACACAGTAAACAAACCCACGATTCGCCGTCAACTGCGTTATCGATCGGTTTGCTAATTAGTATGCAAGGACATCCGCATAGGTAATGAGGTTAGAACAATGGCGTGTGGAACACACGTACAAGTTAAATGATTTAAACAAATATCTACCTGAATGATTAGAAACCAGATCTCCAGTCAGCTTCCGAACTGTTCAAGGGCTTCTCAGCTTCCTTTCCATAACAGTCAGCCGAATCATGGTTGAGGTGAGACGCACACAAAAATGGCTCACATCAGGCCTGCGTCTGTTCTCGTCGAACACAAGTAAGTGAATGACTGGTTTATCCAATTTCCCGCTTCGTGCCAACTCAATGCGCACTAGAAACGAGTGCTTCTTGAGAAAAGAGACTTTCTCGGGAAACCGTCATTCCCCGCCTAGAGTTTCTAGATCTCTCTGCACGAGAATTTAGAGCGATACCCAGCATCACGGGTTACTCGAATTTCGGTGTTTCGAGAAGATTCTAGATAGCAATTCTCCATCGGCTTCCCCCAGTCTATTTTTAGCTGGGAAAGTCCCCGATGACGCGCCAAAATAGTGCGGGATCTTGACGACCCAAGACAGATAAACGCGTCTCGTCACAGTCAGACATGGTTTGACCCTGAAATACTGTAGTATGGTAGATAGCATACTGGTCTGGTGGTTATGTGTTTAAGCCCCATCGGCTCCCAAGTTGACCAAACCTAAATAGTGTACCCGGTGTTGTTTTGGAAAGTAAAGGCAGGTAGCATTACATTGACCACATCACCCTTTGATTGGTTTTTATGTAGTAAAATTTTTGGGCTAGCACCATATGCTCACATTATTTTAAGGAATGGGGAAGAGTCCGTTCCCGCTCATGGACTCGTGTGGACACATTTCCACTCCTTAAGAAACAGACATGAATGTGTGCATCTAGTACATAAAACTAGACACAGTGGCCATTGTTAACTATGAATCTGTTTTATTTGGTATACACACGGCTAGTCAAAGAAATAGGGAGACCCAATGTTACCTTTCAGATTGAAAAAGAGGAATTTAATGTTCAAATGAACATTTGACTTTAATAGTAGCTGGCATGGTGTTGTGGTGTATGTAGATTTCTTATGTTATCAGACTGACAACCATGTCTTTTTTTATCGTTTGATTGATTCTCTCACTTTGAATTTGAGTGTAGTCCACATATATGCTACTGTTAATTGTTATCAGTAGTGTGTTATTACTAGCGAGCGCCCAGGACTCATTTTCCATAAGGGTTAGCTTTCGCTGTTACCAATATCCCTCGCCGTCAGGCGAACCCTGATCCGACTTCAGAGACACATGACTTGTACTTTATGCCACAAAATCGAGGAAGAAAAGTCAACGTTTAAGTCCAACTGAAGGTCATCTGAACGGCTTGTGGAACAAACCCATTAACCATGGTAAGAAAGGAAAGTCTAAGCAAGTTAAACTTCTCCGCCATGCCTAAGTTGAAAAGTGTATTGCTATAGGAATAACTATAGGGGACCAATTGAAAAAATTAGGTATCTCCTTGGAAAACAAACTGTTGTAACGATGGTCCACTGAATCTGACGCCCCTCAGTGATAAGTACATATAGTGTAATGGAAGAAGTCAATGTTTCTTTCTTCATGTATGTCATGGAGTTAGTCTTCTAATAATCTGATAACTCTCTCTTCTCTTTTTTGTCACCCCTCCTTAGTTGCCTCTTGTAATATGCATAATGGAGTACGGTATTACTATTCTTTGCTTCGTTTATAGGGCCTGAAACCCACTTCAGATATATATTTCCTATTTCATTGTAATGTTTCTTGTTGAATTATTTAGTGTTCGATCTTTATTAAATTAACAGTTTCAATAATTGTTAGAACTTCACATTTGCATACATCATCATCATCATCATAATCATCATCATCATCATCATCATCATCATCATCATCATCATCATCATCATCATCATCATCATCATCATCATCACTTCTGCCGTCAAGCGTCGTGAGGAGGAATAATTTACGCTCTTACGCACAATAGGCGGCACTGGATACAAAAACATGAGGAGGAAGGTGACAGAAATAAGACACGTGAGCTAGGGGGAGACAGAACGGGGACACATGAGGATTAGGGGTAGTGGAGGTAGGAGGAAAGAGAAACAAGGGGTCAGAGGCGTAAGGATATTGCAGGAAGAGGAAACAGAGGAGGAGACAGAAGGAACAGGAATGACGAGGAGGAAGCAGAGGAGGTATGAGGAAGGAGACAGAAGGTGGGCCTGATGAGGTAAGGATATAGGCGGAAGAGGAGACAGGAGAGGAGAAAGAAGGAGGAGGAGGAGGAGGAAAAAATTAGGATGCAAGTGGAGAAAGAGGATGAAAAATGCCGAGGGAGGAAGAATGCAAGTGGGGGAGGGGAAGAGGAGGAGGAATACACGAGGAGGAGGAAAGACAATAAGGTAGAGGAGAAGGCAGGGGAGGAGGAGGAGTTGGAAAGAGGGAGAGGAGGGAGACGGGAGGAGGAGGTCGGGGGTGGACGAATTAAGGTGGCTCCATAGTGTCATACCCTGGCCTCACCGGTTACTGGGTTCGAAGCCTATCTTCGGGGCCATACAAATCATACTTTAGCTGCGCTGGCCATTGCAACTCGGTGTAGGAGCCCACGATCGCTCGCCCGGAGCACTGATAACATGGTATGACGTGCGCTGATGACGACGACAAGGATCGGTACGATATGCGCTGAAGACGAGGTTGGTGGGATAGTGGATCGGTGCGCTGACGGTACGGCTACGGCGGGGTAATAAATCGGTACGAAAGCAGATTCACACGGCACCAACTTTTACTTCCAAACCCCTTAGCTAATCGATGGATACACATCTTCCTGAAACCACCGTTAATTTCCCAACCTCCCCCAACCCACCACTTAGCAGCCAGATTTAATTTCCCCAAGCTCCCACCCTCACCACTTAGCAACCATATTTAATCTGCCCCACCTTCCCCGCCATACCACTTAACAACCATCTTTAATGTTCCAACCTTTCGAAATCCACCACTTAACAACCATCTTTAATCTTCCCAAACTCTCCACCCCCACCACTTAACAACCATCTTTAATCTTCCCAAACTCTCCACCCCACAACTTAACAATCAGCTTTTTACACATTGTAAGACCATTAAGCCTGCAGACAAAATGAAGCAATTGTCTACCTTTGTCCGCCAAAGTTTGAAAAACAAAACAACACGAACCCACAAAGCGTATTCGATTTTCTGCTGATTGAGATGATGTCATTTAAGCGGATACAGAAACATAATCTGCGGACTGAGCGGATTGCAATCCACATTTTTGTGTGGAAACCTTGCTGACATACTATTCATGTGAAGTTGGAGTGTGTTCGCCAGATGGCGAGGGACACTGGTGTGTGTGTGTGTGTGTGCGCGCGTGCGTGCGTGCGTGCGTGCGTGTGTGTGTGTGTGTGTGTGTGTGTGTGTGTTTTAGTCTACTCTTTTGGATGCGAAACATGAACATGGGTCGGAAGTATGTTTAGCTTTATCTGTGCACACTAGGTGCCAATCCTACACCTTAGGATCAGGGGGAATGCAACAAGCTATTCATATGCTGTATATACAGGGGACAGTCATTAAGTTGAAGGAATGTTATTATAACGTGCATGGAAGAGTATGGACAACCAAACATCTTATTTCAGTACCCGAAAGGTCACTTTCGCAATACCCCATGTAGGTGTCGCGAGGATTGAGCCGTTTGCGCATGCCCAATATCGATTCCAACATGATTGCCTCACCTTACAATACAATTTCTTCTATTTAATGATTTTGACCCCGTATATACAGCATACGAATAACTATAACGAACATTTACAGCGCAAATTGGTCTGATCAGTTTCATTCACTACCGCAATGTTTTGAAGTTATTCGGCCTGTTTGAAGCACAATGTAACAAACTATCGTCTGTCAAGACTGCAATGGAATAACAAAAACTGATCAGTCCTGTCTAATCGAGGCATAGCTATAACTGATGTGCCTGTCTAATTAAGACATAGCTATAACTGATATGTCCTGTCTAATTGAGACACAGCTATAACTGGTGTGTCCTGTCTAATTGAGACACAGCTATAACTGGTGTGCCCTGTCTAATTGAGACACAGCTATAACTGGTGTGTCCTGTCTAATTGAGACATAACTATAACTGATGTGCCCTGTCTAATTAAGACATAGCTATAACTGATATGTCCTGTCTAATCGAGATATAGCTATAACGGGTATGTCCTGTCTAATTGAGACACAGCTATAACGGGTGTGTCCTGTCTAATTGAGACACAGCTATAACTGGTGTGTCCTGTCTAATTGAGACATGACTATAACTGATGTGCCCTGTCTAATTAAGACATAGCTATAACTGATATGTCCTGTCTAATCGAGACATAGCTATAACGGGTGTGTCCTGTCTAATTGAGATACAGCTATAACTGGTGTGTCCTGTCTAATTGAGACACAGCCATAACCTGTGTGTCCTGTCTAATTTATACATAGCTGTAACTGATGTGTGCTGTCTAAAGGTAGATAGCATTATATTGACCTTAAGATAAAGCTATAACTGATGTGGCATGTCTAATTAAGACATAGTTATAACTGATGTGTCCTGTCTAATTGAGACATAGCTATAACTCATATGTCCTATCTAATTGAGACATAGGTGCAACTGATGTGTCCTGTCTAATTGAGACACAGCTATAACTGATGTGTTCTGTCTAATTGAGACATAGCTATAACTCATCTGTCCTATCTAATTGAGACATAGGTGCAACTGATGTGTCCTGTCTAACTGAGACACAGCTATAACTGATGTGTTCTGTCTAATCGAGACAGCTATACCTAGTGTGTCCTGTCTAATTGAGACACAGTTACAAGTGGTGTGTCCTGTCTAATTGAGACACAGTTACAAGTGGTGTGTCCTGTCTAATTGAGACATAGCTATAACTCATCTGTCCTATCTAATTGAGACATAGGTGCAACTGATGTGTCCTGTCTAATTGAGACACAGCTATAACTGATGTGTTCTGTCTAATTGAGACATAGCTATAACTCATCTGTCCTATCTAATTGAGACATAGGTGCAACTGATGTGTCCTGTCTAATTGAGACACAGCTATAACTGATGTGTTCTGTCTAATTGAGACATAGCTATAACTGATGTCTCCTTGCTAATTAAGACTACCTATAACTGATGCGTCCTATATAATTAGGACATATGTATAACTGATGTGTCTCTTAGTCAGGTCTTAGTCAGATATGACTGAGCTACCGTATGACAGTAGACGGTACTACCTGCTTTCTGTTAGCGCCGAATTTTGAGCGACGCTTACCAAACCAACCAACATTGTGCCAACTGCTTCGGGCGGAAGAGTGCAATTCGAGGGTACAAGCTTTATCCTGGTGCGAAGAAATGCAACCTAAAGACAAAATGACATGGCAGGGCAGACTAAGCCTTGGTTGGCAGCTGGTCTATGATCGAAGCTCCGACAGGCGGACAGTTAGGAAAGCATTGATTTATTGATCCGGCAGCTTCTGCAGCGTGTCTTGTTCCAGGTGTATTGCTGATAACTTTCCTCTGGAGTGAACTAGACACGCCGAGAGATGGATCATGCTGCATAGGCACCACATGGTCTCTATATTTTAGCCCAGGCTTTGTGCTATGGAGAGGTATAACTCCATCCCTAGTCTTAATCGGTCTCGCAATCAAAGCGAGAAATAGCAATTACGGGTTATAAGTCCTTGTCAATTTGCGTAGACCTGGGTCTACTTGCCTCTAACGGTGGGAGTCACCTACAGGTGTCTCTGATCAGCTACCGCCCGCCTCAAGCTGGGCAGCACCCGGTCAATTGGGTGCTGATCAGCCAAAGCCTGCCTGCTTCAATGGGTGCTTGGGACTAGGACAAAATCTTAATCGCAGGCTGCAAAGCTAATGCACTACGTATTACTAAAACGAAAAACTAGAATCCTCCAGCTCGGCTTTCAAACTGGAACAATGTGTCCAGGATTTTCCACTGACCTGACGAATATTCACGATGTGAGAAAAACTGCTGTGATTGATGCTGAATACAATCGTGTTAACATTGATAATGCTGGCCTGCAGGAGACTCGCCTCGCTGACGAAGGGTCACTTGGGGAAAACATTTCCACTTTGTTTTAGAAGGGTAGAGAGCAGGCAGAAAAAAATGGCAACATGGCGTAGGCTTTGCAGTAAAGAATTTGCTACTGGGAATGATTGAAATTCCAGCTGGAGGTAATGCAAGACTATTATCCCTGCGCTTGACAACCTCTTGTGGTGTTGCCATCATTATCACTGCATATGCGCCGACAATCACTTCCCTTGAAGATATGAAGGATTCGTTCTATGAGGAGTTAGACTCTGTGATCAAAGCAGTACCAAAATCCGACTACATTTATATGCTCGGTGATTTCAATGCTCTTGTGGGCAAGGACTCGAGTTCATGGCCAGTGTGCCTTGGAAAATAAACATCGGTCGCATGATTAAAAATGGGCAAAAGCTGCTTGGGCATTGCACCAGAAATGACTTATGTATTACAAACTCCTTTATAAAACAAGAGAGCCGCATAAGGTCACATGGAAACATCCATGATCCGGCCATTGGCACCAGCTGGACTTCATCATCACACGGAGACAACATCTGAATCAAATATAATTAACTCGAAGTTACCACAGTGCTGACTGTGATACGGATCATTCCTTGGTTGTTGCATGGGTTAGACAGAGACCAAAGAGAATCTACATAGCTAAACACAAATCTATCCCAGGATGAATATTATTGCCACTCACGACCCTGATAAGTGCTTTGAGTTCCAACAGCAACTTGAAGACGCCTTCACTGTTACGTCAGAAAATTGTACAGCAAGTGAAAAGTGGGGTAAAGTTAAGGAAACTCTTTATAAAACAGCAGTAGGGGTTTACGGCACTGTGTATCATAAGAGGCAGGACTGGTTTGCAGCAAACAGCCAGACACTGGAACCCTTGATTGATAAAAAGAACATCGCTCTCTAAAGAAACAAGGAAAGAACAATGCGTAACACTCTCTGTGAGCTGAAGCAAGCTAGGAAGGATGTGCAAAAAGACTGCCAGGCAGTGTGCCAATAACTATTGGATCAAGTTATGTGAGTTAATTCAAAATGCAAGTGATAATGGAATCATCAGAATCATGTATGAGGGGATAAAGAAAGCCTGTGGTCCAATGATCAAAACAAGTGCGCCACTGAAAACCTTAACTGGAGAAATAACCACTGATAAGAAACAGATAGGTAGAGCACTATTTGGAGGTTTACTCAAGTGAGACCAACGCCATAGAGCCCCTACCAACTCTTGACCACCTGGACACACTCCCACCATAAGTGTGCGATAAATCAACTTGCATCTGGCAAGGCTCCAGGTAAGGATGGAATTCCAATGAGGTTATCAGGAGTGGGCAAGAATCACTCATTCTACAGATCCACCAGCTAATAGAGCTATGCTGGCGAGAAGGACAAGTCCCACAGGATTTCAAAGATTCAAGCATAATAACATTATACAAGAACAAGGGCGATCGGAGCGACTGCAACAACTATAGAGGTATCTCACTTCTGTGTATTGTTGGAAAAGTATTTGCCAGAATTGTTCTGTGCAGACTTCAAGTCTTAGGAGATAAAGTCTACCCCGAATCACTGTGTGGCTTCCGATAGAACCGGCCTATCATTGGTATGATATTCCCATTGCGACAAACGAAAGCAAAATGTCGTGAACAGATTCAACTACTGTTTATTGCCTTAATCGACCTCACAAATGCATTTGATTTGGTCAGTCGTGAGGGTCTGTTCAAGGCACTAAAGAAGATTGGTTGCCCACCAACTCTTCTGTCCTTTGTGGAATTGTTCCACACAGGCATGAAAGGTATAATCAAGTTTGACGGTACAACTTCATAAGAGTTTGAAATCAAGAGTGGAGTTAAGCAAGGTCGTTGTCGGATAACGTTGGGACAACCCCAAAGAGAAAGAGGATACTAAAGTTCCTATTTCCTAATGCTATACTGCCCGTTCTAATTATCTTAACTTCCAATGGCTCAAATGCTTGATTCCATAACTAGAGTCTCGGAGAACCAAGGAATTCCTCCAGGAAAACCAGGAAAAGTTTTCCTGAATAACAATATCCTTTAGGTGGTTCCTTGCCTTTCCTCTCTCGGCCAATTAATTAATATCTAGGGTGTGTTTAATTAAACAACCTAACAACGACACTTAATTTAAAAAAAAAAAACACTCAAGAGAGGAAATGACCTCCGTTTCATAATTTAATAATCATGCATTCGGTTATTGATTATTAAGTTCATAAAACAACAATCCACTTAAAACAAAAGGTCATACCCCCCCACACACACACACACACACAGACACATACACACACACACACACACACACACATATATATATATATATATATATATATATATATATATATATATATATATATATATATATATATATATATATATATTGACCAAGAGAAAAAGTTCAACAAATGGGGCTGGTTATCAACCATGATAAGACAGAATTTATAGTAATTTCAAGAGAAGAATCGGCTAAAAACTCTGGCCATATACAAATAGATAATATGACCAATAAAAGAACGGAAACATACAAATACCTGGGCACAATCTTCATAATAAGGGAAGAAACACAAGCTAGAATCAATTCTGGAAATAAGATATACTATGCACTACAACATCTGCTATAATCAAATGCGCTATCTCGTAACATCAAGATCACAATATACAAAACACTGATTAGTCCAGTTGTGCTGTATGGCTCTGAAACTTGGAGTACAAATAAAGGAGAAGAAGCCTTGTTACAAACCTTTGAGAACAAAGTCTTAAGACGCATCTTTGGGCCCATTAGGGATACACAAAGTGGAGAGTGGAAAAGAAGAAGCAACAAAGCCATTTATGATCTGTTTAAGTCCCCGCTAATCACTGGTATCATGAAGGCTAATAGACTGCAATGGCTGGGGCATATAGAAAGAATGGAAGATAATAGTGAAACGAAACTCGCTTACACTCAGGAATTAAATGACCGTAGACCCCGAGGTAGACCAAGAAGACGGTGGAGAGATAATATACATACAGACCTACAAGCACTTGGAATCAGCGACTGGCAAGAGAAGATCAACCAGAGAGACGAATGGATACGGCTTGTATCTGCAGCAAAGAACCTCAATGGCTCGGAATGCTGAAGAAGAAGAAGAAGAAGAAGAAGAAGAAGAAGAAGAAGAAGAAGAAGAAGAAGAAGAAGAAGAAGAAGAAGAAGAAGATATATATATATATATATATATATATCCATCCATCATGTGCCATGCCGGTAAGCGTGGGCGGTTATGGTCTGCCATCTCACTCGATCACCAAAGTCGTGGATCAGCTCCGTGTTTCTGTCTCGACCATGCCACAAGGCCAAGCCATCCAGATATTTGCCTTTAGGTCTTCCCCTTGGTCTGTTCCCCTCGATCTTACCAGTTGTCACCAAGTTCTCCAAATCATTTCTTCCCATAACATGCCCCAAAAATTGTGATATATATATATAGCTCCCACCCTCTTTTGAATATACTTTTCACTTCTACTGAAATATGCCTTGCGTGATTAGGATGGTGGTATGTACATTCGCGCACGCTCAGATGGCGGCCACTACAATGCTCAGAGATTGAGAACCAAGACCAAAATTAGGATGGGACTGAACAGAGATTTGTTTTTTGCAGATGATGATGCAATTACGACCCACTCTTAGGAATAATTGCAACGTCTACTATTTGCATTCTCCAATGCTTGTTCTGAATTTGGTTTAACAATTAGCAAAACGAAGACTCAGATTATGTCACAAGGTGCATAATCTGGGGTACTATCAATCTTTATTGACGACGCGGAGTTAGAGATAGTAGACCATTTTACATATCTAGGATCAGAGGTAGATAGCACATTATCCCTAGATCAGGAAATCAACATCAGTATTGGTAAAGCAGCAACAACAATGAACAGGTTAACAACAATAGTCTGGGAGAGCAACTTACCCACACCAAGATAAACGTTTAAACATCTTTCATATGCGGTGTCTACGAAGAATACTTGGTATTAACTGGCAAGACAAAATCACAAATACTGAAGTATTGGGAATATCAGGTTGTGTGACGGTATATTCCATGCTCAGTCTTCGTAGACTTAGATGGATAGGACATGTTAAGAAGATGCAAGATGGTAGAATACCAAGGGACATCATTTTTGGTGAATTAAAGATGGGTAAGAGATTTCAGGGTCGGCCTCAACTACGATACAAAGATGTGTGTAAGCGGGACATGATTGATACAGGCATTTATAATGAACGAACGAACGAACGAACGAAAATCTTTATTTCCAAAGGGTTAAGAATTGGGCACGCAGGCCCGTCTGACATTCTGCCCTTCTTCTCTATTTCCTCTACTACATTCTTTCATTCAACATCTCTTATGAAGCAATTCTTTAACAACAAATGAACAATAAGCATTACAACGCATGAAAAATAATCAATAATACATGACTCGTTGAGGCAATGTTTAACATGGGCATCATAAATACCCAAGGTGGGTGTAACGTGGCCACACATATGGGAATGTTTTTCTTTCCTGGCTAGTTGTCGTTCCAGATAATTTACCATTATTATTGTCTTTGTTGCTGTTTGTTTTTTTTTTTAAAGGGGGAATGTAGTCTGTCCTGAGGTAGTGTTCAAACAGTTGCGACTGTATGTATAATGATTGGTGGTGTCTTTGATTTCTTGCGGAAAATTATTCCTCAGCTGAGTGGCAGAGTATGCTAAGCTTGTTTTATATAAGTCTATCCTAGGTTTAGGGACATGAAGAATATTTAGTCGTTCGCTATGTCTTGCGTTATATTTAAACAATGGCCAAATGTAGCTTGGGGCATTTTGAAATACGGTTTTGTGAGTTAGTTTAGCCTTATTAAAAAGTAGGCGTTTGTGGAGTGGCAGTAACTGAAGACGTTCATGTAGGTTAGAATTGTCTGTAAACTTATCACCATTGATTAGACGCACTGCCCTTTTCTGGAGTGAATAAAGGCGTTTTGTTATTGATTGATTCCATCCCAGATTGTGGAGCAATAATCAATATGTGTTTGTATGTGGGAAGTATAGAATGTCTTTCTTGTGTTTTCGTCGAGGAAGTTTTTAATTTTGGCAAGTTGGTATATTGTTTGGGCTATTTGTTTAACTAGAGCTGAACATGGAATTAAAGGATAGATTTTGATATATGATAAAACCCAGTGCCTTGTGCTCGGTTATACCTTCTATAGACGTACTACCAATGTGCAGCTGAAGAGTTCTCTGCGAGTTTAGAGTGTGAAGTCTTTGCCTGGTTCCTATTAACATAGATTTTGTTTTAGAAATGTTAATTTGCATGCGGTTTGCATGACTCCAGTTAACTACACTATTTATTTCCTATTGCAAGGATAATTCTAGCACATTACGATCAATAGCGTTTGTATATACTGTGCAGTGGTCTGCAAATAGATCGCAGCACGATGACAGATATAAGGGAAGATCATTTATATAAATGGCAAATAACAGAGGGCCAAGTATAGACCTCTGAGGTACTCCAGTATTAGAGATATAATGCACATTGGGAGCAAGTCACCGCCGGACGTATTGCATGGAGGGCAAATATCAGAAATGGAATAATGACAAAGGAGAAACTTATTGCAGATAAGCCACACACCGAGCGTGTGGGACGTAAGATGGTGCATGATGGTGAAAACGACAATGTATTCACATACATCCACTGTGGACGAACATTAACAACGCAATTGGCCTTAACGGTCGCATTCGCCACAACCATGGGTTGTAGTTATTATGCCTTTTTGAAACGCAATGTAACAAACTATCGTATGTCAAGACGGCAAGGTGCCAACGACATAACTGATGAGTAATATCTGTATAAGACATAGCTATAACTGATGTGTCCTACCTAAATGAGACACTGACAAGATGCCGACTTACTTGCACGGCTAGCGTATTTATTTTGGAACTTTCGTCAAGAAGGACGCTCTGTAGGGAATCAATCACGCGCCAGATAATGTAGTTGGCTTGTGTTCTGTATGGATCACATAATGTATGGAAAGGGAGAATCAATCAATCAACCAATCAATCAATCAATCAATCAATCAATCAATATTCATCTAACGAGCTATTAATCAATCAATCAATCAATCAATCTATCTATATATATATCTGTCTGTCTGTCTGTCTGTCTGTCTGTCTGTCTCTCTCTCTCTCTCTCTCTCTCTCTCTCTCTCTCTATCTATCTATCTATCTATCTATCTATCTGTCTGTCTGTCTGTCTGTCTGTCTGTCTGTCTGTCTCTATCTATCTATCTATCTATCTATCTATCTATCTATCTATCTATCTATCTATCTATCTATCTATCTATCTATCTATATATCTATCTGTCTATCTATCTATCTATCTATCTATCTATCTATCTATCTATCTATCTATCTATCTATCTATCACTTCTCAGATTATTATTGCTGCCATCTGAATTCACCTGTTACGGTGATTTATATCAATGTGCTCGTTTTTATTCTGTAGATGTGGTTAAACAGTTTTTAGATTAATGCAAGTGTTGATTATCGCAAAAAAATGTGTGTTATATACAATATTCATTTCAAGTGATAGTTGAACACTAATAAATTTAGACCAGTCAAATGCACGAGGCGTCTCAGAACCAACCAGCCATTACACGGGAATTTCAAATTGCCCGCTGCGGTCTAGAGTTACCATGCGATTGCTGCATTCTTCGAGCTTAGATGGTCATAAAATGATGCAATAATGTCAGCAGAAGGAAAGGGCTCTCTATTGGCGGTGACCGGTGAAAGGACTCATTCCGTTTTACGATGAGCTGTCAATAAAACTTACACACCAAACAAAGAAAAGGCAGTCAAGCACAAACTATCCAGGTCTATGAATCCTGCTGGCCTAGTCGTCAAACACACCAACTCAGGTCAATGTGTTACGGCATCATTCAACAACACACTCCATTATGAGGCATTTCTAACTTGTATTCTTAACTACTACAAGCTTGAACAAATTGAGCACAGACAAGATAAGCGCGGGCCCATGTTGAAGGCCTGATTACGACGCCAGTGATTATGATACATTTGTATCAAATTGTATTTATTAATTTACATGCAGATGCGAGGCCATCTACATAGGCAGAACTGAGCGACAGTTACATTACAGGGTTTCGGAACATATTCCGAATTGGTTGGACAAGATACTACACACAGAAGATGGTAGCCTAAGCAGGCCGACACACCGGAAAATTCTGGCTTCATCGGTCGGGAGACACGTGTTCGAGAGTGGTCACGTGGTTGATAGAGACAGTGCCTTCCGTGTGTTGTTCAACACACAAAGTAGTCGATTTTTAAAGTTTGCTGAAGCTATACTAATCAACCTTCGTAAGCCGTCCTTGTGTAAGCAGAAAGACATGTTAGTCAGTTTAAAATTACCGTGGTAGACAATCGACATTACTGTGCGAACATGTGTATATTTCAGTTTGAAGGATTTATCTAATTAATTCACGTAAGTTGGTTTATTTCTGCAGTATGTACCTGACGAGATGAGAAATATGCCAGGCAATAAATCGTGCAATCTATTGTTTGTGTCTTCGTTATTCACATTTGTATCACTCGAATAATAAGTTGATGGCATAGGGAATTATTTACAACATACATTATTGGCTAGGACTAGACTTTGTCGAGCTTGAAAACTTGATCCAGTCATTCACCGAATCTACACAGCGCGCAACCACAGATGTAGACAGCACATCAGCTAACAATGTGTTCCAATTGATTCATACGACGAGTGCACAGGACAACATCAACACGAGGCCTGCCAACCCGCCATTGTTCTAGACCAGTGGTTCCCAAGCTTTTCAAGCAGAGTGCCATATCTACTTTTTTCGGTAGTAAAGCGGGCCACAACGTTATAAAATTATAAAAGGCGTGCAATATCATTCTTACCTTTCTTAACTTTCGTCAACAAAAATCTAAAACTTTAAAGGCAGTCAGTGTCAGTACTACTTTGCGGTCATTTTTTAGTTTAAAATCAAAAGTCAAAAATTCACGATAAGCAACGTCTTCACATTTTCGCTTTTTACCATTGTTTGATTTTAGATTTTCCACACTCATGTTCATAGGCTTTAACGGTAAATTTTTATTTGAAAAAATATAATTTCCACACAATACTGCCAACTCTGCTAAACAGTTGTAACAGACAACAACATGGCACCTTGCGCACTCTGATTGGTCGACAAGGCTGGGATATGGGAACTTCATAACGTTTCTTTGCGAACTGAATAGGTGCATTCGATACTATCTAAGCATAACAACCACGAGCAGAGTAAATTATCGCACGCTGACGGGGCGCTCTGGGTGTATGTTTGAAATTATTAAAAGATATTATATTAAATAACGAGGCCTCGCGTGCCACTTTCTGACAGGTGGCGGGCCACAAGTGGCCCGCGGGCCGTGGTTTGGGAACCTCTGCTCTAGACCATTGAATACCCAATGGAGCGCAACCCAAAGAACATAGAACCCAACGTGCATGTTGCTGAAGAATTACCTGCCTCAGGTAACACTAGCATCTTAACTATCAATGGACATTCGTGCGACTGTCAAGAGCGCATTGAAGAATTAAAACAATCACTAAAGGCGCTCATTGTCACTGTTTCAACTAACACCGAAGCAAACAACAAGATAAGCAGTGATTACAATGCTTTCAAGACAGAAGTCGCGCTCCTATGAGAGGAAAATTTGCTGCTGAGAAAAACAGTTCAAACCTTACAGAATGTTTCCTCAACCGATCCAACCGAAGAAGTATATAATTCCCAAGCAACTGTTTCATCTTTGGGAGAATATTGGGGAAGCTCAGTCCCCACCCAGAACAGATACCTACTATGAAAACAACTCAACGCGCAGAGGAAGATAAACAACAACATGCAGTCTATCCCGTAAACGTCAAAATAAGCAATGGGTTCGAAAGGCTTCAAGACAAATCACTAGAACACGTACAGTGCTATAATATGCTGTCAACGGATAACATGTCTACTAGAAACACTGGGAGAACCACGTGGAGACATAAAGACTACTGATAATGCGTAAATGGATGAAACTAACGGGCGAGGCGGGCTGACAACCAACATGTACAGACAGCACGACCTGATTGTACACATTATACTAGGTGACTAGTAATTAAAGGCTTAGACAGCGACCGGATGGCCACTTCAGACAAAGACATTGTTTCCATAATCCCACTGCCAGGGGCTGGTGTTGACCGGCTAACAGACAAATTAGTAACTGTAAATCATAACGTTAGAAAGGCAGGCGTCCACATTGGTATCAACGACACCACGAACAACCAACAAATCACAGGGTCTCAACTGCTGGCACTCCTGAACGGATTATGTCACACTTTTCCTAACTCGTATATTTTCTTCTCCTCCATCATATCACCGAGTTATGGACTCCAGCGTCGTCTAGTTGACATAAATAACAACATTTTGCAGGAGTTCTGTTCTCACCACAACATACAGTTCATCAATAACATGCCGTTCTTCACTTCACAGGCTGGTGCACCAAACAAAAACCTTTATAAAGATCAGATAAATTTGTCTACACTGGGCTTGCTCGCCAAAAAATATCAAATATCCAGAAAGGACACAGCATGCATCCAATACAGGGTCGCGTTGGACACTTTGAGCTACTCCACCTGAAACTCAAGCCAGACGACATACTCCCGTCACATCAAGTACCAATAGGCCAGAAGTTCGCAGACCACTCATAACCAATTCACCTGAAATCCAAGCCAGACGGGACACTACCACCACACCAAGTGCATACGATACGTTATCTTTCACAAGGAGGGTAATAATCATGAAGATATGTTTCCTATTCTCCCCAGCAAGGAACCAACTTTCAGCAGCAACAACTTGCCACCACAACCTCCTGTTAGCCACGAACCAGCGCCTGTAGTTGGTAGTCATTACATACCCATGAGACATCAACAGTATCCCTTTCATTGTAACCCATAATTTTTACACCTCGCACGTTTTAGCCCAGCTACCTTCGTCAAGCTCTTATGATATTGCTGTACCAAGAACCAACAAAACCTGGTATTTACTAGCAATTTAGCACAAAGCTACACTGGTTCTCAGTACAAGAAAAAGCCTGTCCTGGAACGTTTATCTGCTTATTGGGTTATTACTTGATCTAGTAATGTATTAGATTATACGGGACTATAAACATTGACTTATTTTGACTTTAATTGATAGTACTTAGAAGTAGATCTTTTATACACCTTTTAATTGTGTTTTAACTGTGACTGAGGGGGTCTTCACTGCTCTTCCTTACTGATCTATGTACGTATTACTATATATCGACAGAGATATTACTATTTCTCTGTTGTTGTTGTCTTTTTTTTTATTAGAGTGTGTATTGTAATACGGGACGTAAATGGTAGCCATTCTGTGTTTGTGTGTGTTTTGTTTTTTGTTTTGTTTTGAACTTATGATTACTCATTGTTGAAATGTCTAATAAGTATGAAAACTGGCTCAGTAAAGATGGGCTCAGAGTCGGGCATGTAAATATATGCCATCTATTAGGGAAGCTGTCCGAACTATCACTTATACTTAATAAAAAGTTTCACATGTTCGGCGTTAGTGAAAGTCGATTAAATGGTAACATCTCAGATGATGACATCGCTATCAAAGGTTTTAAAGTTATTAGAACAGCTCCTTATCAGAAATAAGAGACTGATATTGCAGATTATATTTCTAATTCGCTGAACGTCTCTCGCACGCTAGATTTTTAAACCTGTGAGATTAAGTGTGTATGGCTTGAGGTTACACTTCAAAATCGCATACCCTTAGTAGTTGTCCATCTTTATGGAAACCCCAGTGTAGGAAACATCTGATATGAACAATGCATCACTATGATGGATATAGTCTTTACTACTGCGAAAGAAATCATCCTGTTAGGAGACTTCAACATTGACACTAACAAATCAAACAAAACATGGGAAAACGTAATAGAGTCACATAACTTCCAACAATTAGTCAAACAAGCCACTAGAATAACAAAATCATATGCAACACTTATAGATCACAGTTATACTACATGTGCTGACAACATCACTGAATGTATTGTACCTACTAATACAATGAGCGATCACTACCCAGTATGTTGCACGTGGTCGAAGAGAGGTGCCAAATTTCCGAAACACAAACATATATAACATATATATAAAATACGGAAATTATAAAAATTGCAATAAACATGTCTTTTTACATGATTTGCTTAATTCATCTCTGGACTATGTTTACCAGATTCCTGAACCAGATGATGCTCTGGACCACTGTATTCGATAAGCATGTTCCATTTAAGGAAGTTCGAGGTAAAAATTACACTAAGTCCCCGCGGATCACCCAGGAGGTAGTTGAAATTATGAGAGACAGTGACAGGGCACATAAAAAGAGAGATCTAACCACATACCGTAGTGTGAGAAACAAAGTTCAATATGTTATTCGAAGGGAAAAGAAAAACTATTTTAAGAACTTAATAATGTATAAAACCAACACTAAAGATATATGGAAAGCATTTAATACCGTACAAACAAACACAAGTCATAACAATCATTACCATCAAATCGGGTTACGTGTGATCAATTCAGTAATTCCTTTCAATCCGACATAAACCAATTGAAGGCTACAATACCTGACTCGCCTTACGACGTATCTTTATTATCATCATTTTGTGAGAACATATGCTATAGAGTAATTCCCTCTAACATATCGCTAATGACGACCACTGAAGTATTTACTCATTTCAGTAACCTAAAAAACAACAACTCATTAGGACTAGATGGAATCAGTAATCGGATACTTCGCTATGCTGCACTGGCGATCTGCGAGTCACTAAAGTTTATATATAATCAATGTCTCATCGCAGGTCACTTCCTGTCAGCCTTTAAAATCGCTAAAGTGTATCCTCATTTTAAAAATTGGTAATTAGAAGATCGTCTCATGAGTAACTATAGAGGCCCATTTCCATATCATCCTCACTATCTAAGCCACTAGAAAAGCACATTCACAAAACAACACTAGAACACTTAGTTCATCACAAGCTAATAGTTGACAGTCAGTCGGGGTTTCGGCCAAAATATTCTTGTCACACGGCTCTAACTATCATTATAGAAAACTGGAATCAAAATATTAACAACAATACTCTATGTGAAGCGGTGTTTATAGACTTTAGAAAAGCATTCGATATGATAGATCATACTATTCTAAGTAAAAATCTAGAAACAATTAAAGTAAAATTTAATATAGTGACGTTAATAAAATAATTTTTATTAGACACAAAACAAGTAATATCACACAATAAATGTTTATCTCAAGCCATTACCATTAATACTGGAGTACCTCAGGGGTCTATACTTGGCCCTCTGTTATTTGCCATTTATATAAATGATCTTCCCTTATATCTGTCATCGTTGCTGCGATCTATTTGCAGACCACTGCACAGTATTCACAAACGCTATTGATTGTAATATGCTAGAATAATCCTTGAGACAGGAAATAAACAGTGCAGTTAAATTTAGTCATGCAAACCGCATGCAAATTAACATTTCTAAAACAAAATCTATGTTAATAGCAACCAGGCAAAGACTCCACAGTCTAAACTCGCAGCTGCACATTGGTAGCACGCCTGTAGAAAGTGTAACCGAGCACAAGGCACTGGGTCTCATCGATGATCAAAATCTAACCTTTAACTCCCATGTTCATACTCTCGTTAAACAAATAGCCAAAGAAGTATATCAACTTGCCAAAATTAAACATTTCCTTGACGAAAACACAAGAAAGATGTTCTATACCTCCCATATCAATCAGTCAATCAATCAATCATGTGCCATGCCGGAAAGCGTGGGCGGTCATGACTCGCCATTTCACTCGATCACCAGTGTCGTGGATGAGCTCAGTGTTCCTGTCTCGTCCATGCCATGTGGCCAAGCCATCCAGATATTTTCCTCTCGGTCTTCCTCTTGGTCAGTTCCCCTCGATTTTGCCAGTTGTCACTAAGTTCTCCAATCCATTTCTTCTCATAACATGTCCAAAAAATTTTGACTGTCTATGTCTAATTTCTCTAATCAGTTTACTATGTTTATTTGTCTCCTGTAGTACTTGGTCATTGGTTTTTCTGTCTGTCCATGGTATTCTTTGCATTTTCCTCAGAAACCACATTTCTGCAGCCATCAGATGCTTTTCAGCTCATTGTCCAAGTTTCACATCCAAACAAAAGAACAGGCTCTATGTATCCCCTCAACACTCTATTTCTCGTTTCAATTGACATCTTTTTATTCCATATACAAACGCATATTGATTATTGCTCCACAATCTAGGATGGATGCTCCAAATCAATAACAAAACGCCTTTATTCATTCCAAGAAAGAGCAGTGCGTTTAATTAATGGTAAAAAGCTCACCGACAATTCCAACAAACATAAACGTCTTCAGTTACTGCCACTCCACAAACGCCTACTATTTAATAAGGCTAAACTAATTCACAAAATCCAATTTCAAATTGTTCATTGTTTAAATATAACGCAAGCCATAGCGAACGACTAAATATACTCCATGTCCCTAAACCTAGGATATACTTACATAAAATAAGCTTAGCATACTCTGCCGCTCAGTTGTGGAACAATCCTCCACAAGAAATCAAAGACACCACCAATCATTATACATACATTCGCAACCTGTTTGAACACTACGTCAGTAAAGACTACATGCCCCTTTAATCAAACAAACAAAAAACATCAAAAAAGACAATAATAAGGGTAAATTATCTCAACTAGCCAAAAAACTGTCCATACGTATGGCACGTTACAGCTTCCTTAGGTAACTGTGTCGTGTAGTTTTGATGTTCGCATTATGCCCTTGCCTTTATAATGCATATCTTTTATATTGTTGCTGTTCTTTGTTCGCCTTGAATGATGTGTGAATGAAATAATGTATGAAAGAGAGTGATAGAAGGGCAGAATGTTAGACGGGCCTGCGTGCCCGATTCTTAACCCTTTGAAAATAAAGTTTGTTCGTTCGTTCGTTCTATCTATCTATCTATCTAGCTATCTATCTATCTATCTATCTATCTATCTATCTATCTATCTATCTATCTATCTATCTATCTATCTGTCTGTCTGTCTGTCTGTCTGTCTGTCTGTCTGTCTGTCTGTCTGTCTGTCTGTCTGTCTGTCTGTCTGTCTGTCTGTCTGTATGTCTGTCTGTACAGAATGTCAGGCGGGCCTTCGTGCCAACTTCATAACCCTTTGAAAATATATATTGTTCGTTCGTTCATTCGTTCTATATGTCTGTCTCTCTGTCTGTCTCTCCGTCTAAGCGTCCGTCTGTCTGTCTACCTATCTATCTCTGTCTGTCTGTCTATCTTTCTGCCCATCCCACCCACTTCGCCTGCCTGTATGTATGTCTGCCTGATTACCTGCCTGTCTGCCTTCCTGCCTGTCTGAATACATGTCTGTATGTATGCATATCTGTCTGCCTTTCTGCCTGTCTGTCTGCCTACCTGCCTTTCTGCCTGTCTATCTGCCTGTTTACTTGCTTGAATACCTGCCTGTCTGCCTACCTGCCTGTCTGAATACATGTATGTATGTATGCTTACCTGTCTGTCTGTCTGTCTGTCTGTCTGTCTGCTGACTCTCTGTCTGTTTGCATGCCTGTCTGCCTGTTTGTTGCATGCCTATCTCTGCCTACCTGCCTGTCTGGCTGACAGACTGTCTGCCTCCTCTCTGTCTGCCTCCCTGAATACAGGTCTATCTGTCTGCATGCCTGCCTGCTCCTATGTCTGACTGTACGTCTATCACTCGCTAACTTTCTTTCATTACCTTGCAGGAAGTTGACCGAAGTATTCGGTCATGCGATGTAAATAATCGAGATGCACTATAACCATCCAAAGATTTCCACTCGTGTTCTGAAATGACTCAAATCTGTGCACGAAGCTTGTCCAATTCAGTAACTGCGAATGATTTGTAATTTGGGGAAGGGTGGGGGGGGGGGGGGGGGGGGGGGGGTTGTCGGAATGTTGTTTTTTTTTTTTAAAGGGGGGGGGGGGCGGGGCGGCGGAACGGCGAGGATGAGAGAAAATAAATAGTTTAATCATAATAAATAACCCTATTTATGTAGTTAATAGTCTGAGTAAAATCACAGTAAAATAGTCTGAGAAGCAGACGAGGAGAGAGGGAGTGGGTTCTCAGGCAACATAGGAATTCACATAAATTGAGTGGTTTTATAATAAAAGAGGGTGAGGTAAATCCACCATACTCATCTACACCGGTTTAAAGAATTATTCTATATGATGAGACACATGCAGATCGTGATGATGAAATATTACCAATGGAGCATACAGATGTTGAGTTGAGTTGAGTTGAATTGAGTCGAGATGAGTTGAGTTGAGCTAAGAACTGACATCACTGCACTCAGGACATTCCCATACGCGCTCCGTCCCCTCATTCATAACCTAACGAAGAGTCACACTACTAATCGTTCCCATCGCCATCTGATTGAAAGTTATTGGAGCATTTGGAATAATCGACTTCTAATATATTCGAATGCAGAATAATCATAATTACGTAAAAGTGATATATCAGTAGCCAGTTTCGTGGCCAGTGTGTTACGGACGCAGTTCGTAATTCCGCATACCCGCATTCGAAACACAGCTGCGGGCGATTTGGAAGCAGACCGGCTAGCCTTGGTTTTTTACGAAACTGGTACTGGTGCCGGTTGTTCAGAAAGCAATGGCAAACTATGGAAAGTAAACTTGCCAAGAGTTTACAATAGAAAAAAATTATGGTGTTGATTGCAACGTCCTGTAAAGGATATGTAACTAACTTTTAACATATATCAGTGTATATCGACCGTGGCTTTACATGTTTAGGATACTGCAAGCATTTAGGAAACAAAACTAATTAAATAGTGCAAGAAATACGGGGGAAATATTTTTTGAAGGATAATGGGAAAAATAAAAAGAAAAAAAGGGATTTTTGGTTT
>JACEFZ010013271.1:0-33516 GCA_014155875.1 Cepaea nemoralis
ATGGGAAATAAATCCACACACAACTGGTGGCCTTTTGTCTTCAGATATGAAATAAAGCCACAAAAAACTGGTGGCGTTTGCCTTCAGAAATGAAATGCTTGCTTGCTTGCTTGCATTCGCTGGCTGTGAACTCCAGCATGAAGTCCTGTATGTCGGATGAAGACATCCTGTTGTTCAACATCAGTGTGATGTCATACCAGACAGATTTGCGTGAGTATCCATTGCCCCATGTCTGGCTTATTGGTGTGCAGACTGGTGGTTCCTCGCTGTGCAGGCAGATACTCTTGGACTTCAGAAGAATTAGCGATCCTACTACGTTAGCCAGGACCCCGAAGGGACCTGCTGACCAGGACGCATGACTAGGACGTGTTAATAGGTCTTGGCCAGTATAAAACCTGGCCCTGGTGCCTTAGAAACACCTCTGCATCCCAGAAATGAAATAAATCCACAAACAATAATATTAAAAGTATGGCTGTGCCCTCAAATAAAATATGTGCCATCTTCACATCTCCATCATCATCCATTTAAAACAATTTATCCTGCATGTCTGCCTGCCACCTTTCCCTTCAGCAGAGTTTGAAATAATGTTGAGATTTTCATGTATTCAGAATATGTTATTTGTCAAACCATGATATCATTTAACAATTCATTTTTCATTCCTAGTTAGTATTTCTGAGTACAATGCAAAGAATATAATGGACAGATTAAAAAACCAATGATCATGTCCTACAAGAAACAAACGAGAACTAAACTGATTAAAGAAATTAGACACAGGATTTTTTAGCAAGATAGATTGGAAAAGAAAAAGAGGAAGGCAGAGAGATAATATCTTGATGGCTAGGTCACATGGCATAATTGAGACAATAACATGCATTTATGGGAATAGGTGGAGAAGGCAAGGGACCAGGTGGAGAAGGCAAGTGACCAGGTGGAGAAGGCAAGTGACCAGGTGGAGAAGGCAAGGGACCAGGTGGAGAAAGCAAGGGACCAGGTGGAGAAGGCAAGGGACCAGGTGGAGAAGGCAAGGGACCAGGTGGAGAAGGCAAGGGACCAGGTGGAGAAGGCAAGGGACCAGGTGGAGAAGGCAAGGTGGAGAAGGCAAGGGACCAGGTGGAGAAGGCAAGGGACCAGGTGGAGAAGGCAAGGGACCAGGTGGAGAAGGCAAGGGACCAGGTGGAGAAGGCAAGGTGGAGAAGGCAAGGGAACAGATTGAGAACCCGTATGTGGAAAGAATGAGAACCAGGTGTGACCAGGTGGGACCAGGTGGAGAAGGCAAGGGAACAGACTGAGAACCCGTATGTGGAAAGAATGAGAACCAGGTGTGGAAAGAATGAGAACCAGGTGTGACCAGGTGGAGAAGGCAAGGGAACAGACTGAGAACCCGTATGTGGAAAGAATGAGAACCAGGTGGGACCAGGTGGAGAAGGCAAGGGAACAGATTGAGAACCCGTATGTGGAAAGAATGAGAACCAGGTGTGACCAGGTGGGACCAGGTGGAGAAGGCAAGGGAACAGATTGAGAACCTGTATGTGGAAAGAATGAGATTGTTGGGGATTGGTAAGGGTTCTGGAAGAATCTCAAAACTGCAAGGGAAGACCAGGAGAAATTTAAATCAGATAGCAGTGGGAACAATTAGTAGTATGACTCTTCGCTGGCTGTTAAATGAGGGGATGGAGCACGTATGGGAATGTCCTGAGTGCAGTGATGTCAGTTCTCAGCTGAACTGAGGAAAAATTGGAGGTGGTGGAAACTTTCAAATTTCAAATATCTTGGGTCATTGATTACCAACAATGGTGACACAATGAAAGAAGTTAAAAGACGAATATCTATTGCTCTTCAAAGACTAAAACAACTGAATAAATTGTGGAGAGGGACAGATAGAACTACAAACATTAGATTGTTAAGAGCATGCATCTTTCCCATTGCAACATACGCCTGTGAGACCTGGACACTTACTAAACAAGCTGAACAGCGCATAAATGCCTTTGAATATAAATGTTATAGACGAGTTCTAAGAATATCTGGGATAAAGAAAAGAAATGCATCGATACTTCAAGAGCTGAATATTGAAGAAGGTTGGCTATTAAGGAGGATAAAACAAAGAAATTTGAAATATTTTGGTCACTTGAAACGTCACAAAAGTTTGGAGAGAACAATAATGAAGGGTATGTTCCTGGGAAGAGAGGAAGAGCAAGGCCAAAGAGAAGATGGGTGCAGGATGTGGCGGATGATCTCCAGATGGGTGTATCGGATGTGGGACATCTTGCTTATGACCAAGAAGTTTTCCTGAAGGTTGTTATGGAAGTGAGTTTCTGCAAAGGACATGCTACTGAATGAATGAATGAATGAATGAATGAATGAATGAATGATCCAAGACTGGTGATCATGAGAGATGGTGAAACATGACTGATGACTACCTGTGCTTATCGGCATGGCACATGATGATGATGAGTTTGTTTAGGACTTCCTTATTTATTTTTCCAATATATTTGCCTTATTTTCTTTTAAATTTTATAAGACAATTTTGCTTCAACAATTTATGGTGGATATTCATCCATGTCCAAATATATTAAGTGGATAGTCTGTCTGTCATGTCCAACTTGTGGAAATTAATCTAATTTGTGTATAACTTGTGGAAATTAATTTGGTTGCAACCAAACTATCTTGGATATTCATTTAGTTTATGTCTTAGCTTATGGTGGATGTAAGTCTGTTTATGTGGCCCCATGATAGGTAATACATATATTTCACAGCAATGACAAAATAAATGTCAGAACTGATGTCAATGAATGAAATTACTGATGCCAATTAATGACATCACTGATGCCAAGTAACAGCATTACATAAAACAAAGTAATGGCATCCAACTGTACTCCACATGTACTCCATCAACTGTACTCCACATGTACTCCATCAACTGTACTCCATCAACTGTACTCCACATGTACATCCAGCTGTACTCCACATGTACTCCATCAGCTGTACTCCACATGTACTCCATCAGTTGTACTCCACATGTACTCCATCAACTGTACTCCACATGTACTCCATCAACTGTACTCCACATGTACTCCATCAACTGTACTCCACATGTACTCCATCAACTGTACTCCACATGTACTCCACCAACTGTACTCCACATGTACTCCATCAACTGTACTCCACCAACTGTACTCAACATGTACTCCTCAACTGTACTCCACATGTACTCCATCAACTGTACTCCACATGTACATCCAGCTGTACTCCACATGTACTCCATCAGCTGTACTCCACATGTACTCCATCAACTGTACTCCACATGTACTCCATCAACTGTACTCCACATGTACTCCATCAACTGTACTCCACATGTACTCCATCAACTGTACTCCACATGTACTCCATCAACTGTACTCCACATGTACACCATCAACTGTACTCCAAGGAAACTATTCTATACTTCTCATATTCAGACACACTTTGACTACTGCTCTACAATCTGGGACGGTTGTTCTAATTCAAACACCAAGCGACTTTACTCACTCCAGAAACGGGCCATGAGTCTAATTTATAGCAAACATTTATCTGACAATCCCAGCCTGTATAAACGCCTTCAGTTACTACCACTCCGCAAACGCCTGCTTTTCAATAAAGCTAAACTAATTCACAAAATCTTGCATCGGAATGCCCCAAATTACCTTTGGCCATTGTTTAAATATAATGCTAGACACAGTAAACGTTTAAATATATTACACATTCCGAAGCCTAGGATTGACCTATACAAAACAAGCTTAACGTACTCTGCAGCTCAGCTGTGGAACAATCTTCCACAAGAAATAAAAGACATCACCAATCCTTATTCATATAATCGCAAATTACTCGAACACTATCTCAGTACGGATTACCTTCCCCCATAATAATAGTGATAATAATAATAATAACAAAACCCTAGTATAACAGCCAGTCCCCTTTTGGTAGGCCAGTATATTCCACATGGCTAATAAGTGTCTGACCATTATCTACTGTTACTGTGTCATGTAGTTTTGATGTTCGCATTTTGCCAATGATTTTATAATGCATAAGTTTTATATTGTTGCTGTTCTCTGTTAGCCTTGAATGATGTGTGAATGAAATAATGTATGGAAGAGAGTGATAGAAGGGCAGAATGTTAGACGGGCCTGCGTGCCCAATTCTTAACCCTTTGAAAATAAAGTTTGTTCGTTCGTTCGTTCATCAACTGTACTCCACATATACTCCACCAACTGTACTCCACATGTACTCCATCAACTGTACTCCACATGTACTCCATCAACTGTACTCCACATGTACTCCATCAACTGTACTCCACATGTACTCCATCAACTGTACTCCATCAACTGTACTCCACCAACTGTACTCCACCAACTGTACTCCACATGTACTCCACATGTACTCCATCAACTGTACTCCAGATGTACTCCATCAACTGTACTCCACATGTACTCCACCAACTGTACTCCACATGTACTCCATCAACTGTACTCCACATGTACTCCATCAACTGTACTCCACCAACTGTACTCCATCAACTGTTCTCCACATGTACTCCACCAACTGTACTCCACATGTACTCCATCAACTGTTCTCCACATGTACTCCACCAACTGTACTCCACCAACTGTACTGCACATGTACTCCATCAACTGTACTCCACATGTACTCCATCAACTGTACTCCATCAACTGTACTCCACATGTACTCCATCAACTGTACTCCATCAACTGTACTCCACATGTACTCCATCAACTGTACTCCACATGTACTCCATCAACTGTACTCCACATGTACTCCATCAACTGTACTCCATCAGCTGTACTCCATCAACTGTACTCCATCAACTGTACTCCACATGTACTCCACATGTACATCCAGCTGTACTCCACATGTACATCCAGCTGTACTCCACATGTACTCCATCAACTGTACTACACATGTACATCCAGCTGTACTCCACATGTACTCCATCAACTGTACTCCACATGGTCTGGCATGAACCAAGTTTTTTTTTTTTTCTTTCGCTCGCTCGCTTTGAACTCAAGCGTAGCCATACACACTATTTGTAGTAGTGATGGACTGAATTTTGAGTGTGGGTTAGCTTTCCCTATTAACAGTGTCCCTCGCCATCAGGCGAATCTACTCCGACTTCAGAGGTACTTGTAATTAACGTCCCCAAGTCAAGGACGACAGGTAAACATTTTAGTCCAACTGTCCAGCGTAGGGGTTGAACCGCTTACCTCGGCATCAGCACACCGGATGTTTAAGAACATGTGTTCTTATCCATTCGGCCATGCAGACCTGCGTGAACCAAGTTGAAGGAACAAACATAGTAAACATAGTAAACAAGCCAACCTTTATTAACTTCGTCATTCACAACTTCTGCAAAGCGGAGTGAAAGCAATGACAACAGCAATGTCATAAAAACATGACAATTGGAAAAAGTCGAAAGATTCAGAATAACATATTTACAAGTAATAACTTGTCATAATACGTGTCGTCCCTGGGGTGAGGGGAATCAACTCCCACATTCTTTTAACCCCATATCATTATCTTGAGGATCTCCTAGCTTTCTGTCCACAACACCCCGTCAGTCCTTGGATCACTCTCTCTCTCTCTTTCTTACCACTGGACCATGACCCCTCTCATTCTTTTCCGAAAAAAAACAACACTACATAACCTGGCTTCTAACAAAACAACAAATTTAATAAAGAAAAGTGTCAGGTATGTGCAAAGTGTATGTGTAGAATGTCTGTCGTATAATCTAGTGTGTATGTAGAATCAGACCGAACAGCTCAGGATCAAAGTCTGCTTTCATCACTGTACTGGCCACACAACATCACCATATATCAAGGACAGAAGACCTCACCCAAATGATGTGTCTCTCCGGCCAAGTGTCGACTTCCTCCAATAGCTCTTGGACAATCCGGATGCCTGGTCACCAATAGTGGATATAGTCCAATATTGACAATCATTCTGACACACACTGTGTAACTACTATGTCCCTACAAGTTCTATGTTCAGAGAATTCTAGTATAGTCCAAAAATGTTTATTGTCACTTTGGAACTAACTGTTAGTGTTTAACTTCTCATAAGAATTCCCCAATTGTAGCACACACTGGTAATTGGTAATGATAGGAATTCCCCAATTGTAGCACACACTGGTAATTGGTAATGATAGGAATTCCCCAATTGTAACACACCATGTTAATTTTCCAGGTATCTCTATCTCTACTAGTGTTCCTGGTACTGGTGTTATTGTCAGCGTCTTTATTTTACTGTGATGTAAACTATCACTTAGGAAATACACTTATATAATCATCGTTTCAAGCTCAGCAGAGGCCAGGTTCCTGCAGACCCTCTGGGTTACGGGCCCAGTGCAAAAAGCCTCTTAGTAAACTCTGCCTTCAATACTCGAGCCATGACTTTTCTTCTAGCTTGTGGTAAAATATAGTGGAACCATATAGTTATTCCTGTTTGAGATTGAGACTACGAAATCACACACTGTATAAATGTCCGCCGATATAAATCAACAATAGACACTGTAGTCTCTCTCCAGAATAAAACTAGGAATATCACACACGTCCATCTTGCTTCACAACATTTGGTCAACTCCCCTCCCCCCCCCCCCCCCCCCCCCCAAAAGTTGTTTATCCAGACTGTTACCATACTGTGTCTGAATGACGTCACAAAACTGTGTAGACCAGTGTTTCCCAATGTGGGGCCCATTCCCCAAAGGGGGGCAATTCGATTGTTAAGGGGGGCAATTCGATTGTTAAGGGGGGTAATTCGAAAATGGAAGAAATCAGCTGGATATAATATAACGGAGAGACTTGAGACTGAAGTTAACTAAATTGGAATCTGATATAAAATCTCTTTGAAGCAAGCATCAAGCGCATGGATCTCACTAAATTTAAATAATAAATAATTAAAACAATATAGAAAAATCTTTCATTAAAATTATTGTGTACCTGAATTGCAGTTCTCCATTATCTTCTTCTTCTTCTTCTTCAGCATTCCGAGCCATTGAAGTTCTTTGCTGCAGATACAATCCGTCTCCATTCGTCTCTCTGATGGACCTTCTCTTGCCAGTCGTTGATTCCAAGTGCTTGTAGGTCTGTATATGTATTATCTCTCCACCGTCTTCTTGGTCTACCTCGGGGTCTACGGTCATTTATTTCTTGAGTGTAAGCGAGTTTTGTTTCCCTATTATCTTCCATTCTTTCTATATGCCCCAGCCATTGCAGTCTATTAGCTTTAATGATACCAGTGATTAGCGGGGACTTAAACATATCATAAATGTCTTTGTTACTTCTTCTTTTCCACTCTCCACTTTGTGTATCCCTAATGGGCCCAAAGATGCGTCTTAAGACTTTGTTCTCAAAGGTTTGTAACAAGGCTTCGTCTCCTTTAGTTGTACTCCAGGTTTCAGAGCCATGCAGCACAACTGGTCTAATCAGTGTTTTGTATATTGTAGTTCTCCATTATATGTTTTGAAAATTTACTTACTGTGTTTGCTCAATAATTTCCTAGTGATTTCTTCCTAAAACCTATCATTCAAGTTTCTTTAGTGAACATTTCAATTTTTGAATAGTAAAAATTATGTATAGGTTTTTTTTTTTTTTGGGGGGGGGGGGGGGGGGGGCATAAGATAAGAATTTTAGAAAGGCTTGGGTGGGGCATAGCACAAAAAAGGTTGGGAAACACTGGTCTAGACACTAGGCGTCTAGAAGCTATTTTTCCTTTCCTTTTTCGACTGGATGGAAACAAATGGCTGTCTATTCTGCTTTCATCTGGGGAATTGTCCCGGTACTTCAAAAAGTCTTGCCGGCTTGTGATCTAGAGAAAATTTTCCCCCACAACAAAAGATCTAGCAGACTTTTCGCGAGTCTTTCCTCGATCAACAACACATTAAAGAATGACGGCTGCTTGTAGACGTATGGCGCGACATTCTGTCATCGATCGACAACTCCAAGATTTTCCGTGACATAACTACAAGATTCGAAACAAGAGAGGGGATAGTAGCAGTAACAACAGGGAAAACAATAACAGCAGGGAAAACAAGAGGAGGAATAGTAACAATAACAGCAGGAGGAAAAAAGAGTGGGACAGTGGCAATAACAGCAGGGAAAACAAGAGTGGGACAGTAGAAACAACAGGGAAAACAAATGAGGGAAAAGTAGCAACAACAGCGGGGGAATAGGACAGTAGCAAAAACAGCAGGGGAAAAAAGAGTGGGTCAGTAGCAACAACAGCAGGGAAAACAAGTAGGGGAAAAGTAGCAACAACAGCAGGGAATACAAGTGGGGGAATAGTAGCAACAACAGCAGGAGAGTAGGACAGTAGCAAATTCAGCAGGGAAAACGAGTGGGACTGTAGCAACAACAGTAGGGAAAACAAGTGAGGGAATAGTAGCAACATCCAAAAGGAAAACAAGATTGGAACAGTAGCAAAAATAGTAGGGAGCAGTTTGTTCTATATACTATGTGTACTGCAGTTTGTTCTATATAATGTATACTGCCATTTTGTTCTATATAATGTGTACTGCAGTTTGTACTATATATTATGTAAACTGTAGTTTGTTCTATATATTATGTAAACTGCAGTTTGTTCTATATGTGTACTGAAGTTTGTTCTATATATGTACTGCAGTGTTCTATATAATGTAAACTGCAGTTTGTTATATATGTGTACTGCCAGTTTGTTCTATATAATGTGTACTGCCAGTTTGTTCTATATAATGTGTACTGCCAGTTTGTTCTATATAATATGTACTGCAGTTTGTTTTATATAATATGCATACTGCCAGTTTGTTCTATATAATGTGTACTGCCAGTTTGTTCTATATAATGTGTACTGCCAGTTTGTTCTATATAATGTGTACTGCAGTTTGTTTTATATAATATGCATACTGCCAGTTTGTTCTATATAATGTGTACTGCCTGTTTGTTCTATATGTGTACTGCAGTTTGTTTTATATAATGTGTACTGCCAGTTTGTTCTATATAATGTGTACTGCCAGTTTGTTCTATATAATGTGTACTGCAGTTTGTTTTATATAATGTGTACTGCCAGTTTGTTCTATATAATGTGTACTGCAGTTTTGTTTTATATAATGTGTACTGCCAGTTTGTTCTATATAATGTGTACTGCAGTTTGTTTTATATAATGTGTACTGCCAGTTTGTTCTATATAATGTGTACTGCAGTTTGTTTTATATAATGTGTACTGCCAGTTTGTTCTATATAATGTGTACTGCCAGTTTGTTCTATATAATGTGTACTGCCAGTTTGTTCTATATAATGTGTACTGCCAGTTTTGTTCTATATAATGTGTACTGCCAGTTTGTTTCTATATAATGTGTACTGCCAATTTGTTCTATATAATGTGTACTGCCAGTTTGTTCTATATAATGTGTACTGCCAGTTTGTTCTATATAATGTGTACTGCCAGTTTGTTCTATATAATGTGTACTGCCAGTTTGTTCTATATAATGTGTACTGCCAGTTTGTTCTATATAATGTGTACTGCCAGTTTGTTCTATATAATGTGTACTGCCAGTTTGTTCTATATAATGTGTACTGCCAGTTTGTTCTATATAATGTGTACTGCAGTTTGTTTTATATAATATGCATACTGCCAGTTTGTTCTATATAATGTGTACTGCCAGTTTGTTCTATATAATGTGTACTGCCAGTTTGTTCTATATAATGTGTACTGCAGTTTGTTTTATATAATATGCATACTGCCAGTTTGTTCTATATAATGTGTACTGCAGTTTGTTTTATATAATGTGTACTGCCAGTTTGTTCTATATAATGTGTACTGCAGTTTGTTCTATTACTATGTATACTGCAGTTTTATAGTGCAGTGTTTAATAACAGTCCTAGCTTAGACTATATACACAATGTATTGTATACAGCAGTTTGCTCTGAATGTGTGCAGGTAGTCAGAATGGTGGTCAGCGGATCTGGTTGACAGTCCTCATTCAGAGGTAAAGCAAGAAGGACACAATCAGATTGCAACGCGCACTATTAGTACTGGAACTCTTCGCTGGGTATTGAAGGTGAGGACTGAGCGCTTATGGGAATGCCCAGAGTGCAGCAATGTCGGTTCTTGACTGAACTCCTGCAGTGCAGGTAGTTCAGTGACATCATGACGTGATAAACGCCCCCCTCAGTCATGTTTTCTGTTCTCAGAATTAAGGCATTATTAAATGTCAAGTTCAGTTTAATTAATGAATTATGTAGACAGTACAAGTAGAACAACCTACCTGCATGGCTGCTGCGTCAATTGCACTTTGATAATAGAAGCTGGTCACATTGCTGAACTCCTTCTTGATGTCCCCATTTGGTGCTGGCGTCCTCCTTTCCCGCCTCTTATGAAAGTCGTCGGCAAAACATCGCACCAAAACAGGCGTTCCTTTACTCAACTTACTAGGTAATGGTCGAAGCGATGACTGTAAAGCTGACATAATTCGGTTATAATTATTAATAATAATATTAGTGGGGAAGCTGGAGATATTGTAACTTTACCAACCACGGGTCAACACACACAACTCACTGAGTTAACTGAGTACCGAGTGTACTGAGTCTAGTCTAGTTAAGTTGAGTGAATAAGCTGACCTCAACTACTCTAGCACTCTGTAGTAGTTGTGCTGACTAAAATAGACAATCAAATTGTGAGTATTTCCTATGACTGCAATAAATTAAATAATCCATTGTGACTGCTATGCGGAGAGTGCATGCTAACAACACCGAAAGAAATCCATCTACGTGTCCTCGTGCAGAACGAAAATAAACTCGACCTTGAACCCTCGGCTGAACACACACTCTGATATCACGTGCTCAGCAGACGTGAACCTGACAGACGATCGTTGGCAGTTGACCTATCGTCTGCAGATGTCAGACATGAGACACTTTGTGGGCAAGATTTGTGCTAGACGGGAGGTGTCAGACATGAGACACTTTGTGGGCAATACTTGTGCTAGACGGGAGGTGTCAGGCATTATACACAAGGTTTGTATAAGGAAACATAGTCTGCATATATCATACATTAGTCACAGTAAGACAGGAGGTATCCGACATGAGACACTTTGTGGGCAAGATTTGTGCTAGACGGGAGGTGTCAGACATGAGACACAAGGTTTGTATAAGGAAACATAGTCTTCATATGTCATACATTAGTCACAGTAAAACGGGAGGTGTCCGACATGAGACACTTTGTGGGCAAGATTTGTGCTAGACGGGAGGTGTCAGACATGAGACACAAGGTTTGTATAAGGAAACATAGTCTGCATATATCATACATTAGTCACAGTAAGACAGGAGGTATCCGACATGAGACACTTTGTGGGCAAGATTTGTGCTAGACGGGAGGTGTCAGACATGAGACACAAGGTTTGTATAAGGAAACATAGTCTTCATATGTCATACATTAGTCACAGTAAAACGGGAGGTGTCCGACATGAGACACTTTGTGGGCAAGATTTGTGCTAGACGGGAGGTGTCAGACATGAGACACAAGGTTTGTATAAGGAAACATAGTCTGCATATATCATACATTAGTCACAGTAAGACAGGAGGTATCCGACATGAGACACTTTGTGGGCAAGATTTGTGCTAGACGGGAGGTGTCAGACATGAGACACAAGGTTTGTATAAGGAAACATAGTCTTCATATGTCATACATTAGTCACAGTAAAACGGGAGGTGTCCGACATGAGACACTTTGTGGGCAAGATTTGTGCTAGACGGGAGGTGTCCGACATGAGACACTTTGTGGGCAATATTTGTGCTAGACGGGAGGTGTCAGACATGAGGAACTTTGTGGGCAATACTTGTGCTAGACGGGAGGTGTCAGACATGAGACACTTTGTGGGCAATACTTGTGCTAGACGGGAGGTGTCAGGCATTATACACAAGGTTTGTATAAGGAAACATAGTCTGCATATATCATACATTAGTCACAGTAAGACAGGAGGTATCCGACATGAGACACTTTGTGGGCAAGATTTGTGCTAGACGGGAGGTGTCAGACATGAGACACAAGGTTTGTATAAGGAAACATAGTCTTCATATGTCATACATTAGTCACAGTAAGACGGGAGGTGTCCGACATGAGACACTTTGTGGGCAAGATTTGTGCTAGACGGGAGGTGTCCGACATGAGACACTTTGTGGGCAATATTTGTGCTAGACGGGAGGTGTCAGACATGAGGAACTTTGTGGGCAAGATTTGTGCTAGACGGGAGGTTTCCGACATGAGACACTTTGTGGGCAAGATTTGTGCTATAAACGGGAGATGTCAGACATGAGACACTTTGTGGGCAATATTTGTGTTAGACGGGAGGTTTCCGACATGAGACACTTTGTGGGCAAGAAGTGTGCTAGACGGGAGGTGTCAGACATGAGGAACTTTGTGGGCAAGATTTGTGCTAGACGGGAGGTTTCCGACATGAGACACTTTGTGGGCAAGATTTGTGCTAGACGGGAGGTGTCCGACATGAGACACTTTGTGGTCAAGATTTGTGCTAGACGGGAGGTGTCAGACATGAGGAACTTTGTGGGCAAGATTTCTGCTAGACGGGAGGTTTCCGACATGAGACACTTTGTGGGCAAGATTTGTGCTATAAACGGGAGGTGTCAGACATGAGACACTTTGTGGGCAATATTTGTGTTAGACGGGAGGTTTCCGACATGAGACACTTTGTGGGCAATAGTTGTGCTAGACGGGAGGTTTCCGACATGAGACACTTTGTGGGCAAGATTTGTGCTATAAACGGGAGGTGTCAGACATGAGACACTTTGTGGGCAAGATTTGTACTAGACGGGAGGTGTCAGACATGAGGAACTTTGTGGGCAAGATTTCTGCTAGACGGGAGGTTTCCGACATGAGACACTTTGTGGGCAAGATTTGTGCTATAAACGGGAGGTGTCAGACATGAGACACTTTGTGGGCAATATTTGTGTTAGACGGGAGGTTTCCGACATGAGACACTTTGTGGGCAAGATTTGTGCTAGCCTGGAGGTGTAAGACGTGAGGAACTTTGTGGGCAAGATTTCTGCTAGACGGGAGGTTTCCGACATGAGACACTTTGTGGGCAAGATTTGTGCTAGACGGGAGGTGTCCGACATGAGACACTTTGTGGGCAATATTTGTGCTAGACGGGAGGTGTCCGACATGAGACACTTTGTGGGCAAGATTTGTGCTAGACGGGAGGTGTCAGACATGAGGAACTTTGTGGGCAATATTTGTGTTAGACGGGAGGTTTCCGACATGAGACACTTTATGGGCAAGATTTGTGCTAGACGGGAGGTGTCAGACATGAGACACTTTGTGGGCAATATTTGTGTTAGACGGGAGGTGACCGACATGAGACACTTTGTGGGCAAGATTTGTGCTAGACGGGAGGTGTCCGACATAAGACACTTTGTGGGCAATATTTGTGCTAGACGGGAGGTGTCCGACATGAGACACTTTGTGGGCAATATTTGTGCTAGACGGGAGGTGTCCGACATGAGACACTTTGTGGGCAATATTTGTGCTAGACGGGAGTGTGTCAGGCATTATACACAAGGTTTGTTTAAAGAAGCATAGTCTGCATATGTCATACATTAGTCACAGTAAGACGGGAGGTGTCCGATATGAGACACTTTGTGGGCACGATTAGTGCTAGACGGGAGGTTTCCGACATGAGACACTTTGTGGGCAAGATTTGTGCTAGACGGGAGGTGTTAAACATTATACACAAGGTTTGTATAAGGAAACAGTCTGCAGATGTTAGACCAGTGGGTCTCAACCAGTGGGGAATTCCCCCCCCCCCCCCAGGTGGGAATTTTAGGGTTTCCATTGGGTGGGGATTAAGATTATTTCAAGATCGTGTTAATACAAGAACTGACTACTTGATATTGTTTTTCCCTCCATACTTTACGGTTCTGTACTTCTCGCCCTTCTGAAACTCATTTTATAACTAATTAGGCTCTCAAATCACGTTTTATGTAGACGTCAAGACTTGTTCTATTATGCGTTATTAAATTTAGCTTCCATCTTTAAGTATACTGTGTAGGGGCGGGGGAATTTATGGGGGGGGGGTGTACGAAAGGGGGGATGGCATTCTGAACATATGCTGAAGGAGTGCATGAGCCAAGAAATGTTGAGAACCACTGTGTTAGACATTAGTCACAAGGTTTGTATAAAACAGGAGAAAGGAGTTGTAAGACATTAGATTTGTGCAACCGGGAAGGTTAACCCGGTCAACAAATGCCCGCAGAAGTCGGATGTGTCGGCCTAACGGTGCAAGAACGAAGCTCTGCTGTAAACAGGCACAACGCAATCACGTCCGAAAAAAAACTCCGGATGAACGCAGAAGAAGAAGAAGATTTGTGCAAGACGGAAGATGTCAGGCATGAGACACTGTGGACAAGATTTGTGCAAGACGGGAGATGTCAGACATGAAACACTTTGTGGACAAGGTTTGTGCAAGGAAGGATCGACAGTAGATAACCGACAATACACAGTTTATGGATAATGTTAGTGCAAGAAAGTATTATTGGGGAATATAAGACACTAGACGACCCGGCCCGGCTTCGCCCAGTCCCTGGCGGGGAGCATCTCATTTAATTTATATTCGGCCCCTGCTCCCGTTCCCCAAAATGACGGCACGGCTCGGCTTCGCCCAGCTCCTGACGGGGAGCGTCTCATTTAATTCATATTCGCTCCCGTTCCCCACTATCTGTCTGTCTATCTATCTGTTTGTCTGTCTGTCTGACCTGGCCCGGCTTCGCCCAGCCCCTGGCGGTGGCATCTCATTTAATTCATATTCGGCCCCTGCTCCCGTTCCCATTCCCAAAGCGGGGAGCGTCTCATTTAATTCATATTCAGCCACTGCTCCCGTTCCCAAAAAAGACGACCCGGCCCGGCTTCGCCCAGCTCCTGGTGGGGAGGAGGAGGGATTAGGAGGAGGACGGAGGGAGGAGGAGAAGGAGGGAGGTGGAGGAGGAGGAAGGATGATGAGGAGGAGGGAGTAAAAGGAGGAGGAGGAGGCGGGAGGACGGAGGAGGAGGAAGCGATGAGGAGGAGGGAGAATGGGGAGGAGGAGGAAGAGGGAGGAGGGGAAGGAGGATTATAACGTAAATGCCTGTAGATAACTGCAGCGAAAAGGTCCACCTATTTGAGAATTATGTAACAATGTTGTATATATAGCAATGCTATTAAAAGTTATGTCCCCTCGCTATATATACATTATAATGTAAATTGAAATATTAAATAATATTAAGTAAATAACTGTTTTTACACTAACAAACTATGACAGTTGGCAGCACGGGAATGAGAGGAAGACGTGTAGAAAATTTCATCTCAATCGGATGTACCATTCGCAAACGCATAAAGGACATACATACAGACAGACAGACAGACAGATAGTCTCTTTTATATATATAGATTACACAATTATTTTCAAAGTGTGTGCAAGAAAACGTCGTCAGGAGATGTCAGACATTACACACTTAATGAACAATGTTTGTGCAAGAAAGGATAGACAGACGATGTGAAACACTAACAAATGCACCTATAGTTGCTGAACTTCACAGGAAATCTTGTACTGAACTGTAAGTATCAGTGACGTTAGTTAACATAACCCACAACTGGCGATTCTTAGTGGCAGCATAGTGGCTTCAGAGATGGACATGTCTGGGTGGGGCAGCGACGAGATACAAATAGAGGCTGTCAGTGTTTAATCCGGTCAACAATTCGCGTTGGTTAATGCAACGCGAGTGTGGATTCCCAAAGGTGGCAGTGCTTGAGTGACATATTATGTCACGAGATGAATGTCATTTTCTGTGGCGATTTCAACGCAAAATGCAGATCATGGGGAAACATGTCTTCCAACAAACAGGGGGAGGAGCTCGAGGCCGCACTTGAAACCAGCGACCTTGGTTGTATCAACACTGGCTGAGTGGCGGAGAAAGGCAGAACCAGGCGACACAAGTCAAAGGTCAAGACTTTCGAGTATGACAGTACAGGGCAAGATGTGGTGGCTAAAATATGGCACGACAAGCGCAAAAATCACAATTGCAGGAAAAAACAAAAACTGGGAGCAACCGTCATGGTGGAATTCTGAGGTGAAAAACGCCCAAGTGGATAAACATGGTGCTGTAAGAAAATGGCAGAACGCCAAAGGGAACAGAGTTGCCCATCCTAGTCTTATCGTGCACTTGGAAGCAGACACGGACAGAAAAGTTAGCTGTTTAAAAAAAAACACTGGTTAAAGTAGTTAAAGTGAAAAATGGGCAGAGGTGTGAGTAGTATACCAGGTACGTATCCACCCGTAAATGAGATGTCGTAACTCACCCCCCCCCCCGACGTGTCTCCACCTTGCAGTTGTAGAGGGGCTTGCGTGTTCCAATGACCCCAAGAGCTATGCCGACGATAGCACAGCTACTGGTAGGGTCTCCCGTGTCGGACAGGTCAAGGGATAGGAACCAGACCAAGAGAGACACACACCTGCTGCCTTGGGTTATCAAAGTCTAGGGATAAGAAAATCCTTTGCACTCAAAGTCCAAATCATGTGCATGATACCACTACATTCTTGGTCCAGGCACTTATTATATGGCTCTCAGCTGAGGGATATGGCTGAACGCCTCTAAGTCATTATCCCCCGGATGTGAGGGCCAGGCCGATATTCACCCACTGCTAAATGGAGTTGAGATGCTGAGCCTGATACATGCTTGGTCCAGATATTTGTTCTACGGCTCTCAGCTGAGGGATATTGCTGAACGCCTCTAAGTCAATATCCCCCAGATGAGAGGTCCTGGCCGTCTCTCTCTCTCTCTCTCTCTCTCTCTCTCTCTCTCTCTATCTATCTCTCTCTCTCTCTCTGTCTCTCTCTAGATCTGTGTCTCACTTTGTCTAGATGCGAGGATGTGTGTGTGGGTGTGTATGTGAGGGATGTGTGTGTGGGTGTGTGGAATGTATGTGTGGGGATATGTGTGGGTTGATGCCTGATATACGGATGGGTAAAGGGATGTGTGGTGGGTGGGGGATGTGTGCGAGAGAGATGTGTGTGTGGGTTGGGATATTTGGGAGGATGGTTGGAAGTATGTGGATGTTGGTGGGTTGGAGAGTGGGTAGGGAACGTGTATTTGGGTTTGTGAATGGGTGTGTGGGTTGGGGGATGGGTGTGTAATGGTTGTGGGGGATGGGTGTGAGGTGTGTCTGTGAATGGGATATGTCTGTGTGGGTGGGAGTGTGTGAGTGTGGATGGGGTAAATGTGAGTGGGTGGATGATGTATGTGTGGGGGTGAGGATGTTTGTAGGTGGGGGATGTGTGGGTGGTGGGGAGATGTGTGGGCGAGGATGTGCATGGGAAATGCGTGTGGTAGGGTGTGTGTGAGAGGGGAATGCGTTTATGGGTGGGGTGCTTGTGGGAGGAGAGATGTGTGGGGGAGGTGTGAGATGTGCGGGTGGACGAAGGATGTATGTGAGGATGGGAGATGGTCTGGTTGGGTGTGTGTGGGTGGGAGGATAGATGAGAGATACATGTGTTGATGGGTGGGTGGGTGATGTGTGGGTGTGAGTGGTTGAAGGACGAGTACGTGAAATGGTGGATGTATGTGAGAGATGAGTGTATGGGTGGGGGATGTGTGTGTGGGTGGGAAGGCGGATGTGTGTAGGTGGGGAGGCGGATGTGTGTGGTTGGGTATATGTGGGTGGTGAGGTGTGTGTGGATGGTTAGTGTGTGTTTTTGGATGAGGAATGTGTTGGTGGGTGAGGATGTATGCATGGGTGGGGAGGTGTGTGTGTGAGTGTATGGGTGGTGAGATGTGTAGTTAAGGGATGTGTGATTGGGGATTGGAGATCGTGGAGGGGGGTGGTTGGCTAGTGGGTGGGTGGAGGATGTGTGGGAGGGTGAGTGAATGTAGGTTGGGGTGGGTGGGGGATGTGTGTGTGTGGTTGCGGGATATGTGGGTGGGGGAGATTGTGTGGGTGGGTTATGTGTGTAAGTGGGGGATGTGTGGGTGGGTGCGGGTTTTGTGTGTAGGTAGGTGCGGAATATGTGAATTGGCGGGAATATGTGTGTGGGTATTGGATGTGTGGTTGGGGGATGTGTGTTTGGCTGAGTGGTTGGGGGGTGGGTGGTGGAGAATACGTGGGTGGGTGAGTGTTGGTAAGTTATGTGATGGGTGGAGGATGTGTGCGTGTGGATGGGGAGATGTATGAAGGTGGGGGATGTGTGGGTGCGTATGGATGGGTGGCTGCATGCATGTGTGCCTGGGTTTGTGGGTGGGTGGGTGAGGAATGTTTGGTGGGTGGGAGATGTGTGTATGGGTGGGGGAGATGGTGTATGTGGGGGGTGTGTGCGGGATGTGTGGGTTGGAGGATGGGTGGGGGACTGTATGAGCATGTGGGTATGTGTGTGGTTTGGTGGTGGATGTGTGCGTGTGGGGGACACGCGGATGGATAGGGGATGGGTGGGTGGGTTGGGGATGTGTCTCATAACATGGTAACATGCATTGTTTATGTTTACAACATATATTTGACAATGTTTTCCCCCTATGTGAATGCACTATGCACTGATGAACGAAAGATGAGTGATTAGAAGGGCCGAATGTAAGACGCGCCTGCGTGCCCAATTTGTTACCCTTCGAAAATAAAGTTCGTTCGTTTGTTCGTTCGTGCGTTCGTTCTCTCTCTCTCTCTCTCTCTCTCTCTCTCTCTCTCTCTCTCTCTCTCTCTCTCTCTCTCTCTCTCTCTGCTGCATGGAGGTAAGATGCTGAGCCGGCAGCACATGCAGTCTTCCTCGTGAGCGTTACTAAAGGTGGAAAAAGCTTCCCAGTTGCACGCAATGGATACGATGCACGACTGTATTTAAACTCATCGAATGAGCGTATTGAAAGGTGGAAAAACGTCTCATTAACATGAAATGGAACAATTGGCTAGCGAATCAATTACATAGAAGTCCGAAGTAAAAGCTTGCTGAGAGGATGCCGTCTCATTAACACAAAATGGAATGCTTGACTAGCGAATCCATTACGTGAAAGTCGAAAGTCAAAGTTATGGATGTCGTCTCATTAACACGAAATGGAACGCTTGGCTAGCGAATCCAATACGTGGAAGTCCGAAGCAAAAGCTTGCTTAGTGGATGTCATCTGCAGACTGGCTGTTCTTGGTTTGCGTGGGGAGCACCCAGTGGCGAACGACATACCTAATACATGGAAGTGAGGAATTAAAGCAGCCAGGAGCAGGACGTGGAAATTCCTTGGGTGAGCCCAGTACCAGAGCCCTATGTGCCGGCTCTGCAATTATGGAAGCCTCCTTGGATGGCGGGGAATGCCAATGGTCTGCCCCTGCCTTCCCTTGAGGGTTGACCGTGATGTCTTTGGCCGTTCTAACTTGACCAGCTGAGAAGCGGATGACAACACAACAGTAAAATGTCCCTCAAAGCCCAAAGGAAGGCTAATCTGAACAATAACGCCCGCAGAAGTCGGGTGTACCATCCTAAGGGTGCAAATAAACTTGGCACAATGCGAAAACATCTGAGTGAGAGTGGAATGTCCTTCGTGTCCGGAACAGCTCTATTTGTTTCTTCCGAACACAGCGTCCAGCACATATCCAAACCGAAAGCTCACTGAGTAGATGCCGTCTGCAGAAGCTTCCTTGGATGGCGGTAAATGCTCATGGGCTGTCCCTGCCTTCCCTTGAGGGCTGACTGTAAAGTCTTCGACCGTTCTAACTTGACCAACTGGGATGTGGACTGCACCACAACAGTGAGAGTGCCCAAGGATGCTAACCTGATTTTAAAAACGCCCGCTAAAGTCGAATGTGTTGGCCTAAGTGGTGTAGCCGAAGAGTGCATAACGAGACTCACCGCAATTTTGATATGACTAGAAGACTCTCACAATAAACTGAGTTATTTCCAATCATCGTTGGCTTGACTTCCTCCATTCAGTTGCCTTTGTGCTTCACTGTTACATTACGTCTGTGTCATCATCTTACTCTGATCTAAATAACGGTTCGGGTTCATACAGGCAACAATACACTGTTCGCTAGGATCATGTAATACTGCACTGTGTGCAATACCTGACTAGGCATTCCAAGTAGTGGTGCTTAGATGTATCCTAACTGCTAAACTAAGTATATTACAATAACTACTAAATTAAACTCACTACTAAACTAAGTTTTATACATGTATTGACAAATTAGACAAGTCATGCACTTTTACATGGAAGACGCAGACAAATTACAATGAATACGTTTTGCGTACAATTTGTCCGCCAAGTGTATTGTTCTCTCATTTAATCCTTTCACGCAGTCATTCACTCATCTGTTATTCAAAATAGTAATTGGCTAAAATATATATATAAAGTTGAGGTAAGCGTTATTGCCCTTAGAAAAAATGGGCTAGGCGATATTTGCCCTTTAAGAAAATACGTACTTTTTGTACAATGAATGAAAAATAGGTTATAATTTAACTAGAGACACTTGTATAGGACGGTTATTTAGCTTATGAATGGTACCGTCTGGAATATTACAGTAGAATATGTACAAGTTACAGGTTAACACAATTTATATACATCATTAATGGAAATATAATACATATTTAATACTAAATTAATTAATTACATAATTCCAACGATGATGTGCGCGTTGACGTCCCTTCGTTCGTGTGTTATGCCATGAATGTTAAAGTTAGTATGGCTGTCTCTTGAGTGTTGTCGTCGATGTTGTTCTGTTTCGGCTGTTTGCAAAGATTTGTAGCAACAGCAAGTATGGATTGCTCTCACTGTCCCGTATGAAATATTACAGTGTTCAGAGATAGTTCACTGGTTGATATTATTGGTTGAAATAAACACAGTTACTGTTTCTTGCTGGAATCGTTCTAGAGCTTAGGCATTTGATGGTATAGTTCTTACAATATAGCTCTTCACGTATGTTTATGGGTGTCGTAATTCACCTAATCACTGAGAGTACTCTAGCAGGTGTAGAGTCACACTGTTATATGTAACGGACTAAAAGTATCACAGTTTATAGTGTGGCTACTGGCCAATGTGATTAGAGTCATTCTACTGGCGCATTTGTCTGCCGTGATAAAAGGTCAGCCACTATGTTATCGGTGCCCTTAATATGGCGAATTTCAAAGTCAAAGTCCTGAAGTAGAAGACACCATCTTTGTAACCTGTTGTTTTTGGGCGACCCATGGTTAAGGACTAATAATGGCGAACTGTCTGTGAGGACCACAAAGTGGCTTCCTAAGAGGAACTTAGATAATCTCAATATACAGAACAAAAGGCTCAAACACTCCAATTCAACTGTGGCATAACGAGTCTCAGCCTTCTTCAGTTTGCGGCTTACGTAGAGGATCGGGTGTCGAACGCCATCAACTTCCTGCATTAAACATCCTCCTATTGCGATAGCGCTCGCATCTGTGGTCAAAATAAAGGGTAAATTTATGTTGGGTAATCGTAAGACTGGTGGATTAGAAAAAATATGTTTCAACCTACACATTGCATCATCTAAGCTGGTACTTTTACAAATTTTTGATGGATGATCTTTAGTTAACATATCAGAAAAGACTGAGGTGAGTTCTGCCCAATGTGGAATGAATTTAGAATAATAGTTAATCAGACCTAGTAAACTTCTAACCTGCTTCTTTGTGGTAGGTACTTCTAGATTAAGGATCTTGGAAACAATTTTATCATCAGTCAACAATTTTCCTTCAGAAATTCTATGACCAAGGAAGTCTATTTGTGTATAGCCTATTTCAACCTTGGAAGGTTTGATAGTAAGTCCAAAAAGAGAGATTTGGTGGAAGACTTGTTTTAGGGTGAGTAAGTGAGAAGTCATATCAGAAGAATGGACACATATATCATCAATATAAGCAACTACATCATTAATTCCGTGTAATAACAATCTTGTTAGTCTCACAAATGTGGCCGGTGCGTTCTTCAGGCCAAAAGGAAGATATAGCCATTCGTATAACCCGAGAGGTGTTGCGAATGCTGTTATATGTCTACAAGAAGGGTGTAGAGGAACTTGCCAATATCCTTTCGCTAAATCTGTCTTAGAAAATAAGGATGATTGAGCCATATCTAAAATAAGATCTTCACAACTGTTCATAGGCTCTGCATCCGTTGTTGTTCTGGTATTCAATATTCTATAGTCGATGCACAAGCGGATTGTCTGGTCTTTCTTTTTCACCAAGACAATCGGTGAAGAATATTGAGACATAGATTTTTGAATAATGCCATTCTTCTCTAAATCTAAAATTTCTTTATCTAAATTAGATCTGTAATGGAGAGGAATAGAATATGGTCTACATTTGACCGGTCTCAGATCTGTTAGCACAATTGAATGTGTTATTCTATCACTGCGTCCAGGTTTGTTGGAAAAGATCGTCTTATAGTCGTCTAGGAGAGTCAAAATGTCCTGTCGCTGTTGTTGTGTCAAAGTGTCAGAGATATGTATGTCCTTTATACTTCCGTCGTCAGTCATAATTGGCACAGGGATTTCAGTATTGTCCAGGTCTGTCTGATTTACCACAGATGCTACAGTTTGTAAATTGTCTTCAATGTCATTGTCGTCGTCGTCGAGATCGATCGTCACTATGTCGTCCACTTTGTCGTTTTCGTCGTCGTAAGCGTGTGTCGTTAACGATGCTTCGTTTGTCGAGGTGTCATTCCGTTGGGAAATTGTTGTTTCGTCTCCGTCAACAGTTTGTTGCGTCTGTTCATTTGTCTCATTGTCCTGTCTAGCATAGTATGGTTTCAACATATTTACATGGAATATTTTTAACTTTCCATTTAAAGAGATTTCGTAATCTACTTCTGAAATTCTTCTAATGATCTTAAAAGGTCCCTGCCAAGAGGTTGACAGTAAATCTCTTTTGTCAGGTAGTAGAAGTAAAATATCCTGACCTGGATGTAGGACAATTGTTTTTGCCCCTCTATTGGCGTACTGCCTGTATTTAAAACCTTTCTCCTGTAGTGATGTTCTGGCCAATATACAAGAACGTATGATTTTGTCTCTGGTATCAGTGACCAAATCATAGGTGGAAATGGGAAGTTGGCTATCTACAGGTTGTGATATGATCTCTTTATAAATGGTGAGAGGTCCTCTTGGGTTCGCTCCATACATCAATTCGAAGGGAGAGAACCCTGTACTTGATTGAGGGACTTCTCTGTATGCGAACAGCACCGTTGGGAGAAGTATGTCCCAATCGGCTGGATTTTCAGCTGTCACTTTAGATAGCATGTGTTTCAGGTCACCATTAAGCTTTTCGCAGATACCATTTGCGGCCGGTCGATAGGGACTGGTGAAACACTGCTTGATGCCTAGTAACTTAGTTACTGATTGGGTGGCATTAGATATGAACTGGGTACCTCTATCAGAAATGATTTTCTCCGGAAAGCCAAAACGGGAGAAAAATATTTAGTAATATGTCCGTCACATCCTTAGAGGAGATAGATCTTAATGGCAGCATTTCGGGCCATCTTGTACATAAATTCACAAGAGTAAAAATGTACCTATTCCCCTTATTCGATATGTGATTCAACGGACCTACTAGGTCAACTGCCACGATTTGGAAAGGCCTCGAGGCAGTTGTCGTTGATTGGACTTCTGCTGTAGGTTTTTTTTCCCTTTTTCCCCAGTCTCTGACATACATCACAAGATCTACAGAAGGTTTTTATATGTTGGCAAAACTTTGGCCAATAAAATTGGGTGAGGACTCTAGCCCTGGTCTTTTCATACCCCATGTGACCTCCAAAAGGGGAGTCATGGGCTAATTTTAGCACTTTGTCTCGATGTGCTTGTGGTAACACTACTTGCTGTGTCGTGGTCTGGTTTGTTGTGTAAAATCTAGTTAAGATGTTATTATGTAGCCTAAATGTCCACGATGCGTTTTTAGTAACTTTTGGTTTAAGTCCAACTAATTTAAAGTATGGTGCAAGTGTTGTATCTGCTTTCTGTTCATTACCAAAAGTGATGTTAGTTAAGTTTGGCGCTACTATTTCTAATGATTCCTGCAGTTGGTCGGTGTTGGTTTTGTGGGTTGTCTGTCGTGTTATTGCGTTTGTGTGTTGTGTGTTTTGTTGCACATTTACAGGTTCGGTAGTTGGTAGTTTGGTAGCATCCTCAATTCGAGGTTTTAATTCGGTCGTATCGTTTCTAGATTCGACCGCCCCTGCATTGTACACCTCGGTAAATTCTTTTTGAATTACCTCAGTGGTTGTCTCCCTTGGTATTTTGGCAGCTTGAGACAAGCAAGAATGGTGTTTCTCTTTTGCGTCGCTGTTTCTGTGGTGGATACCGTGTTTTTGCTCCCACCTTTTGATTTCTCTTTCAGAGCATGGATGTATGTTGGGTAAATTACCAAGAATAATATCCGCGACTGGATTTTCAAGGACAGCAGCCAATACTTGTCCTGATATGAACGGTGTTTGAATTTCGACCAAAGCAAGGGGGTATTTCTCTATCGTACCTGAGAATGTGCGACACGTCACATGTTTGTCTGTGTAGTCTTTAGCGTCTATTAATGTTTTCCTAACCCCACAGAGCGTTGCGCCGGAATCACGAATTAACGTGCACTTTTTGTTGTTAACAAACCCTGTAAAAAAAAACTAGCTTGCCTGTAGATGACAAAGCAGCGTTAGCTGTTTCATTTGAAATCGGGATCGTATGTCCACAATGTAGTGTTGTGTCCAGTTGGAACTTCGTACAGGTGTTGCACTTACTGTCTGTTATGGTGTTTATGATGTGTACAGCATTCCCAAGCTCGCTTTCATTGTCGTGCTGATTGTCACATTCATTCAGTGACTCAAGCTCTTCGTCAGACGACGTTTCTACTAATGCAGCATTGGCCTGTTTCAATAACTTTCGGCCTTCAAATCCTTATTATAGTGACCCCAGCTATTGCAGAAATAACATTTAATTGCTCTGTGGTAAGCCATGCGTTTAGCTGTTTGCCTATCCACCATCTTCTGGAGGTGTTGAGGGTAGGTGGGTGCTTTGTCGCACATCCCGTAACTGTCGTGATGGTAATTGCAATATTGGCATTTTACTACTTTACCGACCTTGGATCGTGGTTTAAATCTACTCTCTGTTTGTTTGGAGTATTTGGTGTTCACTACTGCAGCTGCTGTATCATTGTGACTTATGTTAAGCTGAAAAATATCCCTATTTGCTAGTGAAAAATGCATTCCCCTTTGCCTCTATTTCCTGGATACTCTTACAGTCCATTTGTTTTAAGAACTTGGCAAAAGGTGTGGGGATGGTGCTAACTATTTTATCTATTATAATAAGCTCCTTAAGTTTATCATGGCTATTGTTGGTTTTAGCCGAGTTAATCCATTTTGTGCATATGTCTTGGACTGTACTGACATAATCTATAAAGGTTTGGTTTGGTTGTGGAGATAATTTGGCAAATTGTTGTTGGTAACCTGCAGTGTCTAAAGAAAAATGTTGGAGAATGCGTTGTTTTAGGTACTCATAGTCTTTTCGCATTTCCTGTGGTATTGTCTCTATTACTTTTAGTGGTTCAAGAGCTAAGTTCCTCATCAGAATAAATGCCCAATCTGATTTAATGATTTTATGATGAGACATGAGACACTCAAAATTTTCTAAGTAGGCGGAGATGGAATCTCCTGAACAGAAAGCCTTCACGAGACCTTTATATTTATTATATTTTTGTTCTTCTTCTTTGCTTCTAACTTATTTATTGATATTTCTGTGTTGGACTCCATTTCCATCTGTTTTAGTTTAATCTGTGTCTCGGCATTCAACTGGGCCTGTTTGGCGGCGGCCTCAAGCTCCATCTGTTTCTCCTGAGCCTGCAATTGTATTTTCTTCTCTTCAATTTGCAATTGCATTTTTTTTTCTTCTGCTTCAATTAGCATTTTCTTTTCATTGGCCTCCATCTGCAATTTCTTTTCTTCTGCTTCCATCTGCAGTTTCCTTTCTTCTCGTTCTATCGCTCTTTCTTCACGGGCAATGTTTTCTGCGTGTGTTTTCTGTGCCCATTCTGACAGTTTCTCTTCTTTATAACCTAACTTTATTCCTTGCTCAATGCATTTATCTAAACTAGACATTTTGTATTTTAATGGTTTGTACAATTTATAGAGTTAAATCCCTTAGAAAAAAATATGTTGTGTGGTCGAAAGTTTGGTTAACTCCCCTAATTATTAATGTATAAATCAAAATGCAAGGTTATGTTGGTGACAAGGTCATGAATATGCAAAGAAATCAATATGATACAAAATAATACATTGATGAAACATGAGAAGTACAGCTTAGAAGTACAATGCGTATGAGGTGAAACTTAGCTCTGAATTTTGAAGCTCCTCGATGTTGTCTTGCACTCTCGTCACTGTTGGAAAGGTTTCATCGGTTGGACGCGGCACTTGTTGCGGAACAATCTGCTCGTGGAGCGAGAAAACATTAGTGACTGTCACACAAAAAAAATGTCAAAATAGTAACATGTCAAAAAAAAAAATTGTTTACAGAATCAAAATAAAGAGGCACTGTGGGGCAATGGTGAGACATTGCCGAGGGACTCAGGTTACTTCTATTTTATCGCTAGATAGCTACTAGTTTTATGTAAACTTGTAACGTTAACAATTTCTTTGATTTAAACAAATCAATGTGTTATCAAAAATCAATGTTTTACCAAAACTCAATGTGATATGATTAAATAATTAATTTTACATGGCATTTAATAGGTTTTTAAGAAAACATTCTATGCCAAACCGGAAAACTAGCCCCCAAAAAGCCTGTCATCATCTTACTCTGATCTAAATAACGGTTCGGGTTCATACAGGCAACAATACACTGTTCGCTAGGATATAGAACATTTATTGTATAAAGTGTACAGTTGGCGCAGTGGGTAAACAGACCCGCGCTCTCTTATATTACATATCACAGATAGTTAAACATCAGACATATAGTTGTCTTACAACAATCTAGCACACTATCTAGCCTAAGTATATCTATGAATATCTATGAGTCCCTCTCAGGCAGGCCTTGTTGTCTCTCTCCCGTCCGTTTGTCCTCTGCCGGTCTCCGCGTGTCCTAACTCGACACGGGCGGTAACTCTGTCCGAGTTCCTCGTGGACCCCGCATTAGGCGGGCCACATCAGTGTCCACGGAATCATGGACTTTGTGACCAGCTCTTTCGAGAAGGTTCTAGATTACTCGGGTCCTGCGCGACTCACTGGTTTCCCTTGGGCTGGAGTTGCAGCCCTCTATTATATGTGAAAGTGAGGCGGTGACAGTCTGGAAAAAAAAAACACTCCAGGTGAACGCATAAGATGAACGAATGAACGATTGAACAAACAAACTTTATTTTCAAAGGGTAACAAATTGGGCACGCAGGCCCGTCTTACATTCGGCCCTTCCAATCACTCATCTTTCGTTCATCAATAGTGCATGATACATTCACATAGGAAAAAAAAACATTGTCAAATGAATGGTGTAAACATAAACAATGCATTTTACCATGTTATGACACAAATCCCCCACCTATCCACACATCTCCACCCACCAAAAAATCCTTCACACACAATCCCCTACCCACCCACACACATCCCCAAGGTCACACATACATGACCCCATCCATCCACCCATCACCCACACACATCTACCCATCTACATCCCCCAAACACACTCACACAACCCAAGCACCCATACATGCATCAACCCACCCATCCCCCACCCACAAACATCCCGACCTACAGACATCTCCCCACCTACACATCTCCCAACCCATTCCATATCCACACACACTCACCCACCCACATATCCTCCACCACCCAGCCAAGCACACATCCCCCATCCACAAACATCTCTCTGCAAACCCACACATCTGCACCTACACACAAACCTGCCGCACCCACCCACATATCCCCACTTACACACATTCCACCACCCACACAATCTCCTCCACCCACTCACACAATCTCCCCCATCCACTCACACATTCCGCACTCACCCACACACACATTCCCCACCATATCCCCCAACCTACACACACTCATCCACCCACACATCCACCCTCGTCCCAACCAGACACCCCTTAACCACACATCCACACCCACACACCCCACCCATGCACACATCTCCCCACTCATACACACATCCACCACACACACATTCCCACCCACACACCCATCTCCCCACCCGTCAACACATCCCCTATTCACCCACACACACCTCTCACCCACACACACCTCCCACCCACACACACATCTCACATCCCTCACACACACCTCCAACACACACCTCCCACACACACACCCACATGCCCCACCGACGTACACACATCCCCCACCCACATACACATATCTTCCACCCACATAAATCCCCCACCCACACACCCATCGCCCAACCCACACACACTCACATCTTCCCGCAACCCAACACATACCCACACACACACACACATACACACAGCCCCCACACACACACACATCCCCACACACGCGCACACACCCACAACCTCACATCTAGACACTTACATGATGCCTCACATAACCACTGAAAATAATATGAACAAAGTTCAACACTTTACACACCCATACACTTACGACTATCGTGAGCATCATCACACACAAACATTTAAAACTGAGGAAAATTTAGGAAAACATGGAAAAACTGGGGGGGGGGGGGAGGAGGGTGAAAATGACAAAAATGTGTGACGTAAAAAATAGTGATGCAATTCAATAAAATAATTCCTGGAATTGACATAAACACGATGAAATTAGAAGAAGAAGAAGAAGAAGAAGAAGAAGAAGAAGAAGAACAACAACAACAACAACAACAACAACAACAACAACAACAACAACAACAAGATTACCCTCCCCTATATAGCTTCATTTAACGTCACGAGCAAAGGTCACGTGCAGGCTCCGCAAGATTCATATTTTGCGGGATAAGGAGGTTATAACTACTTCCGGTTTCTTTACTACTTCCGGTCTTAACATTTTAAAAATTAAAGATGGCGGTTATTATTGGTTGTAGTGGGTGTGTCTTAAGCACTTTCATCATACACAAGTTTAGGTATACAGATTAGGGTTACGGGTTAATATCTTCATAGGATAACCTTAATAACCACAAAGATTGATATATAAACATAAGTAAAGAAGCAACAATCGGATATACTGGATTTACTCTAAATTTATAATTACTAAAGGATGAATAGGGGTGAGATGGTCTATCTGTGAGGAGGAGTGGCGTGGGTACGTGGTGAGTAGTCGGGTTGGAGGACCATGTAAGGGTGGTGTGGAAATTATGACGCAAGCGGGTAAGCTTGGGTAACGTCTGTTCCGGTGGCAGGGTGGGTGGTCAAGTTGAGTTGAGGAGTGTGATGGAGAATAGGCGAGGACTGTGGAGTGGTCGACCGTCGTGGGCGGCTAATAACTGTCGTATGGACATAACACCGTGGCCTTCGTGGGCGATTTATCATTCTGTTGTATGGCAATAACCCTGTGGCTAGCGCAGGTGGGCAATAACTATATCGTGTGGACATAACCCCGTGGCCATCATGAGCAGGTTATAACTCTGCCATATGGACATATCCCCAAAGCCACTGTAGGTGGATTATAACTCTGTCGTAAGGACATAACCCCGTGGGTTACATCTCTGTCGTATGTATTGAAACCCATCGTCATCAGCGCACCTCTCCGTCTTCTTCTACTTTCTTTGTCCGATTGGGTGGTCCGCCTATGGTCACCAAGTAACAACAAGGGGGAGTGAAACACTACCCCGTCATCAGAAAACCGGAAGTATAAGCAATTTTATATTGGAAATGTGCAAAACAGCAATGCCTCATTCTGGAAAGCCTGGCGTACATGAACGATGTTGTATAAATAAACACACATAGTATTATTTGGCGCTCACAGAAGGAGAAGAAAGAAGTAGAGACTAGAGGACGCACTAGACAACATTACATTTGAAAGCTATAGTTACCGACCAGGATCGAACCCGTCACCTCAAAATGACGACGGCGCCTCGCTGCAGGAACAAGTGTGCTTCGACGCATGACCAACCAGACACTCCACCAGCATATGTCAAATAACAAACACATCGGACAGTAAAGCTTTTTGAGTTTTAATTTCAGATCTGCTTCTGTTCAGTAATAACTGATGATCTGTATCACAGTCTGCACTTTGTAGGGTTTTTGCAGATGTTATGCTTGACCTTAATCTTCTTTGTATTAAAATATAGTGTATCTGATTTTTGGTAATACTGTTCGGGGACTTCCATGTGAAGAGTCTTCTTGGGTGTTGTTTAAAAATTGTGTTGGCTATCATTAACTCATTGTCTGTGCAAAATTCAATTAATTTGTCACCTACATCATTTCTGTTTCCCAGTCCAAATTTTCATAAAATGTGTCTCTAATTTTCATCTCTTCCTGTATCTACGTTTGTATTAAAATATCGCAGTATTATTGCTATATCATTATGACCAATCTTACTTAATATGTCTTGCAGTGTGTTGTAAAAATCTTCAATTTCGTCCTGCTCTGCTGTTGAAGTAGTTGCATATATCTGTACGAGTGTTGTGTTTTTTTTTTGGACGGCCTTTAAGTCTAATAGTGAGGATTCTATCACTATCTGGGTTATATCCCAGTAAAGCTTTTGCAGTTGTTTTATCTAAAAAAAAATGTCACTCCACTCTGGCCTCCGACGTCTCTACCAGAATAAATGAAAAGACTTCCATTTTCAGTTGTAAAATGTACCTTGCCTTTCCAGCGATGTTCACTGATTCCTAAAATTTAAATATTTAACCTCTCAGTCTCATCACATACTACTTTAAGCTTCCCCTCATACAGACTTCTCATATTCCTCGTTCCTATTCTCATTCTTTTTCTTAGTCCGACACAGGGGATTTCCTTGGTAACACAGTCAGGATTAACTCCGTCATCACGATTACTAGTACTGGTCCCTGTGTCACACTCTTCCCCAGTGTTATCTGATCTGCCTGGCCTAAGGGTCTCGCCACCAGATCTCTTTCTTATTATGTTTTTCTGTCATATTTGTTATGTTTTCTTGGCAAGTTTTGCAGAAGGTAGTTTGCCATTGCTTTCCTTCTGGGCAGTGACTGTACTAGTCGGTGGCCATAGCCATTGTCTCTACTGATAAGATCATCTGCCTATCACCGCAGAGTGCAAGACCATAACCAACAACAATCTGTCGGCTGCTCTCACACTCCATCCACCACCTGCTTCCATGGCTTCACTTAACCCTGATTGGGGGGGGGGGGGCTAAACGGGTACTCCACCTTGCCCAAGGGTGTCCCGTAGACTAAAGGAGGAAAGGAAGCGTCTTAATCTCCTTTGATAGGGGATACCCCTACCCGGCTAACCGGAGTAGAGAGAGTAAATTGAAATAAGTGGGTAACCTTTAACAGGTGTTTGTCTTGTAAGGATCATGTGGAGGCTTTGGTGGTGAAGGTTGGTAAGGGACTTAGTGCATTGAGGGCGATGGCAGCAACCGGGGTTGAGCAGAGGATGCTTTACAGACTCTTCCAGCAGTTAATACGAGGGGAAGTTGATATAATGATAAAGCACTTGAAAATAAGAATTTACAATCTGTATAGCCCAGCAGATAAGGACCGTACACTCTCAAACATGAAAATAACTGACACAAACTGCATTATTATCGGAGACTTTAATAGCCGTTCAGAAAGATGGGGATACCCAGATACTGACAATAGTGGAGATGAAGTGGAGGACTGGGAAATAAACTAAAATCTCCATCTACTCAACAAAGCGGATGACACACCGAGTTTCTACTCCAGAAGATGGTTTAACACTTCCACCCCAGACTTAGCTTTCTGCACAGGAGACATCCTCCACAAAATCGATCGCCATGTGCTGGACCAATTAGCAGGTAGTGACCACAGACCAATCAAGCTTGTAATGAATATGGAGTATGTTCCACAGGAGCAAAAGCCTTTACCCCGCTGGAATTACAAACGAGCAGATTGGGACAGATTTGCCATACTCAATCAATCAATCATGTGCCATGCCGGAAAGCGTGGGCGGTCATGACTCGCCATTTCACTCGATCACCAGTGTCGTGGATCAGCTCAGTGTTCCTGTCTCGTCCATACCATGTGGCCAAGCCATCCAGGTATTTTCCACTCGGTCTTCCTCTTGGTCTGTTCCCCTCGATCTTGCCAGTTGTCACTAAGTTCTCCAACCCATTTCTTCTCATAACATGTCCAAAAATTTTTGACTGTCTACGTCTAATTTCTCTAATAGTCTACGATGTTCATTTGTCTCCTGTAGTACTTGGTCATTGGTTTTTCTGTCTGTCCATGGTATTCTTTGCATTTTCCTCAGAAACCACACTTCTGCAGCCATCAGATGCTTTTCAGCTTGACTGCTCATTGTCCAAGTTTCACATCCATACAAAAGAACAGGCTCTATGTATCCCCTCAACACTCTTTTTCTCGTTTCAATTGACATCTTTTTATTGGTCAGAATGTTTTTCATCTTGCTAAAGGCTACTTTCGCCATGGCGATTCTTGTTCTAATCTCTTCAAGGCATCTCCCATCAGATGTTATAACTGTTCCAAGATAATTGTACCGATTCACTTGTTGAAGAATATTTCCATTTACTCGTATATTACATTGTGGCACTTCTTCCTTCCTACTGACGACCATAACCTGAGTCTTTTTACAATTTAATTCTAACCCCAGTTGCTCACTGTGTACAACAACCGCATCTACTAATTGTTGCAGGTCCTGCGCATTGTCTGCAATTAATACTGTATCATCTGCAGATCTAATGTTATTGATGTTTCGTCCTCCAATGCTGATTCCATTTATATCCTCTACATTTCTGAAAATAGTTTCACTGTACAGGGAAAAAAGATCTGGAGACATCACACATCCCTGCCTAACACCTCTCTTAATTGGCTGATACTGTCCCACTTCATTATCAATCCTTATTGCAGCTTGTTGTTTCCAATATATGTTTTTTATAAGTCTAATGTCTTTCCCATCAATTTGTAGATCTGCAAGCATATCCACCATGCTGACATGTCTAACGCTATCAAAAGCCTTTGTATAGTCAATAAAGCAAAGATGTATATCCTTGTTTACTTCTATAGCACGTTCAATAACTGTTCGCAGCATATACACAGCATTTACTGTACCCTTTCCTTCTACAAACCCGCATTGTTCTTCCCCTATTTCAGGTTGTATCTTCTTCCTCATTCTTTGCATGATAATTCTTAGCCAAATCTTTGTGATGTGACTCATTATACTAATTGTTCTATGTTGATCACATTCCAAGGTTCCCTGATTTCTTTGGGATTGCAATAAATATAGAGTTACATAATTCATACATAATTGCCATACTAACGGACAAATATTGTGAAAACATAAATACACGATATTGCAACATGAAAACAAATGGTGTAAAGTTTCCTAATCCCAAATTTTTGGGGAAAAAAAACAAAAAAATTTTAAAAAAGGGGCCGGGAAAAACCAAAAAAAGG
>JACEFZ010013272.1:0-32500 GCA_014155875.1 Cepaea nemoralis
TTTTTTGTTTTATTTTTTTAAAAGTAAAAATTTTTGTAAAATTTGGTTTTTTTTTTTCTATAAAAACCGACAAAGGTGAGGCAACATTTGTTGAATCATCCTCAACACAAGGACAAGGACAAAACCTTTTTTGAACCTCTCGGGAATGCTGTCAAAAGGATGAGACTGGATTTAACAGGGGCATTCCAAGAAACAAACCAAAAGGTTACTGAAGCTTCCTATGTCAAAGCACTGGAGATATCGAAGCAGAAAAAAACAAAACAAACTCACATACAATAGGGGAAACTTTGATCAAACCTTGTTGTCTCAAGATGGTGGAAATTGTGTTGGGAAATGAATCAGAGAAAAAACTTGTAGCGGTTTCACTATCAAACGATACTGTTCAAAGGAGGATCAGCGATATGGCCAGTGACATCAAGTATCAAGTTGTGCAAGAGATCAAGTTTGCAGCATTTGGGCTCTATTAAATTCAAATTGATGAATCGACTGATGTGGCATCGTGTTCTCAGTTGATGGTGTTTGCAAGGTATGTGCATTCAGGATCATTTAAAGAAAAACTTCTTTTTTGTTCTTCTCTTGAAACAAACTACCAAGACCTCTGATATTTTGGAAACGGTTTAATCTTTCCTTGAATCAGAAAATCATTTATGGGATAATATGTGTGGGTGCTGTACAGATGGAGCACCAGTAATGTTGGGGACCAAATCAGGATTTCAAGTTAGTGTGAAGAAACGTAAAGTGAAAGGCATTCATTGCACGATCCATCGTCAGGCACTGGCCTCCAAAACACTTCCAGCTCCATTGGGGAAGGTTTTGGATCTAATCGTTCAGATAGTGAATTTTGTCAAAGGAGGGGCTTTAAACTCACGGCATTTTAAGTAGTTATGCGTTGACATGGATGCAGGTCACCATTTGCTTCTTTTCCACACAAATGTTCGATGGCTGTCAAAATGAAATCTAACTGAGCGAGTATATGAGCTCAAATTAGTTTTTGAAGTTCAGGGTAAGATGGACTTTTTCGCCTGGCTGAATGATGAGGAATGGATCATGCGCCTTGCCTATTTAGTTGATATTTTGGAGCAGTTGAATATATTCAATCTTAACATGCAAGGAAGGAATAAAAATATCATAAAATTTGTGGATGCCTTGAGAGCTTTTATGAGCAAGCTGGAAAACTGGAAAAGAAAGGTCAATATGACAAATGTTGCAATGTTTGAGAAGCTGTCATCCGTTCTCGTTGTTGATGAAAAAATCAAGTACTTCCACAATTTGTAAAAAATGAAATTTCGCAGCGTTTGACAGCACTAGGAAATGAATTTGCGCGACATTTTCCTGACCTTAGTGATGACGAGCTGGATTTTGGTGCGAAACCCATTGAAATTATCAGTTGAAACAGTTTCTGATGATTGTCAAGATGAATTTCTGGAGCTGAAAATTATTCGGGAGCAAAAGATGTGTTCGATGAGAAACTAGTCACGGAACTTTGGCCTTTGATATGCGATTCCTACCCAAAAGTGGCAGAAAATGCAATCCGTGCATTGCTTCCATTTGCGTCATCCTATCTTTGTGAGTCAGGCTTTTCAGCTATGTTGGAAATTAAAACGAAACGACGTAATAGATTAGATGTTCAAAATGAGCTCCGCTGTGCCCTTCAAGCACTCCTCCGCGTATTTCAGAATTTCTGAGGGAAAAACAATCACATTGTTCTCATTGATTACAATCTTCATTTAAATGAAGTTAATTTCGCATCTACAATATCCTGGTGTTGTAATGAGCGTTTTGTTTAATGAAGCACACTTTTCTGGTATTCGGGTGTCGTATATTAGTCGTGTAACTGTTTGTTTATTGTAGTATGAATAATATGGTGTTTTAATAAAATATTGTGAATATAAAAATGCTTTTATTGAAGTTGTAATATTCATCGTCATATTAATTTGCCATTAATTGCATAAAACATGCACTATAAAATGTATCTATGCATGTAAAGGGTATGTACAACTAAGGAAGAAAATAAGGATTTTCAGTATAATAGGTATGTTATTTTTAATGCACCTTTTGAGGCTGACAATTTTGGAAAGGTGGAAGGGGGGGGGGGGAATGACAGTCTGAACATATGGTGAAGGGGTGCACGGGCCAAAAAAAAAAGGTTGAGAACCATTGGTCTAGAGCAGTGATTCCCATGCTTTTCGAGCGGAGGGCCACATGTACTATTTTAGGTAGCTAAGCGGGCCACAACGTTATACAATTATAACAGTCGTGCAATATCATTATTACCTTTCTTAACTTTCGTCAATGAAATTCTAAAACTTTAAAGACAGTCAGTGTTAGTACTACACTGCGGTCATCTTTGTTCTTGTTTGTTTGTTTGTTGTTGTTGTTGTTGTTGTTGTTGTTGTTGTTTAAAATCAAAAGTTCATTAAACAATAAATTTTAAAACAGTTTCGAAAATAGCTATTAATGTAATTAATTTACTATTGTAACTGTTCTTCATAACCAGTTACTTAAGTTCAGATGCCAGTTAATCAATATCTGGGCACAAATATGTCGTGCCCAAAGTCATAAGCGCAGCTAAGGTTACTGTCGGTGAGTCTGGAACGTTGCTTGTTTTTTTTTTATAACGATCATTGCGGAAAATGACTGCTCGCATCTGTAAGTCGAACCAAAACGACAAATGTATCTCCGGGCGAATGAACGCAAGTGTTCAAATTGTTCAACAGGCAATAGTCGTCAGAATGAAATAATATGATCAGCTGAAGGTGAAGCAGGCAGCTCCAGAAATTTACATCCCAGTGCAGAATTGCATTTCAAATCAATTACTTCTGCTAAAGGGTTAGATGTAATTGACAGAGCTTAGCATCAGGAAATACGAACGGATTTATGAAGAGGGCAATATTATCCTCCTCTAATGTGAACTCTTGAAATCTCGACTGAAAGATATCCAGAAGACTTTCAACTTTTACTTTATACTGTAACAAGTCACATATCTTTTCCACCACAAGCGTCTTCAGACTTGGAAACGCCTCTAAAGTCCTTTCAGTCAGTTGTCCGATAAACAGTCGAAGTATCATTTTAAATGAAGAAATGTCATCACACAAATTTGTGAATAGTTTGAATTTCCCCTGTATCCTCGCGTTTAAAGAGTTTAAATGAGACGTGATGTCCACCAAAAGTGCCAGGTCATTAAGGTAGTCATCGCTCAGCAGACATTCCCGTTCTGTAGGCAATTCATTTATTTCAAACAGAAACAGATAGACACTATTTTTCAGTGCCCAGAAACGTGACAGAACTTTCCATTAGGTAGCCATCTGACATCACGGTGTAACAGTAGCTCACCGTATTCCTCGTTCAGGTCTGATAGAAACTGTCTGAACTCATGCCTGTTCAGCGCCTTACTTCGAATTTTGTTCACACATCTCAGAACAACATCTATGACGTGTTTCAGATTTAATGTCTTTCCACACAGAGCTTCTTGATGAATGATAAAATGATATTTTAATATAGTACGGTCAAGAAACTGTTCCAATAATGCTAGACATCCAGACGTTTTACCCGTCAAAGCCGGAGCACCGTCGGTGCATACACTGTCCACTTTGGTCCATTCTGTTGTTTTTCTCTATACACAACTTCAGAGTTTCACCTTTGGTAGTTGCATGCATCGATTCAAGTCCTAGAAGTTCTTCAATGACTTCAAAATTATCTTCTATTGCTCAAACAAAAACTGCGACCTGAGCTGTGTTAGAAATGTCAGTTGATTCATCCAGTGCCAATGAAACAAATTTAAGATTGTTGATATGTGCTGCCACTTGACAATGAACATCGCTGGCCAATTCTTCATCTCGCCTGGACATAGTATTATTAGACAAAGGAATCTGATCAAATTTTGTTTCACACTTTTTGTCGCCGAGCATTCTAGCAGCAAATTTAAGGGAAGGTTTGATTATTCCTTCTGCATCGGTGAAAGGCTTCTTTTTGCGAGACAACAGAAGAGCGACTTCGTACCACGCAACAAATGCACTCTTGCTCTGTTCGTTAGCCTTGGTTAAAATGACTGCTGCCTGGTCAGAGAAATGAATTGATTGGATATTGAGCATTTATGTCTAACTGTGTGGTCGTGATGTGTCGTTCCAGATTAAATGTTTTTTGTAACAGAAACGCAAAATCCGCAGAAAAGCAAACTTTTTTTTACCACTAAGCATAAACATAAATTTCTCCATCCAATCTTCGTTGAATTTACGACAAGCAACTCGTCATCTTATATCTTCATGTTCCTCTTGTACCTTGCGGTGTCGAGGTGAAGTATAAACAGTGGGAGAGTGCCCGCTTATAGGCTTTATGTGTCGATATTCCCATGGACTCTGTAATTCCCTGCGTCCATCGTTTACGTGGTCGGCCTCTTCCTCTGCTTCCATCAGGTCCGTACATCATTGCTTGTTCTTGTTATGGTATACTGTTAGTTGGTAACCTACTTGCATGACCAAACGACAAGCAATGTCTTCACATTTTCACCTTTTACCACTGTTTGATTTTAGATTTCCCACACTCATGTTTATAGGCTGTATCGTTAAATTTGTATTTGAAAAAATCTATTTTCAACACAATACTACCGACTATGATAAACAGTTGTAACAGACGACAACATGGAGCTTTGCGCACTCTGATTGGTCGACAAAACTAGGATATGAGAACTTGATAACGTGTCGTTGCGAACTGAACAAGCGCATTCTATAATATCTGAGCATAACAACCATGAGCAGACCATGATTTCGCACACTGACTGGACGCTCCGAGTGCATTTTTGAAATTATCAAAATATATTCTGTTAAATGACGAGGCCTCGCGTGCCACTTTCTGACAGCTGGCGGGCCACAAGTGGCCCGCGGGCCGTGGTTTGGGAACCTCTGGTCTAAAGGAGGCAACTTGACACGAACGCACGCGCAATTCAGTCACACTGACCTGCCAGGTGCATAACTGGGATGAACTCTCCTCGAAACAGAAATCAAGAAGAGGGGAACAACATTGGGGAACTACCGGGGCCATCAAAGGAATATGATAAAAGCATTTAAAACTGCCAACACTCATAGATGGTCAGGAAACACGTGTAGACATCACGGAACACATTTAATAACGGACAAAAATGTGAATCTATAATCACAATTTGTAACTAACAATGCTTGCCCGGAAGAGCCTATTGAAACTAGAACATTATTTACAACCATAAGAAAGAGACAAACAGCACTCTTTGGTCATGTAATGAGAAGAGAGGGATTAAATAATATTGTGACAACTGGAAAGATCAGTGGGAAAAGAAGCAGAGGCAAACCAAGTGAAATGATGCCGGATGTATTGAGACAATGGTATGGAAGAATGCCACCAATAGAGTTGATCTAGTGCACCAAGGCCTAGATCAGCGAAAAGACATGAACGCCTCCGCCAGCTGGAAAGGTACATGATGATGATGATGATGATGATGATGATGATGATGATGATGATCACACTTCAACTGTATTTTATTCTAGTCACAAAAGTACGAAACGGTTACTAACTATTAAAATCAAGGTTGATGAGAATACTATAAACCCAAGTACTCCCGCCACTCCTATAATCTATTTCTCTAGAAACAGCGTGTGAAGAAACGTGAGCTCTCTGCTAACATCTGTTACAAGTATTTGTTTAGCAGACATCACCTTGGCATTTCACCTGTGTCAAGTGTTCCGAGAACACATGCTGGCTTGAGTGCGGAAGTCCGCTGAAACAGCACAGAACTCGTCAGATGGATTCTACCCATTCAAGTCTGGCTCCCCGCTTGTGAGCACCGGAGATAGCTTACATAAGGGGTATTTATATCCACTCCCAGGCTAATGCCTACGGCTTTCACCCGTGACACATGTTCTCAATAGGTAAATGAGTATTATACATGGCGGGTATTTGCCGAATGGTTTCATTCCTGTCGCATGTAATAATAACAGCTGTTCAGCTTAATAAAGTAAAGCGTGAATGAGATAAAATCGTGTATGTTTGATTATCTTTGTGGCAAGATGTACAGTTTGTACAGAGAACAAATGCTTTATTTTCACATAGGGGTTTTGGATACAATTTATTTGTATTCCCCCCACCCCCTCCCTACTTATTTATTAATTGCAACTGACGTCGTATATCACATTACTTCTGTCTCTTCCAGTACCATCTGTTTTGCTCTACCAGCCCGTATTCGCCAACCAGTCAAGGACTCACTCAATCGTTCATGTATATTCACCCTCACTCACTCACCCACTGACTGACTGACAGCCTAACTGAATAACTGACTGGCTGGCAGGTTGACAGACTGACAGACTGACTGACTGACTGACCGACCGACCGATCGAACGACTGACTCCCTCCCTTCCTCCCTCCCTTCCTCCCTCCCTCCCTCATCCACCGACCGACCGATCGATCGACCGACCGACCGAGCGATAAATCCCGATATAAATTTAAATGCTCTCTTATTCGCCGAATGGAAATTTAAAACAAAAACATACATACATTAAGCTTACTCTTAGTAGTAGTAGTAGTAGTAGTAGTAGTAGTAGTAGTAGTAGTAGTAGTAGCAGCAGCAGCAGCAGCAGCAGCAGAAGTAGTAGTAGTAGTAGTAGTAGTAGTAGTAGTAGTAGTAGTAGTAGTAGTAGTTGTAGAAGTAGTAGTGGAAATAGTAGTAGTAGTAGTAGTAGTAGTAGTAGTAGTAGTAGTAGTAGTAGTAGCAGCAGCAGCAGTAGTAGAAATAGTAGTAGTAGTAGTTGTAGTAGTAGTAGTAGTAGTAGTAGTAGTAGTAGTAGTAGTAGTAGTAGTAGTAGTAGTAGTAGTAGTAGTAGTAGTAGTAGTAGTAGTAACGCTCACGTTTTATTAATAGACTTGAAGTGATATAGATAGATTTTCAAAATGATGAGTCTTTTATAAAAAGATAGTCACCTCGTAAACAGAAAGGGAATCAGAGCAAGAAGAAGACAAAGCAAGACATGGAATGTCGGAGCTAGGGGAACTCTTGATAAGCATGGGCATACATGGTTTACTTCTAGCCCTTGACAGAACAGTGTATCTCTACCAAAATGTCTAACACCAAAACAACAAGTTCAGAACGATGAAGAAGAAGCAGGATAATAATAATAATAATAATAATAATAATAATAATAATAATAATAATAATAATAATAATAAGAAGAAGCAGAAGAAGAAGAAGAAGAAGGAGAAGAAGAAGAAGAAGAAGAAGAAGAAGAACAACAACAACAACAACAACAACAACAACAGCAACAATAAAAATAACAAAAAGACGAAAAAGAGGAGGAGAAGGAGAAAGTAAAAAATAATAGAAGAGGAAGTAGTAGGAGGAGGATATACAGAAGATGAGGAAGAAGAAGAAGCAGAGACGAAGAAGAAGAAGAAGAAGAAGAAGAAGAAGAAGAAGAAGAAGAAGAAGTTTCATGAACAAATACTGAAGTTCTGGAAACTGATGAAGCAGCTGGGATATTACAGAAGGTTACTAACTCAATTAAAGCAATATACAAAGACATGAAATGTACAGTTCTTCTAGCGGGAAGACTAACAAGTATACACATTAAAAAAAACTGTCTGTGTATTTGTTAGTCTTATGTACACACACATGCATTACACACATAAATACTCACGTACCTACATACCCGCCTACCTACCTAGGTACGTACGTGCGTGCGTGCATGCGTGCGTCTGTAATACATACATACATATGTATAATATTTACACACACACACACACACACACACACACATTTACACGTATGTTTACAATACATAGCTGTATAACAAAGATAATACACAACAGAATAAGATAATTTGCACACATATGAGGCATTAGCAAGATGGAAAATTCGTTGTCCCCAACAAATTTTGTCATCTGTTGGAGTGCTATCCTGTGCTTTAATAAAGTACAATTAAAAGTGTCACTATAAAAAAGGTTAAAAAACATGAACATTATTGTCTGAATTATACATTTCTTTATATGACAAAATGTACTTCCCTTTTTAGTTCACATACATTTTCACCGAAAATAAGCGCATGTATAACAAATAGGAAACGACTCCACCGAGAATACTTAACTTAAGTCATATCTCACAGACCCCACGGGACAGTAAACTATTTCTTAGTAAACTTACAGGCACAGTTGAATGGAAAAATAGATCCTATTTTTAGCCGGTGCTAGCCTCAGCTGACTTCAGTCTAGTGCGCTCATCTATAAATATCCGTAATGCACAAACAACTCACCGGTTACTGCTCTGAATCCTGGAGAGTCTAAGCTGGTACTAAGTGGTGAGTACTTCTAAACCAAGAAATCCCGTTTTAAGCACTCACGCGAGGCATGCAATAATACAACCATAAAGCAACATTTTTACGCCCCTCTGCTATACATCACAGTGAGTGCTGCGCGATGTGTTGTTTTTATTAACGCGGCGTTTCACTTTCTCGCCTGCTGTTTATGCTGACATCAGAGCCACAAAGAAGAAATACAATAGAATGCTCAATGTACGCAGGCGGATACGACAGCCGGATACACAACGGGGAAATAGCGTATTCTTGCGTTATACACAAGTGGCAACCTGAGACTGAAATAACAGAAATAGCGGACTGAAGAAGAAAAAGAAGAAACGATTGACAGATAGAGCCGAGAGGCGTAAGTGATATATGTTACCGCCTATACATTAGGAGGACAAGAGCGCTCGCTCTTAAACTTACGATACGCAAATAGCGAAGTAGGCGGTTCCACCCCCTGACCGGCATTAAGTTGGACTTACACTTTAACGTCTCGTTTAGACAACAATACCAAACTATGAATATACAATTGTCTAGAAAATCAACCCGAGGTTGAATGCAAGGTGCTGCAAAGGTCGTGCGACATTTAAATACACGAGGAAACACAGTGTCTAGCTTCTTGTCCAACACTTGTTCCCTGTCCAAAACATCAATAGTTCTCATTTTAGAGCCTGTGTCGACCCTCAGAACAGCATTCGGTCAGTACGTGTCTTTACTATCTCTGAACTAAGGACTGAACTCGGACTGCTGTAGAGATACGCAAGAGCGTTAGCAACCATGATACCTATATCTCCAGAAAGTAAAACTCGATGCTTGCCACAATCAGATAGAGATGACCGACTATATTCTATTATGTATTACATTCTCTTTTGTCTTCTTTCGCCATTTAACTCAATAAGAGGCATAACTCCTAAAACAAAGTCAGCCTAAGCGTGCTATAATTAGCTATTCACGCATTTTTGTCCATGTCTCTCCGTCCTATATTATTCTTTCTATCTCTACTTTTCTTCTTCATGTAATTTTGGGTCTTCCTCTATTTCTTTTGTCCCGTGCATTCCGGAAAAAAGGCGCTCCTGGTTGTACAATATTCAGGTTTTCCCAAAGTGTGTCCAAGCCAGCGTGTGCGCCTTTTCTTCACTTCTTGATTCACTGCTATTTGTATTATATACTAGTCACATTCAGAGACCATGTATTATATACTAGTTACATTCAGAGACCATCGTCTGTATTCTATTATGTATTATATACGTGCCACATTCAGACAGTGACCATGTATTATATACTAGTCATATTCAGACAGTGACCATGTATTATATACTAGTCACATTCAGACAGTGACCATGTATTATATACTAGTCATATTCAGACAGTGACCATGTATTATATACTAGTCACATTCAGACAGTGACCATGTATTATATACTAGTCATATTCAGACAGTGACCATGTATTATATACTAGTCACATTCAGACAGTGACCATGTATTATATACTAGTCACATTCAGAGACCATCGTCTGTACACTATTATGTATTATAAACGTGCCACATTCAGACAGAGATCATGTATTATATACTAGTTGCATTCAGACAGTGACCATGTATTATATACTAGTCACATTCAGACAGAGACCATGTATTATATACTAGTCACATTCAGAGACCATCGTCTGTACTCTATTATGTATTATATACGTGCCACATTCAGACAGAGATCATGTATTATATACTAGTCACATTAAGAGACCATCGTCTGTACTCTATTATGTATTATATACGTGCCACATTCAGACAGATACCATGTATTATATACTAGCCACATTCAGACAGAGATCATGTATTATATACTAGTCACATTCAGACAGAGACCATGTATTATATACTAGTCACATTCAGAGACCATCGTCTGTACTCTATTATGTATTATATACGTGCCACATTCAGACAGAGATCATGTATTATATACTAGTCACATTAAGAGACCATCGTCTGTACTCTATTATGTATTATATACGTGCCACATTCAGACAGATACCATGTATTATATACTAGCCACATTCAGACAGAGATCATGTATTATATACTAGTCACATTCAGACAGAGACCATGTATTATATACTAGTCACATTCAGACAGAGACCATGTATTATATACTAGTCACATTCAGACAGTGACCATGTATTATATACTAGTCACATTCAGACAGAGATCATGTATTATATACTAGTCACATTCAGACAGAGACCATGTATTATATACTAGTCACATTCAGACAGATACCATGTATTATATACTAGCCACATTCAGACAGAGATCATGTATTATATACTAGTCACATTCAGAGACCATCGTCTATACTCTATTATGTATTATATACGTGCCACATTCAGACAGTGACCATGCATTATATACTAGTCACATTCAGACAGAGACCATGTATTATATACTAGTCACATTCAGACAGAGACCATGTATTATATACTAGTCACATTCAGGGACCATCGTCTGTACTCTGTTATGTATTATATACGTGCCACATTCAGACAGTGACCATGTATTATATACTAGTCACATTCAGACAGAGACCATGTATTATATACTAGTCACATTCAGGGACCATCGTCTGTACTCTATTGTTGTTGTTGTTTGTCCATCAAGAATGATGATGACCATTCATTTCATCCAGTGGGGTTGAAGGTGTGGAGCCGTGGGTTCTAAGATGGCTGATAAGGCCTATTTTGGCTCGAAATGTTCTTTGACAATGTGGACAAAGAATGCTTGACGTCTCTGGAGGAGGATTTCCTGCAGTGGTTTTTCTGTCCTGCCTTTTCTTCACAGCTCTTGCAGTCCTGGTTGCCTCACATATAACTGCACCTTTGCGCAATGATGCACGCCACGAATTTCGGTCTCTGGCTGCAGCCTCCCAGGTGTCATGATGAATTCCAAAAGCATTCAGTGAAATTTTCAGAGTGTCTTTAAAACGTGTCCTCTGGCCACCTTGGGAGCGTTTACCACAACGCAGTTCGCTGTAAAAATTCGTTTAGGGAGCCTGTGATCTGGCATGCGAGTCAAGTGACCAGCCCAGCGAATCTGATTCTTCATCAGTAGAGTGTGGATACTGGGCATGGATGCTCTTTCTAGGACTTCAGTATCTGGAATCTTGTCTTGCCATTTAATCTTCAGTAGCTTCCTAAGGCAGACTGTGTGGAAGTGGTTTAATTTCCTAGCGTGTCGCTGATAAACAGTCCAGGTTTCACAAGCATATAGCAGTGTGGATAATACAACTGCTTTGTAGACTTTTAGCTTTGTTTGCAGGCTTATTCCAGTTCTGTCCCATACATTCTTGTACAGTCTGCCAAAGGCTGCACTGGCCTTGGAGATTCTTGCATTCACTTCGTCATCGATTGTGGCAGCTTGTGACACGGTGCTGCCAAGATAGGTAAATTTGTCCACAACACTTAGTCTATGATCATTCACTTTGATATTCGGCACAGTGTGATTATTCCCTGGAGCTGGCTGGTACATAACTACAGTCTTCTCCAAGTTGATATTGAGCCCAAAGTTGGCACAGGCATGTGAGAAAGCTGAAACGTTATGTTGCATGTCCGCCTCTGAGTTGGCGTATAGAGCGCAATCATCAGCAAACAGGAGCTCTCTGACTGTGCCACTGTTAATTTTGGTTTTAGCTTTCAGCCTTCTGAGATTGAATAACTTTCCATCCATACGGTAGTTGATGTCTATTCCAATGTCGTCGTTCTCGAAGGCATTCATCAACATGGCTGAAAACATGAGGCTGAACAGTGTTGGTGCCAGGACACATCCTTGCTTCACTCCATTGGTGACAGGAAAGGGTTCAGACAGCTCACCATTTTCCTGTACTCTTGCCTGCATGCCGTCATGAAATAGCCGCACTATTTGGACAAACTTTCGTGGACAGCCATATTTTGCCATAATCTTCCACAGTCCTTCTCTGCTGACTGTATCAAAAGCCTTGGTAAGGTCAATGAAAGTGGAGAACATTTCACTGTTCTGTTCCTGACATTTCTCTTGCAGCTGCCTCGCAGCGAAAATCATGTCAACAGTTCCACGTTCTTTTCTGAAGCCACATTGACTCTCAGGAAGAATACCTTGATCGAGATGGGCTGTGAGGCGATTGAGAAGAATTCTGGCGAGTATCTTCCCTGCAATTGAAAGCAAGGAGATGCCTCGGTGGTTGTCACAGGATTGGCGGTTTCCTTTACGTTTGTAAAGGTGGACTATTGACGCGTCCTTAAAATCTTGTGGCATGGTCTCGTTCATCCATATGTTTGTGAAGACTCGGTGAAGCTGCTCTGTTAAGACCGGCCCACCAGCCTTGTATATCTCTGCTGGGATGGAGTCAGGACCAGGTGCCTTGCCGCTGGAGAGTTGCTGGATGGCTTTGTTTATTTCCACTATGGTTGGCAGGTCATCAAGAGTCTCATTGGTGGGAACTTGAGGAAGGCAATTGATGGTTTCATCATCGAAGAAGGAAGTTGCATTTAAGATTTTGCTGAAATGCTCTGCCCAGCGTTGGAGGATTTCTTTCTTATCGGTGACCAATGTTCCCCCATCTGCACTGAGGAGGGGAACTATGCCTGGTGATGAAGGACCATAGACCGCTTTCAGTGAGTAGTAGAAGTTTTTCATATCGTGTCTGTCATGTACTCTATTATGTATTATATACGTGCCACATTCAGACAGAGACCATGTATTATATACTAGTCACATTCAGACAGAGACCATGTATTATATACTAGTCACATTCAGGGACCATCGTCTGTTCTCTGTTATGTATTATATACGTGCCACATTCAGACAGTGACCATGTATTATATACTAGTCACATTCAGACAGAGACCATGTATTATATACTAGTCACATTCAGGGACCATCGTCTGTACTCTGTTATGTATTATATACGTGCCACATTCAGACAGTGACCATGTATTATATACTAGTCACATTCAGACAGTGATCATGTATTATATACTAGTCACATTCAGACAGTGACCATGTATTATATACTAGTCACATTCAGACAGTGACCATGTATTATATAATAGTCACATTCAGACAGTGACCATGTATTATATACTAGTCACATTCAGACAGTGACCATGTATTATATACTAGTCATATTCAGACAGAGACCATGTATTATATACTAGTCATATTCAGAGACCATCGTCACAGAAAGTTATGTCATACATACATTTGATAAGTTGAACTGGCCTCATTATTTAATCATCAAACTTGACTTTGAAGATCAGTGTTTCCTGGGCTACACCTGCTAGGAATGTTACGCTCTATTACTTCTACGCTAATGGATGTCTGCAAACCGGGTTAAACACTTTCGGCACAGCTTCCTTTTCCATTCGTTAGAATTTTCTGGTATGTATTTACCCCCCCCCCCCCCACACCCTTTTCTTCTCATAAAAGGGCGCGCGTGCGAGTGCCTCCATTCACCAGGTAAATGTCAGTTCTGAGCTTCATGAAGGAGAAAAAGAAGGAGAAGAAGAGGAGGCGTCAGTAGCAGCAGCAGAGGAAAAAGAAGAAGGTATTGAAGAAGGAAAAACAGTAAAAAGAAGAAGAAGAAGTAGTGGTAGCAGCGGTATGCAGTAATAGTAGTTAGCAATCCTGTCTCATTTAGCAACAGTTTTACACTTGTTGGCCTCAAGCATACCGACTTGTTAAAAATGTCCATGCATGTACAAACACATGTGTATATGTTGGTACATATGTGAGTATGTTGGTACATATGTGTAAATACGCACAGACTGGGTGATGGAATGGGAGTATCGGATTTTAAAGCAGAAATAAGACACTCTAACCTCAGGGACATCATTGGTCAAGGTGGAGTACCGGTTAACTCCCAACCAGGGTAACGTGAAACCACCAGAGCAGGTAATGGATAGGGCTTGAGAGCAGCCGACAGATAGTTGGTGGTTATGGCCTCAGGCTCGCGACGGCAGGTAGAGAATCTCTGTATTGAGACGACGACTCCTTTCAATCAACAGTAAACTTACTGCCAAGAAGAAAAGCAAAGACAGACTATAAGTCTTCTTCATTGACGCCTAGTAAATCATCATACTGGAGATGAGAATATCCCAATGTATATGAGCGTTCGCTTCTAAATTTCCGATATGCTGATGCCGAGGTAGCGGGTTTAATGCCACCACCGGTCAGTTGAACGAAAATTCTGATTTCTTGACTTGGGGAGGTAAATTACAAGTACCTCTAAAGTCGGAGTGGGTTCGCTTGATGGCGAGGGAAATTGGTAATAGGAAAAGCTAATCCACACGCAATTAACAGCCCAGTGCACTAATGCAGACAGATGTATGATTTTGTATTATATCGTACAATGGACAGATTTTACGTAGATCCAGGACTTACACGTTGTGATGTATAAGAGGAAGTCCCTCTGTATCGGATGCGACTAGTTCTAACTTTTAGATCAGTTGCGATTCTCCTGTAGTCCAGGCTTTGTGCCATGGAGAGGTTATTATGCCTTTTCTTTGAAGCACAATGTAACAAACTATCATCTATCAAGACGACCAGGTGCAATCAGTAAGTAGTTGACTCTCCCAGATACACAATTTGCAATTTGCCACATCGTAGTTCGTGCCCTGTGTAGAGATTCTCATAATGCCATCTATAGGTATAGGAAAGGTAAAGGACTCGTGTCCATGCCATGAGGCGTGTTGGGTGTATGGTGGGTACAGTAAGTAAACGACCCCGTTACACTCATTAAAGTACATTGGGTATATGGTGCTAGACCCATATTGTTAGTTATAGACCAGTCGGCGCTCGATGGGAGGGATGTGGTCACTATCACGGCCGGTGGCCTTTACTTCGCAGAATAGTTCATAGTACTCATTGTAGGCTGGGTGCATCTGGGAGCTCGGGTCAATTAAACATAACATTTCCGACTTGAGAGAGATTCGGAAACACTACCACGGAAGGAAGGTAGTGGGTGGGTGGCGGAAGGGTAGAGCAGGGGAATCAAGCGCGCTATCACCTGTTGAGTCACGACTCCCAGTGTCACCCTTGGGAGGAGACTGAGTAAATCAACCGAAAAGAGAAGTGGAATTGATAAGGTTGCCACAAACGCCAATTAACGCTAGCGTTAACTGCCAAGTCCTGTAAAATACATGCACATAAGTAGATACCAAATTAGTGCACAAAAGAATTCAGGAACTTACTAATAAAAGAACAAGTACATCAACAGGCTGTCTAAAAACTAAAGATGGCAAAATCATAATAGAAAAAGATCAGATTCTACATGTATGGACAGATTATGTGAAAGACCTGTATAATGATAACAGAGAGGAACAGTATGCTATTAGATTTAATAATGAAGGACCAGCAATTTTAAAGATGGAGGTTCAAAATGTTCTTAAGCATATGAAAGCTGGCAAGGCCCCCGGTGCAGATAACATCACAACAGAAATGATTAAAGCTCTAGAAGAATTTGGACTAGAGCAAGTCACTAGACTGCTGAACACATTATATGATACTGGAGATATACCTTCTGAATTATGTAATTCTGTATTTATTGCAATCCCAAAGAAATCAGGAACCTTAGAATGTGATCAACATAGAACAATTAGTATAATGAGTCACATCACAAAGATTTTGTTACGAATTATCATGCAAAGAGTGAGGAAGAAAATACAACCTGAAATAGGGGAAGAACAATGTGGTTTTGTAGAAGGAAAGGGTACAGTAAATGCTGTGTATATGCTGCGAACAGTTATTGAACGTGCTTTAGAAGTAAACAAGGATATACATCTTTGCTTTATTGACTACACAAAGGCTTTTGATAGAGTTAGACATGTCAACATTGTGGATATGCTTGCAGATCTACAAATTGATGGGAAAGACATTAGACTTATAAAAAACATATATTGGAAACAACAAGCTGCCATAAGGATTGATAATGAAGTAGGACAATACCAACCTATTAAGAGAGGTGTTAGGCAGGGATGTGTAATGTCTCCAGATCTTTTTTCCCTATACAGTGAAAATATTTTCAGAAATGTAGAAGACCTAAATGGAATCAGCATTGGAGGACGAAACATAAATAACATTAGATATGCAGATGATACAGTATTGATTGCAGACAATGCACAGGATCTGCAACAATTAGTAGACGCTGTGGTTGTACACAGTGAGCAGCTGGGGTTGGAATTAAATTGTAGGAAGACACAGGTTATGGTCGTCACTAGGAAGAACGAAGTACCACAATGTAATATACAAGTAAATGGGAATATTCTTCAACAAGTGAATCGGTTCAATTATCTCGGAACAGTCATAACATCTGATGGCAGATGCCTTGAAGAGATTAGAACAAGAATCGCCATTGCGAAAGTAGCCTTTAGCAAGATGAAAAACATTCTGACCAATAAAATGATGTCAATTGAAACGAGAAAAAGAGTGTTGAGGGGATACATAGAGCCTGTTCTTTTGTATGGATGTGAAACTTGGACAATGTGCAGTCAAGCTGAAAAACATCTGATGGCTGCAGAAATGTGGTTTCTGAGGAAAATGCAAAGAATACCATGGACAGATAGAAAAACCAATGACCAAGTACTACAAGAGACAAATGAAAATCATAGATTGATTAGAGAAATTAGACGTAGACAGTCAAAATTTTTTGGACATGTTATGAGAAGAAATGGACTGGAGAACTTAGTGACAGCTGGCAAGATCGAAGGGAACAGACCAAGAGGAAGACCGAGAGGAAAATACCTGGATGGCTTGGCCACATGGCATGGACGAGACAGGAACACTGAGCTGATCCACGACACTGGTGATCGAGTGAAATGGCGAATCATGACCGCCCACGCTTTCCGGAATGGCACATGATTGATTGAAGTAGAACAAAATCATACGCGACAAAATGGAGGTTGCGGCTAGAGCCCTCGTCAGCACACACAGTAAACAGACACTGATGCAACAACAAAACAAATAGAAATAAATAGTTAACTTATGTACTTTGCATAACGTCGCATTCAACACCAAAATATTTTGTCTGTTTATGTTTTACTTAGTAATATTTACGTTCAGTAGTTTGCAATTGCTTTCAGAACGACCAACGCCCAACCATCAAAATCAACGGAAGGAGGTCTGCTTCTAAATCGCCTGCGCCTGATTTCGTACCTGGACTCTGTAAGTCGAGGAACTGTGAAATATGTTCACTACCTCTAATAGACGGACGTCGGATCGATAGGAGAGAATAACTATACAATAGTAACTTAGCAGTGAAATGAGCTCATCAATTTCATCGGAGGACACAGGGACACTAAGGAAATAACCGTTTGCAACGAAGGTAATTCTTTATGAAACAAACCAGACAGACTATTAAGTGAGAACAGGTAAAGTATAGTTGCCCATGCAACATTTGTCATGTATACACGCTGTTTACTGTTCCCAAACAAAGGTTATATTAAAGAGAAAGATAGCGTCAAAAGGTGATATAACAATGCAGAGGAACATGTTTAACCAAGTTAATAAATGTAAATATTTGGGGGAAATCATAACATCAGAAGGAAGATGTGAGATAGAGATTAAGATCAGAACAGCCCCTCTGCCGTGCGTCCACCTTGACGAGGTAGAGGGGCTTGCGCGTCCCAATGACCCCAAGAGCTATGCCGACGGTAGCACTGCTACTGGTAGGGTCAATCATGTCGGACAGGTCAAGGGAGAGGGACCAGACGAAGTGACGCACAAACCTGCTGCCTTGTAGGTAGACTGGGGACAGTCAAAGGCTAGGGAAAGCATCCCGAAAAGTGCTTGTCGAAATCGGATGTACTGAGCCACAAGCTTGACAAAGAAGTGCAACGTAACTTTATCATTTCATGATGCCACAGATGAAAATTAATCGTTATGGTGCTAATCCCGTGAAGTCCCATCAGGCGGTGATAGTGCCGGGCCCCCTGCCTCGAGGGGGTCCACCCATGACTACTGGTGGTCACCTTCCCCTGTGCTGTGGAGTCAAGGCACAGAGGAGTAGGTTAAGAGCTATTGACCAAATACCAAGGACACTCAACATACTACAGTGGAATGCCGAAGGAGTTTATAACAAGAAAGAATCCCTGACACAGCGTCTTCATAAAGATAGAATAGATGTGGCATGCATTCAAGAGACACACCTCAATGCCAATCGCAAATTTTCAGTCAGAGGATATCAGGCCACACGTTTCGACCGCGAAGGACATAAAGGAGGAGTTCTAATACTTACACGAAATACAATACCTTGCAGCGAAGTATCTGTGATCTCTGACAAGCAAACGGAAATTATAGGTGTTGATATAATGATAAAGGACGTGAAAATAAGAATCTACAATCTGTATAGCCCAGCAGATAAGGACCTTACACTCTCAAACATGAAAATAACTGACACAAACTGCATTATTGTCGGAGACTTTAATAGCCGTTCAGAAAGATGGGGATACCCAGATACTGACAAAAGAGGAGATGAATTGGAGGACTGGGAAATAGACTCAAATCTCCATCTACTCAACAAAGCGGATGACACACCAAGCTTCTACTCCAGAAGATGGCTTACCACTTCTACTCCAGACTTAGCTTTCTGCACAGGAGACATCCTCCACAAAATCGATCGCCATGTGCTGGACCAATTAGCAGGTAGTGACCACAGACCAATCAAGCTTGTAATGAATATGGAGTATGTTCCACAGGAGCAAAAGCCCTTGCTCCGCTGGAATTACAAACGCGCAGATTGGGACAGATTTGCCATACTAACAGACAAATATTGTGAAAACATAAATACACGATATGGCAACATAAAGCAAATGGTGGAAAGTCTAAACAGAGCGATAATACAGGCAGCCACTGATTCCATTCCTAGAGGAGCGAGGAAAAATTACAAACCATACTGGACTGAAGAACTACAAATTTTGGAGGACAAAGTTGAAGATGCCAGGAAGACAGCAGAGAGAGAACAAACAATTGAAGCGAATATCTCTCTCAAAGCCATCTCAGCAAAATATAAAAGAACAGTAAATCAAACAACAAGAGATTGTTGGAGGGAAAAAACAGAAAACCTGAATTTTGACAGGGATGGAAACAAACTATGGAAACTAGTGAAAGCCATGAACAATGAAGGACCTAGAAACAAACAAATAACAATTAAACAAGGAAATGCCTTGCTTACAGGAAAAAAGGCTGCAAATGCACTAATGGAACACTATGCAAATGCAAACCACATTGATATTACAACCGAACAGAAGAAAGCAATCAAAGACAAACAGATACATCATAGAAATACAGAGACAGCAGCAGAATATATGATGGCAAATCTAACAATGGAAGAAATGGAACAGGCAATGAATACCCTAAAAAAGAAGAAATCACCAGGAAAGGATGGAATCACAAATGAAATGCTAATAGGACTAGGCAACAAGGCAAAGAAGAAACTACTAGCAGTCCTAAATAACAGCTGGAAGAGAGGAATAGTCCCACAGGCATGGAAGGAAGCTATACTAATACCAGTCCCAAAGAAAGGAAAAGACCTGGAAGAACCAAATGGCTATCGACCTATCAGTCTACTTAGCTGTGTAGGAAAATTAATTGAACGCATTATCAATGGCAGGCTAACATGGCATCTGGAAGAAAACAAACTCTTAACACCACACCAAGCAGGATTCAGAAAGTACAGATCCACTGAAGATCAAATAACCTATATAGCTCAGGAAATAGAGGATCCCTTCCAAGAGAAAAAGCACACACTAGCAGTCTGGATAGATTTAGAAAAAGCATTTTATAAAGTATGGAAAGAAGGACTGAAAGTAAAACTGCAAAACATGCATGGAAAATTTTCAAGTAACTTCAAAGCGGAGGTAGAGGATTTGAAAACTGCAGCAGAAATGCTCCTGATGGAGGAAAATAAAGAGAAGCAAATAGCTATCTTCACAGATGCAAAGTCAGCTGTCTCAATACTGAATAGCAATAACAGCACAGAACTAACTGTCCTAAGAGCAGCACTCCATGGTCTATGCCAGAAATCCAAAAAAGTTGTAATACAGTGGATCCCATCACATTGCAGTATACCTGGAAACGAAGAGGCTGACAGACTGGCAAAAGAGGGCGGACGACTACCACAGCCTGACATAGACATAACCTATAATGAGGCAAAGAGGTTGATAAAAAGCACTTATAGAACCAAATGGGAATCAGAGCATCCAGGCCATCAGAAGGATGATGCATATTACAAACTCGACCGAAGAGAACAAGTAGCAATCTTCAGACTCCGCACAGGACATAACAGGCTGAAATACCACTTGTTCAATAAACTAAAGATAGGAAATACCGATGAATGTAATTGTAGAACTGGAAAAATGACAGCAAAACATTTGCTGCAGGATTGCCCAACGTATGCAGAACAGAGAAAGATATTTTGGCCCACACCTGCTTCATTTGAGGACAAGCTCTATGGAGATATCAACAAGCTCAAGTTGACCGCAGCTTACTTTAACTGCATACAGGTTGACATTTAAAGGTGCATGAAGACCCAGAGGCATGAAATGGAATATTGCTTGGATAGCAAATCCATTATGTGGAAAGTCCAAATCGAAAGCTCGCTGTGTGTGCTTCATAAAAGGTGGAAAAGTGTCCTAGTGGCACGAAATGGAATATTGCTTGGATAGCAAATCCATTACGTGGAAAGTCCGAATCAAAAGCCCATTGTGTGGGCTTCATAAAAGGTGGAAAAGTGTCCTAGTGGCATGAAATGGAATATTGCTTGGATAGCAAATCCATTACGTGGAAAGTCCTAATCAAAAGCCCACTGTGTGGACTTCATAAAAGGTGGAAAAGTTTCCTAGTTTCACGAAATGGAATATTGCTTGGATAGCAAATCCATTACATGGAAAGTCCGAATCTAAAGCTCACTGTGTGGATGTCATCTGCAGACTGCACACTTCTGGTTTCCGGAAGAACAGCCTATGGTGAACGGAAGGCCCAATATACGGAAGTGAGGCTAAGCAGCCATGTGCAGGACGTGACGATTCCTTGGGTGAGCCCAGTACCAGAGCGCTATGTATCGGCTCTGCAAGTATGGAAGCCTCCTTGGATGGCGGGGAATGCCCATGGTCTGCCCCTGCCTTCCCTTGAGGGCTGACCAGGATCTTTGGCTGTTCTATATGGACCAGCTGGGATGGGGGATAACGCCACAACAGTGAGAGTCAAACGTCCTAAGAAACCCCCGGGAAGGTTAACCCGGTCAACAAATGCCCGCAGAAGTCGGATGTGTCGGCCTAACGGCGCAAGAACGCAGCTCTGCTGTAAACAGGCACAACGCAATCACATCCACACAAAAAACTCCGGATGAACGAAGAAGAAGAAGAAGATCAGAACAGACCATGAAAGAGCATATGCATAAGTGTTTGTTGTTACTGTGTTTCCTCATGATCTAATAATGCAGTTTTGTTTTATTACATACAAAGAATAGCTGTATTTCAGAATGTTAAAAAAGTATTTTATGCAATTAAGTCACTATCACAGGATGTGAGAAAGAGAAAACTGAAATGTTCTATAGAACACGTTTTGCTGTATAAAAAACAATCATGCAACATGAAAGAACACGTTGGAAAGCGCTTGGGGGAAAATGTAAATTGGTTTCTAAAGCGAATAAAACGGCTAATGGAAGGAGAACAGTGTGTAAATATATAAGAAGACGACAAACAGCGTTCTTTGGTCGTGTATTGGGAAGAGAGGCTTTAGAAAACATCTTGACGACTGGAACGATCGGTGACAAAGGAGGTAAGGCCAGACCGTGTGAATTGATGCTGGATGGACTGTGACAGTGGCATGGAGAAACATCATTAACAGAACTACTGCGACAGTGGCATGGAGACACATCATTAACAGAACTACTGCGACAGTGGCATGGAGAAACATCATTAACAGAACTACTGTGACAGTGTCATGGAGAAACATCATTAACAGAACTATTGTGACAGTGTCATGGCGGAACATCATCAACAGAACTACTGTGACAGTGGCATGGAGAAACATCATTAACAGAACTACTGCGACAGTGGCATGGAGAAACATCATTAACAGAACTACTGCGACAGTGGCATGGAGAAACATCATTAACAGAACTACTGCGACAGTGGCATGGAGAAACATCATTAACAGAACTACTGCTCTGAATAGTCCACAGACTAGTATCTTCTCTGAATAGTGCACAGATTAGTATCTGCGCTGAATATTCCATACATACATATATATATATATATATATATATATATATATATATATATATATATATATATATATATATATATATATATATATATATATATAGATAGAGAGAGAGAGAGAGAGAGAGAGAGAGAGTCATAAAAAACTCCGCCGCGAAGCAAATACGACAGGGGGCTTCTGATCGTCAGAAGGGTACCCTCTTCCCCGAGTGTTGTGGCCCATTATACCCTTAACACTCTCTAGGGTTGGACCCGTCTGGGTCATGACTTCGGGCGTCTTTCCCCTGCTGTGGAGACGTTCGGCCACTTTCGTGGTCCTTGTCCTGCTTGTCCCTAAGCTGTTCACATGTCTACTCTCAAGCCTCCCCTCCCTCAGTGAGGCGTGCCCGTGCAACCTGTGCTTACCCCTTAGCACCTGTGGTCGTGGGGCTTCTTCCCCCAGCCACGGCCTCCATCACCTCCATTCGTTTCCGTTGCCGTGTTCCTTCTTCTTGCTCCGTTCACGCCACCGCACCCTGCTAGGAAGCCGATTATTCCATCGGTTTTCGACCCACCTCTTGGTCTCTGCAGGTGAGTGCGACTAACGGACTATTACCGCTCTGGTATGGAGGTTGGACTTCGGCTGACATTTGTATGATTGACTGCACTCGGACTTCAGTGAAGGGCTCTTATGCAAGCTTTAAGAAGCATTGGTCATATGGTGCTATATCCATATTTTTATGGACCAATCGGTACTGGGTGGGTACTGTAGTCAGTATCATACCAATCGCCTTTACTTCCCAAGACATTTCCTAGTACCATGCTAGGCTGAGTCGTTCTGGAAGCCCAGGCCAATTGTAAAAATTCGAATCCGATTCGTTACGAAGGAAACCCAAGAGCACCGGGACAACATACTTGCGGCTAGCCACTACACTAGCGGGGCTTCTGTAACAATATTTCGGAGTACTTAGCAACATTAAACACATATCCAAGGGAATTAAGCACCGAAGTCTGCTACGTACATGTTAATCGTTGTTGTCTCCATTGAGAGTCTATTGGTTGAACAACAGAATATAAATTGGAGAGTTCTAGTTACTTTCATTGCATACCAGGCTTCTTGTAGTCTGTATTAATAACGAAGTGTTTGCTGTTATCATAAAATGGTTTCAGTGTAAATATAGAATGACGGACGGTGGAATATAGGTAGAATTAGTATATATATATATATATATTATGCTCGCTCTCGTTAAACTCAAGCATAGTCCATACACACTACTTCTGGTAGCGCTGGACTGAATTTTGCGTGTGGATTAGCTTTCCCTATTATTAGTGTCCCTCGCCATCAGGCGAACCTACTACGACTCCAGAGTTACTTGTAATTTACGTCTCCAAGTCAAGGACGAGAAGTCAACATTCTAGTCCACCTGTCTGGTCTAAGGGTTGAACCCCTTACCTCGGAATCAGCACACGGGCTGTCTAAGAACACCAATTCTTATATATATCAATCAATCAATCAATCAATCATGTGCCATGCCGGAAAGCGTGGGCGGTCATGATTCGCCATTTCACTCGATCACCAGAGTCGTGGATCAGCTCAGTGTTCCTGTCTCGTCCATGCCATGTGGCCAAGCCATCCAGGTATTTTCCTCTCGGTCTTCCTCTTGGTCTGTTCCCTTCGATCTTGCCAGCTGTCACTAAGTTCTCCAGTCCATTTCTTCTCATAACATCTCCAAAAAATTTTGACTGTCTACGTCTAATTTCTCTAATCAATCTACGATTTTCATTTGTCTCTTGTAGTACTTGGTCATTGGTTTTTCTATCTGTCCATGGTATTCTTTGCATTTTCCTCAGAAACCACATTTCTGCAGCCATCAGATGTTTTTCAGCTTGACTGCACATTGTCCAAGTTTCACATCCATACAAAAGAACAGGCTCTATGTATCCCCTCAACACTCTTTTTCTCGTTTCAATTGACATCATTTTATTGGTCAGAATGTTTTTCATCTTGCTAAAGGCTACTTTCGCAATGGCGATTCTTGTTCTAATCTCTTCAAGGCATCTGCCATCAGATGTTATGACTGTTCCGAGATAATTGAACCGATTCACTTGTTGAAGAATATTCCCATTTACTTGTATATTACATTGTGGTACTTCGTTCTTCCTAGTGACGACCATAACCTGTGTCTTCCTACAATTTAATTCCAACCCCAGCTGCTCACTGTGTACAACCACAGCGTCTACTAATTGTTGCAGATCCTGTGCATTGTCTGCAATCAATACTGTATCATCTGCATATCTAATGTTATTTATGTTTCGTCCTCCAATGCTGATTCCATTTAGGTCTTCTACATTTCTGAAAATATTTTCACTGTATAGGGAAAAAAGATCTGGAGACATTACACATCCCTGCCTAACACCTCTCTTAATAGGTTGGTATTGTCCTACTTCATTATCAATCCTTATGGCAGCTTGTTGTTTCCAATATATGTTTTTTTATAAGTCTAATGTCTTTCCCATCAATTTGTAGATCTGCAAGCATATCCACAATGTTGACATGTCTAACTCTATCAAAAGCCTTTGTGTAGTCAATAAAGCAAAGATGTATATCCTTGTTTACTTCTAAAGCACGTTCAATAACTGTTCGCTGCATATACACAGCATTTACTGTACCCTTTCCTTCTACAAACCACATTGTTCTTCCCCTATTTCAGGTTGTATTTTCTTCCTCACTCTTTGCATGATAATTCGTAACAAAATCTTTGTGATGTGACTCATTATACTAATTGTTCTATGTTGATCACATTCTAAGGTTCCTGATTTCTTTGGGATTGCAATAAATACAGAATTACATAATTCAGAAGGTATATCTCCAGTATCATATAATGTGTTCAGCAGTCTAGTGACTTGCTCTAGTACCAAATTCTTCTAAAGCTTTAATCATTTCTGTTGTGATGTTATCTGCACCGGGGGCCTTGCCAGCTTTCATATGCTTAAGAACATTTTGAACCTCCATCTTTAAAATTGCTGGTCCTTCATTATTAAATCTAATAGCATACTGTTCATCTCTGTTATCATTATACAGGTCTTTCACATAATCTGTCCATACATGTAGAATCTGATCTTTTTCTATTATGATTTTGCCATCTTTAGTTTTTAGACAGCCTGTTGATGTACTTGTTCTTTTATTAGTAAGTTCCTGAATTCTTTTGTGCACTAATTTGGTATTTTGACTGTTGTGTTGTTTTTCAATTTCTAAGCACTTTTCCTCAAGCCATGATTCTTTTGCCTTCCTACATAATATTCTGACTTGTCTGTGAATTTCTTCATATTTGGCAGGATTATTTTTGTTGAGTCTTCTTGTTTCCATTAAGTGTAAAATTTCCTCAGTCATCCATTTCTTACGACCCACCTTCTTTAATTTTGGAATAGTTGTTTCTGCAGCCACATTGATTGAATTCTTTAACATTTCCCATTGATCATCCACATCCTGGAATAGGATCTCTAGATCAGACAATATTTCAAATCTGTTCTGTACTTCTATGTTGAATTTGTTTTGTATTTCCTTGTCATTACTCAATGTACACAAATCATATTTAGTGTTCCCTGTTGTATACTTGACTTTCTTCAACTTTATCCTCAATGTTCCTGTGAGTAATCTGTGGTCACTATAACAATCAGCACTGGGAACTGTTTTTGCTACTGTTAGCGCGTTTCTAAATCTTCTGCTAATGAGAATGTAGTCAATCTGGTTTCTAATCCTGCTATCAGGACTCCTCCAGGTCCATAATCTTCTAGGGTGTTGCTTGAACCAGGTGTTTCCTACAATATTTCCTGTTCTTTTGCCCACTCTACTAGTCTGTATCCTCTTTCATTTCTCTCTCCTAAACCATAGTTTCCTACTGTGTATCTATCCCCTTGATTTCCTACTTTTGCATTGAAGTCCCCTATTATGATGTTTATTTCTGAATTTTTACATTTCTTTAAGGCAGACTCTATGTCATTATAAAATTCCTCTACACTATCTTCACTGGACTCTCCTGTTGGGGCATATACTTGAATAACATTTATGTTAAAAGGTCTGCCACTCAATTTAACTAGTAGAACTCTGTCCGACACGGCCCAATATCCCTGAACAGACGTTGATGTTTTCCGGTCCAAAATTATTGCCACTCCCCTATGTCGATCCTCACCTCCAGAATAAATAATCTTAAAATCTTTATGTATCTTGATGCCTGCTCCTGTCCATCTCGTTTCGCACATACCTAATATATTAATTTTTTCTCTTTGAATTTCTTGTGTTATGTTCTCTAATTTTCCGTCGTTGTTTAACGTCCTAACGTTCCATGTTCCTAATTTTAATGTCTCTGTCCTTGTCTTGCGATGATCAGTCTTTAAGCGAATCATAATAAACTAGGCAATTTCAAAGAGGTAGTTTGCCGTTGCTTTCCTCTATGGCAGTGACCATACTGGCCGGATGACAGCAATCATTGTCTCTCGAAAGAGAGAAAGCTTGCCGTCGCGAAACTCGAGACCATAACCAACCAATATCTGTCGGCTGCCCTCATAATTTCATCCACCGCCTGCCTTCCGTGGCTTCTTTTGAACACTTCCAATTAACGAACACGAAATAACATCACATAATATATATATATATATATATATATATATATATATATATATATATATATATATATATATATATATATATATATATATTCGTGACTGTCTATATGTCCCTGTGTGTGTGTAAATGGATAGATGGATAGAGAGAAGCAGGGGGAGAGACGAATGGATGGATGAATGTGTCAGGAATACAGTTTCCATTCTTGTCTGCGTATTTACATATTAGACTTGTCCGTCTCTTTATATTAAAACATATCTCTGATTCTCATTTTCATAACATATATGGTGACTTTATTTTACTGTATTGTGTAGATTACGTTAATCTTAATTTGCCCTACAGTTCCCTGTATTCCGCGACTGTTTACTTCACAATCGAGGTTACCTGCTACGTAGTAATAAGCCTGTCTGCCTGGCCGGTGATAAACCTAACAACACAAAAGCCGAAACAATCAAAGTCAGCACGATGAGGCAGTCATAAAATTGTGGAAATCAATCACATTTGATTGTTGGGTTATGAGTGAAGATATCCCACGGGACTTCATAACTAAAGTTCTGCTAGCATGAAATTGCTGGCTTCAATGTTCAGCTCGGAATTCAAACAGAGAACAATCAGCATAAATGTCCGATGCAAGATCTGGAGAGACAGAACATGGATAAAAGAAGATGGGAGAGAGAACGAAAGAACGAACGAACAAACTTTATTTTTAAAGAGTTAAGAATTGGGCACGCAGGCCCTTCTAACATTCTGCCCTTCTATCACTCTCTTTCGTACATTATTTCATTCACACATAATTCAAGGCTATCAGAGAACAGCAACAATATAAAAGATATGCATTATAAAAGCATGGGCGAGAGAAGGAGACAGAGAAAGGAAGAGAGAGGGAGAGGAGAGAGAGAGAGAGAGAGAGAGAGAGAGAGAGAGAGAGAGAGAGAGAGAGAGAGAGAGAGAGAGAGTAAAAGGGGAAAAAGAACGAGCGAACGAACGAACGAACGGACTTTATTTTCAAAGGGTAACAAATTGGGCACGCAGGCCCGTCTTACATGCGGCCCTTCCAATCACTCATCTTTCGTTCATCAGTAGTGCATAGGAAAAATCATTGTCAAAATGAATTTTGTAAACATAAGCAATGCATATTACCATGTTATGAGACACATCCACCACCCACCCACACATTCCCCCATTCACCCCACATCCCCCACCCAACCACACACACAACCCATACACACATACATCCCCCCACCCATCCACCACATCCCCACACCTACACATCTCCCCACCCACACACACACACTTCCCACCCACCACACATCCCATCCACCCACACTCCAAGCACACATACATTCCCCAACCCACACATTAGTGAGAAGACTGGGAGGCATATGGGACAGCTGGCAACTGGTGGGAGAGAAAGGAATGGGGTAGAGACGTGGGTTATTAACTCAGTCACTATTCTGGAGGGGTGACCCAGAGGTCAGGTTTGGAGATTATTTGGTTTGGATCCCAGCATATGACTCGGCACTTGTATAAGAACCTTTGCTGTCTAATTATATCAGGCGCCCCTCTATCTAGAAAACTGGTATGGCAGTGAATCTTGGAATGTAAATGAACAAATTAAGAAGAAATTAGAAGCATCACAGATGTGGTTCCTGAGACGAATGTTGCGAATTCCTTGGAATGCCAGAGTAACTAACAACGACTGCCTGAAACAGGCTAATGAAGCTAGAACACTATATACAACAATAAGAAAGAGACAAACAGATTTCTTTGGTCATGTAATGAGAAGAGAGGCATTGGAGAACATCGTGACAACTGGAAAGATCGAGGGGAAGAGAGGCAGAGGCAGACCAAGAGAAATGATGCTGGATGGATTGAGACGGTGGCACGGAGGAATATCAGCAGCAGTGTTGATCCAGAAAACCAAAGACCGAGATCTGTGGAGAGCCATGAACGCCTACACCAGCTGGCAAGGCACTTGATGATGATGATGATGCCCCTCTATCTAATGATATCAGGCACCCATCTGTCTAATTATATCAAGCGCCCCTCTGTCTAACGGTAACAAGCGCCTCTGTCTGATTATATCAGGCGCCCCTCTGTCGAATGATATAAGGCGCCCTTCTGTCTAATGATATTCCATTCCATTCCATTGGCACCTTGCCGTCTTGACAGACGATAGTTTGTGCTTTAAAAAGGCATAATAACTTTTAACTATGGCGGTAGCGAGTGTGACTGATAAGGCCAATTTGCGCTGTAAATGTCCGTTCACAGTGGGTGCATGTGAACACGTGGTCATTTCCACCATCATGCACCATCTTACGTCTCAAACGCTTGGTGTGTGACTTTTCTGCAATAATTTTCTCCTTTGACTTTATTCCATTTCTGATATTTGCCCTCCATGCAACACGTTCAGCGGCGACTTGCTCCCAATGTGCATTATCAATGCCTGTATCAATCATGTCCCTCTTACACACATCTTTGTATCGTAGTAGAGGCCGACCCTGAGATCTCTTACCCATCTGTAATTCACCAAAAAAGATATCCTTTGGTATTCTACCATCATCCATCCTCCTAAGATGTCCTATCCATCTAAGTCTACGAAGACTGAGCATGGAATAAACTGTCACACAACCTGATCTTTCCAATACTTCAGTATTTGTGATTTTGTCTTGCCACTTAATACCAAGAATTCTTCGCAGACACCGCATATGAAAGCTGTTTAAATTGTTCTCTTGGTGTGAGTAAGTTGTCCAGGTTTCACTGCCATAGAGAAGAGTACTAAGGACACAGGCTTGATAGACAAGGACTTTTGTTTTGGCAGTAAGCTTCCTGTTCTCCCAGACTCTTTTTCTTAACCTGTTCATTGTTGTTGCTGCCTTACCAATCCGGATGTTGATTTCCTGATCTAGGGATAATTTGCTATTTACCACTGATCCTAGATATGTAAAATGGTCTACTATCTCTAGTTCGGCGTCGTCAATAAAGATTGATGGTACCTCATGTTGATTTCTAGGGTATTGAGATCGGATACCTAACTTTCTCGGATAAGGGTAGCAAACAAGAGATCCTTTGTCCAATTGGGTACATTAAAATCCCACGGCAGTTAGAAATCGCAAAGAGTAGATAGCAAGGCCAATGCCCTGGCACAATAATTAGCAAAGAAAACCTACCCGCGGGTAACAAGAGTGTGTTACAACACAGGACATAATTTGTCAACCGGAAACACATCTCACACAACCGCATGCTGAAGTTGCGCCGTTGACCTCTGAGGGGAGTGGCTAGGTGTAACTCAATGACCCAGAAAACTGAGAGAGGAGGGAGAAGAAGAAGACAAAGAAGTTCACTATTCACCAAAAATGTGTAAGTAGAGAACTGTACTGGCATTTAATTTCAACACATACTAAAGAAATAATGCATACCGACATGCGAGGTAGTTGTTGCAATTCACCACTTATCGATAGTTTATTCATTCATTCAGTAGCATGTCCTTTGCAGAACCTCGCTCCCATAACAACCTTCCGGAAAACCTCTCGACCATCTGGAAATTAACTGCCACATCCTGCACCCATCTTCTCTTTGGTCTTCCTCTGTCTCTCTTCCCAGGCATATACACCTCCAATATTGTTCTCTCCAAACTTTCATGACATTTCAAGTAACCAAAATATTTCAATTTTCTTTGTTTTATCGTCTCTAATAGTTATTGCTATCAATTAGGTCTGTTTTAGTAAGTAATTAACCTCTCAGTACAATGATATCATAACATCTGACGGAAGATGCCTTGTAGAGATTCGAACAAGTATCGCCATAGCAAAACTAGTCTTTCACAAGACGGACAACAAATTCGCCAATACAAAGCTGTCACATATAATGGGGGAAAAAAAAAAAAACACACACACACACACACGTACGCACGCACGCACGCACACACGCACGCACGCCCGCCCACACACACGGTAAATATAATATAGTAATGTAAATAAATATATACTCTTTTCAATAATACGTTTATGAACAGGTTACGAATGTGGAAAGGAAACGTGTAGTGCTCAGTAATTTTACATATGCGGCCAGAAAAACCTGAAATATTTCTATACACAGACAGACAGCCAAACAGACAGACATACAGATATATAGACATACAGACGATAAACAGACAGATCAGACAGACAGATACATAACTAGACAGACAGCCGATAGACAGACAGACAGATCAGTCAGATTGTTGCATAGCTAGACAGACACACGATACACATAAAGACGATAGATAGACAGATACATAGATACATAGACAGACATACTGTAGACAGACATACAGATAGACAGACAGACAGACAGACAGACAGACAGACAGACAGACAGATACAAAGATAAGACCGACAGACAAAGTGACAGACAGAGATATAAATCAGACAGACAGACAGAACGAATGAACGAACGAACGAACTTTATTTTAAAAGGGTAACAAATTGGGCACGCAGGCCCGTCTTACATTCGGCTCTTTCAATCACTCATCTTTCATTCATCAAATGTATATGTTACTTTAACATACGGGAAAAAACATTGTCAAATGGATTTTGTAAGCATAAACAATGCATATTACGCATGATACATTCACATGAAAAAAAAAAAAAAAATTATCAAATGAAAGTTGCAAACATAAACAGTGCATATTGCAATGTTGTGAGACACATCCCCCATCCACACTCATATCCCGCAGCCACGAACACATCCCCCACCCACCAAGCCTCCCCCACCCACCCACACACACCTCCACACACTCACACAGAACCAGGCGAACATACATGCCGCCACACACCCACTGATCCCCACCCACACATATTTCCCCAGAAGAAAAAGAAGAAGAAGAAGAAGAAGAAGAAGAAGAATATGAAGAAGTAGAAGAAGAAGAAGAAGAAGAAGAAGAAGAAGAAGAAGAAGAAGAAGAAGAAGACAGACAGACAGACAGACAGACAGACAGACAGCTGTCTAGACAGACAGACAGACAAACAGACAGACAGACAGACAGACAGACACCTTGCCGCCTTGACAGAGGATGGTTTGTTACATTGTGCTTCAAAAAGGCCTAATAACTACAACCCACGGCGGTAGCGAATGTGACTGATCAGACCAATTCGCGCTGCAATGGATACATGTGAAACCATGATCATTCCCACTATCACGCACCATCTTACGTCTCTCACACTTAGTGTGTGACCTATTTGCAATCATTTTCTCCATTGTCTTTATTCCATTTTTGATCTTTACCCTCCATGCAACACGTTCAGTGGCGACTTGCTCTCATTGTGCAATATCAATGCCTTGACCGAAACCCTGCAT
>JACEFZ010013273.1:0-33303 GCA_014155875.1 Cepaea nemoralis
ACTTTGGGCCTTTTTTTTTAAAAATTTTTTGGTTTTCCCTTATCACTTGGGGTTTTAATGGATCACAAAAACTTGATCCAATGTCTTTGGGAAACACTGCCGGCGGGTTTTGCATTTCCTTTTCCTAGCTTGTTTGGTCACTGGAGTGTTCGCGTTGTTCGGTCCTTTTTTTCTTAAGAAAAGGCTATCTTTTTTTTACCCAATAAAGGGCTGCAGTACGGGTTTTGTTTCCCGAAAACCACCCCTGCCTTTATGATCCTATGCCTTAAACCCCTACCGCTGTTTTTAAAGAGTTTCCTTAATTTACCTCATTTTCCGTGCGGTTAATTTTCTGATATATCATAAAACGGCGTTTTCAAGTTGCTTTTGGGAAACTCAAAGCCTTATCGGGAAGTGGGTGTTAAACTTTAAATTTCCTGGGGCTAGTTTTGTGTTTAGCTGGTAATTTTTTTTGGGCCCAGCCCAAAACCCTTTGCAGCCCCAAAAAATTGATCCGTACACGGGCAGCACTGTGGGTAATTTCGATTTAAAAAGGGTTTTAGGGTTTTCAGTTTTGGGCCCTCGGTGTGATGAGGGCCCCAGCTGATGCTAATGGGCCGGATCTCGGATGTTCTTTTGCCCTTTTTTTGTTTGCTCTTTTTTTTTAAAAAAAAGGGAGTTTGAAATACATAGGTCTTTTTATTGGTAATTTTTCAGCACCCTTTTCCCCTTTTTAAATTCAGCTCCGATGGGGGCTTTTTCCAAAGGGCCACCCTGCCATAAACCCCGAGTCCTTGCCACACGAGCATTAAAAATCACCGGGGCTATCGGGGGGGCCGGTTTTTGGGAAAATCCCCTGTTTTTTAAACAGAGATGGCTCCCAAAAGAACGAATCCTTCACATAATCGGGGGAAAACCCCGGGGAAGGGGGGTTTTCCGGTGATATGCAGTGAAAATGGGGGCGAAACCACAAGGGTTGCCAAGCGAGGGTTTAATGGGCTTTCTTTACCCCCGGCGGGAAATTTTAAATTTGCCACAATACAATGTTAAACGTTTTAGTTCGGAAATCAATACAGATTTTTTTCCCCACATCGTCAATTTTTCGCAAATCATGGAAAATCCTGGACACATGGTTCTTACGTTCTTGACTGCAAGATGTAGCTTGAGGTTTCTATTTTTCTTTTTAGTAGTACCTGGTGCATTGGTTTTACAGCCTGCGATGCAGATTTTATCCTAGCCCCAAGCACCCACTGAAGCAGGCAGGCTGTGGCGGATCAGCACTCAATTGGCCGGGGCCTGCCCAGCTTGAGGGGGGCTGTAGCTGATCAGTGACACCTGTAGGTGTCTCCCACCGTCAGAGGCAACCCGTGGCGCCCCATATCTACGCCAACCGACAAGAACTTATAACCCGTAACTGCTACCTCTCGCATTGATTCCGAGACCGGTTAAGACCAGGGATGGAGTTATTGCCTCTCTATAGCACAAAGCCTGGGCTAAATTAATGAGACCATGTGTTGTCCATGCAGCATGATCGCTCTCTCGGCCTGCCTAGTTGACTCCAGAGGAAAGGTAAGACCTATACATCTGGAACAAGACAAGCTGCAGAAGCTGCCGGATAAGCAAAGCAATGCTCTAACTTTCCGTCTGTCGGAGCTTCGATCCTAGACCAGCTGCCAACCATAGCTTAGGGCCTGGTCTGCCCTGCCATGACATTTTGTCTTTAGGTTGCATTTCCTCACACCAGGGTAAGGCTTGTATCCTCCCAATTGCGCTCTTCCACCCGAAGCCGTTGGCACAATGTGGGGTGTCGGGTTTGGTAAGCGTCACCCAACATTCAGCGCTTTCGCGTTTTATGTTTTTTGTATATTTTATAATAATGATTGCCAAACTTTCGTGTTTCGTATATGCTCATGCCATTCCCATTTTCGTGTGTGTTTTCTGTACTCCTTTGTACTTTGTACAACCGAGTTCTTCACGTGTCATGACGCTGTGCTCACAGTAGCGTGCGCTGCATGTGTTTGCTCACAACAGTTTATCAAAACATGTCTGTGAGATAGTTTTATGATAGCTGTTTTAGACAAACACAAAGAAGAGACCAGTACTGTTTCAACTTTCCTGGGCAGGTAGTTCAGATAACGACAGATGTGAACAAGCAATTATTCTTACCAGGTGTGTTACGTGGGGAAAATATTTCAACCAAATTACGGTGTCTTTCAAACTGAATACCCACTCTCACCAGTTGAAGTGGCTGATGTCCGTCAACTGATTGTCTTTGTCTATGTCGTTAGTGCCTAGTACCGTATATTGTCAACCGTTACAAATTTAGTGTCGTCTACTGTTTCTTATCTCGCGAACAGAAATATTGTTGAATGATATCCCTTCTGTACCCAGAAGCCACGGTAGCCTAGTGGCTTGGCGCTCTCTTGTCGGGTAGATGGTTATGGATTCGAATCCTCATCGTGAAGGATTTTAAAACTGGACCTGATGCCCCAGATCCACCAAGGCCACACTCGGTGCCAGGGCATGTCTTGGGGAGTAAACACGGCCGGCACGCTACTGACCACATCAGCTACCAAGTACCGAATGGAATATAAACATCAGTGTCTAGCACAGGGCGCCTCAAGGAGTGGGGAAGTGTTCTTTAGTTTATCTACCTCTCTACGTTACAGTATATAATGCAAGTGTTCTTTAGTTTATCTACCTCTCTACGTTACAGTATATAATGTAAGTGTTCTTTAGTTTATCTACCTCTCTGCGTTACAGTATATAATGTAAGTGTTCTTTAGTTTATCTACCGCTCTACGTTACAGTATATAATGTAAGTGTTCTTTAGTTTATCTACCTCTCTACGTTACAGTATATAATGTAAGTGTTCTTTAGTTTATCTACCTCTCTACGTTACAGTATATAATGTAAGTGTTCTTTAGTTTATCTACCGCTCTACGTTACAGTATATAATGTAAGTGTTCTTTAGTTTATCTTCCTCTCTACGTTACAGTATAAATTAAATTTTTTTTAGTTATCTACCGCTCTACGTTACAGATATAATGTAAGTGTTCTTTAGTTTATCTTCCGCTCTACGTTACAGTATATAATGTAAGTGTTCTTTAGTTTATCTTCTCTCTACGTTACAGTATATAATGTAGTGTTCTCTAGTTTATCTTCCCCTTTACGTTACAGTATTATAAGTAAGTGTTCTTTAGTTTATCTTCCTCTCTACGTTACCGTAATAATGTAAGGTCTTAGTTTATCTACCGCTCTACGTTACGTATATAATGTAAGTGTTCTTTAGTTTTTCTCCTCTCTACGTTACAGTATATAATAAATGTTCTTTAGTTTATCTACTTCCCACGTACAGTATATAATGTAAGTGTTCTCTAGTTTATTTACCCCTTTGCTTACAGTATAATGTAAGTGTTCTTTAGTTTATTTCCTCTCTACGTTACAGTATATAATGTAAGTGTTCTCTAGTTATTACCTCTCTACGTACAGTATATAATGTAAGTGTTCTTTAGTTTATCTTCCTCTCTACGTTACAGTATATAATGTAAGTGTTCTTTAGTTTATCTACCTCTCTACGTTACAGTATATAATGTAAGTGTTCTTTAGTTTATCTTCCTCTCTACGTTACAGTATATAATGTAAGTGTTCTTTAGTTTATCTACCTCTCTACGTTACAGTATATAATGTAAGTGTTCTTTAGTTTATCTACCTCTCTACGTTACAGTATATAATGTAAGTGTTCTTTAGTTTATCTACCTCTCTACGTTACAGTATATAATGTAAGTGTTCTTTAGTTTATCTACCTCTCCACGGTACAGTATATAATGTAGAGTGTTCTTTAGTTTATCTACCTCTCTACGTTACAGTATATAATGTAAGTGTTCTTTAGTTTATCTACCGCTCTACGTTACAGTATATAATGACTTCCTTTCTAGTATACACCATACGCACAATGGTCCACAGAATGGATAAGCGCCCTGTCCTGCTACTGTTCTTATCAATTTGTTATCGATCGTCTTTTCCTACCGTCAATACCTATTGTGTCATATCACACTTTACGTATAACTTAGTTCTCAATCTTCTCTTCCTGCCTTCAGCATCTATTGTGTTGTATTAGTTCATTAAGTTGTAGTAGTTAATTCTCTTTAGCCGACCCTGCGGCGGAGGTGTTACAAACGCGATTCGCAATCCCGCATACCACGTAAAAAACACAGCAGCTGTGGGAGATTTGGAAGCTTACTGTCTTGAGCTAGTTTTATACAATCGTGTGAGCGTCCATCGTTAAGAAAACAACGGCAAACTATTGACAGTAAACCTGCCCAGTAAATCACAAACAGCCACGACTTGCTGGAGTTGATTGAGAAGTCCTGTAAAGAAAAGCAAATATTTGAATTCTCTGAAACGTCGCTTTATAACACGTGAGGCAGAAATAAATGCGTGCTGATCTACTAGATATAGCACGTGAGGCAGAAATAAATACGTGTGATCTACTAGAAATAAGTTTCCTGTGTGCCCACTGAAAACGTCGCTTTATAGCGCGTGAGGCAGAAATAAATACGTGCTGATCTACTAGATAAAAGTTTTCCGTGTGCCGATTGAAACGTCGCTTTATAGCACGTGAGGAGGAAATAATACGTGCTCATCTACTAGATATAAGTTTCCGGCGTGCCCACTGAAACGTCGCTTTATAGCGCGTGAGGCAGAAATAAATATGTGCTGATCTACTAGATAAAAGTTTTTTGTGTGCCGATTGAAACGTCGCTTTATAGCACGTGAGGAGGAAATAATACGTGCTCATCTACTAGATATAAGTTTCCGGCGTGCCGACTGAAACGTCGCTTTATAGTGTGTGAGGCAGAAATATATACGTGCTGATCTACCAGATATATGTTTTCTGTGTGTCGACTGAAACGTTGCTTTATAGCACGTGAGGCAGAAATATTACGTGCTAATCTACTTGATATAAGTTTCCGGTGTACCCTGACAGCTGGGCTGTGGGTTCACTCCACACAGTGGTCGGGTCAGTTGAACGAAAACGTGGATTTCTAGTGCAGAGAGCAACAGCATACAAAACAACATGTTGCATATTCGTTGCAGAACGTTGCCCCATCCCCCGGTTAGCTTACTGCATGGTAGTTTGCCATTGCTTTATGATCGAGAAGTCAAGGTTGACATCCAACTGATGAGTGTAGGGGGTGGTTCTGCTACCCAGCCATCAGCGCACAGGAAGCTAACGTACAAGCGCATTACCCCCACCCCCACCCCCATCCGTCGTCACGTAGACGTCTGAATGCGACTACCTAACATTGCCTGGGCAATATAACCTGGAGCTAGAGCTGGTTGCAACGTCCTGCAAAGGACATGCCACGTGTAATTGATTGTTCAGCCAGTGTTCTCAAAGAAAATATTAGTCATAGCGAGCTACATTTCTTTCTAAGCAAATCATTCTTCGGGAACACCAATGTCAATCTCATGGAGTACTTCTGACATTCGCATACACACGAACACCTGGGACCTAACATTATTGTTGTATCGCACCTGAAATTACTTGTTTACAGATTTATGATTTAAAGATTTGCCGGTGACACGTGCAAAGAGAGAGTGAAACGCGAAGGCATGCATTTGGGAAAAAGAGGCCATGAGAAATAGAGGTCATGTGAAATGGAGACCATGAGAACAGGAGTATATACAGCCGCATGTGTTTATTATTCTTGTCTTGTTTTCGTCAGTCTAACTAACGTTGCATGCGTTGTATCCGTTAAAGGCCTTGTTTGGATGTTTGCGTCATTCCTTGACATATCGGACTTCCAGCACAATTGGCGTACGTCGTGACAATGGGGAAGATGACAAAAATTAGGGCGCAGACCGAGGGAGAAGAGGCTGGACAGATTAGCTTCAATGGGCGAGGGAACATCTGCATCTTAACTGGCCCTCAGTGCCGGATCAGACGGCTTCGCAAGGACATAGAGATAGAATTTACATGGCTTAGACTATCGCAGGAGATTGAACTTCTACGCCGTATCCTTTGATATGGGATTTTCTGGTATGATCATTACCCAGTCATTACTTTTCCAGCCCTACTTTCTGGGCCAGACTGCAGGAACACAGCGTTTGCAAAACCACCACGTGACAAAATAAAACACAATGAGGGGGAAAAAAAGGGGGGGGGGGTTGTCTCTTGGTTAGCTCTGCGTTGCTGACAATGTCAGTCAGGTTGTGAGTCACTCAGGGCCGTGCTGTGATATGATTCAGAGAGGCGTCCACATCAGGCGGCACCGTAAGGGTGCTACATAAGGGGCCAGAATTGTTAAAACAAAAACATGTAATGGGCTGCATTTCGAAGACTTGCATCATACTGAGAAGATTTACCGCACAGTACTGGAGACACTGACTACACAAGGACTACGTGCTGCGTTTGGGAGACCCACACGTTAGAGATACCAATCATCTACATTTAGAACTGTGAAATTTACTACTGCATATCACGCTACTACATTGGTCTCTCAACGAATCAGGTCGTCGCATTGTCTGAACCACAGAAACCTGGCAATAAACAATGATGTCAATCAATATTTATATGCCCGCGTAATGGGATGGAAGACATTTGTTTCATACTCGGTAACCTGGATGAAATTTAGCTTTATTCTGTTCTGGGTAAAAATTCCTAAAGTCCCCATTATTACAACGTACTCAACCAATAGACATTTTACACGAAAACATATGACATATCAGATTCACAAACCTAAATAATATTTAGGGGTACAAGGCAGGGCTGTGCGGTAGATTTTCTCAGTATGTCTTCAAAATTCCGCCCCTTAATGATGCAAGTCTTCGAAATACCCCTCCCCTCCCCCCCTCGCTGCTTATGCCGCCCCCTTACGGTGCCTCCTGATGTGGTCGCTTCTCTGTATCATAGCAAGCGACGGACCCTGGTGCCAGGATACATAAAACGTATTTATCCTTCAAGCGGTAGAACAAGTCCTCATGTAGGTTCGGCTCTCGAGTCAATACAGATTTATAACTTCTTCCGTTAGTTAAAGGATAAGCTGGCATGAAAAGTCGATGGCAAGCGGGCATACAAAAGACAACGTTGTATGTCGGTGGACATCAATAGATGGACTGGGAGACAACGGTATATGTAAGTGAACAACATCAAGAGATGGTATGGAAGACAACGGTATATGTATGTGGACAACATCAAGAGATGGACTAGAAGAAGCCTATCTGAGAGCACCATGAAAACAATGGATAGAGAGTGTTGGGAATACATGAAAGCTGAACTCAGATGCAAAGATGGCAGCTTTGCGAGGTGGATGCTAACAAAACACCGGCAAAATAATTGCTCGGTCTGAGTACATGTCATCGATTCACATTCAAGAAAAACACAGGTGTCACAACTGCACAATGCAAGTAAAGATTAACAAGCCAACAAATCACAGGTATACATAATTGCTCAATCAATGTACCTGTCACAGATTCACTTCCCAAGAAACCACAGGTATACACAATTACTCAACCCAAATACACACAGACTCACACCACAACAAAACACAGGTATATTCACTTGCTCAATACAAGTACGTGTCGGAGATCCACACCACAAACAGACAAAGGTTAACCCAATTCAAATGAAGAACGTTTTGCGTAATAAATCATTGTTCTTGAAAGTTAGAAAAAGTGTTCTTGCATGTTACATATATCCAGTTTTAACATATGGCTGCAATTCCTGGACAATTAGTAAACAGGCGAAAAATATCCACGGAAGTTTTGGAGATGCGGTTGTAAAGAAGAATGTTGAAAACTAATTGGACAGCCAAAATGAGCAATCTGGACGTTTTAATATAAGCTGAGTCGCAAAGACAACTCATCACAACATCAGAAAGAGGCGGTCGTCGTTTTTTGGCCACGTTATGTGAAGACAAAAACTGAAAAGAGTTGTGACAACTGGAAAGATTTGCGGAAAGAGAGATAGAGGAAGACAGCGTGAGAAGATGCTTAATAGTTATGTGTCATGGCATGGACGGGAGTCAACTCACGAACTGATCCATGACGTCAGAGATCGTGATTTGTAGAGAGGTATTATTGCCCATGCCAGCCGGCAAGGCACTGGTTAATGATGATGGAAAACCAAATTTTGAATATGAGAAAATGTCAAGGATTCTCAATATTTAAATTATGAGACTGAAATAGTAATACTATAAATCAATGTAATAAGTAGAGCTAGGGTCTCTGGTAGAGCTAAAGGCTTGGTGTGATGACTCCGGCGCGAAGCCAGCACGACAGAAAGTTTCTGATCGTCAGAAGTAGTCCCCCTTCCACGGATGTTTGGGCCCTTAATCTTCCTGACACTCTCTTGGGGAGCAGACACCCGCGTCGTGACTCTGCGTGTCTTCCATCTATGCCATAATGTAAAGAGACATGGAGGTTACTGTCTGCAGTTGTCTTCTGACATCTAGGCGGAGTGTTCCGTGTTCAGCTTGACAGTAAACATCTTTGTTACATCTTTGCGCTTCTGCACTAAAATAAAGTAATACAGGTGTTCTTATTTCTGTAATTAGCAGTGTGATGGGTTATTATTTCTGTAATTAGCAGCGTGATGGGTTATTATTTTCCTGTAATTAGCAGCTTAAGGGGTTATTATTTCTTAAAAGTCGCTTTAAAGTCGACTTCATTGCACCATGTTTTATCCCATATGGCTCGGTCTCTTTCCGCAGCACGGAAAGCGTCGCACAAAGCACGAACTCCGTAGCTCTAGCGACGACCCACATGAGTCTCCGAAAAATTTCACCCGTGAACCTAAGGACGCGGCTCCGAATCGAACCCACAACCTTCGGAGCCCGAGCCAAACGGCTTGATCACTTCGCCACGGAGACTCCCGGTTATTATTTCTGTAATTAGCAGCTTGAGGGTTTGTTATTTATTTAATTAGCAGCCTGATGGGTTATTATTTCTGTAACTAGCAGCGTGATTGGTTATTATTTCTGTAACTAGCAGCGTGATGGGTTATTATTTCTGTAACTAGCAGCGTGATTGGTTATTATTTCTGTAACTAGCAGCGTGATGGGTTATTATTTCTGTAATAAGCAGCTTCAGTAGTTATTATTTCCGTGATAAGCAGCTTCAGTGGTTATTATTTCTTTAATTATCATCCTATCTGCCTATCTTCCCGGCTAAGGGGTTAACGGCTTTCTCCGTAATCCCGTATATCCACCTAGGGTAACACAGCTGTGCAAGATTCGGTAGCGAATCGCGTCGCGTTGGTTACTTAGGTGGTATGTGAGCCGGTCGCTCAGAAAGCAATGGCAAATTACTGACAGCGATGTCCTGTAAATAGGATCATCCTAACTACAAATCATCATGAAATCATGCACACTAATGGCCGCTGGTATCACACACGAGGTCAGAGACCTGGTGGAAGTGTGCCTAGCTTCAACTAATGCCTTCAGCAGGACTGTCTTTACCTTGTGAATGAGTTTCACTGTTCACAAATGACGACCTAATCAATGGACTGTGAGACCGGGATCAGATATAATTCACACTGACTCAGAGAAGAGAGGAACAATTACATTTTATTTACGTTTAAATGTCTGGTGTTTGATACTAGCCCCATATGCTATAGGCCAGTTCGCACTCGGCGGGTGATACAGTCAACACCTCAACAACACCTTTACTTCCCACGATGATTGATGGTACACATTTTACACTGGGTCGACATTGGAGTCCAGGCCAGCGTTTAGGAAATTAGAATCGATTGGGATTCGAAACATATGAGAGCCGAGTCATTAGGCTAGAGTACTAGCCACTACGCTGCCGTGCCTCTCCTATATAGGTCTGGTGCTGGAGAAATGTGTGGCGGGTAGGCACCGTGCAAGGTGTGTCTATAATGTTATAAGATTAGGAATGCGTTAATAGCAACTGACATTACACATCAGCTCTATCGATTTGATTTCATGATGTGCACTTCACATGGTAATGCTGGTCCAGGTTGGCGTCAGAAGCCTGCATGAACTGCTGCCAGTACAGTATTAAATGTCAATGTAATTATGTGACAACACGTTTTGTATTGCATCCCCCAACGGTTAGAACTTAACTGGAATAAATATCGGGGCCCGAAGGGTTAAGATAGCTGGTATAAAAGAGAGGTCGTGCAACAACCGTCTCGTAAAGAAGTCAAATGAATAACGAGACAATAGTCGGAGACAAAAACGGTTAATATGTTTTCAGAATCCAACTATTACCAATATTACTTTGTTACTCTACACCAGACAGTTGGACTAAAATGTTGACCTTTCGTCCTTGACTTGAGGACGTACACTACAAGCACCGCTGAAGTAGTAGTAGTGGGTTCGCCTGATGGCGAGGGTCACTGTTAATAGGTAAAGCAAATCCAGGCCCCCGTCACTCCCCCCCCCCCAAAAAAAAAGAAGAAAAAGCACACAGTGACAGAAGTAAAGTATTGAAACACTTGTCAGAAACACATGGTATATACAATAATGAGTGGTTTATACAAATGTTAGTTAGTTAGTCGACAGATCATCCTCATTGCACATCAAACCATTCAGCCCATAAGTGCTCGGATCCCCTCCTCAGCAAATCCCGCAGCGTGTAGCGGCTAACGACGCCAGTTCTGTGTTGGTTTATCAATCTTCTTTGGCTTCCTGCGTAGTGTTCTTGTTTGGCCACCCCTCTTTAAATTTGCTGCTCTCGCAGTCTGGCCATTGTTGTAGATTCACAGTCATCACTTGGTTTATACAAATGTGGGCTGGTATATACAAATAAGGGCTGGTATATGCACATGTAGACTTTTGTATACAAATATGCACAGGTATATACAAATGTCGACGTTTATATACATACATGGACTGTTGTATACAAATATGAATTGGTAAATACAATATAGAAATATAGAAAGAAAAACATCAGAAGAAGAATGTCAGATGTTCAAATCAAGCAATTTAAATGCTGCAAAAACAACATGTAGAAGCACAAAAGAACGCAAAACACGGATAAAGAAAATAACATCTTGGTGGAACGCAGAGGTAAAAAAAAAAGCTATACAACACAAAAACGAAAAATATAAAAAGTTGTTGAAGAGCAAACAGGAACGTGATTACACAGACTATAGAATAGCGAGAAGACATGTGAATAGAATAGTCAATCAATCAATCATGTGCCATGCCGGAAAGCGTGGGCGGTCATGATTCGCCATTTCACTCGATCACCAGAGTCGTGGATCAGCTCAGTGGTCCTGTCTCGTCCATGCCATGTGGCCAAGCCATCCAGGTATTTTCCTCTCGGTCTTCCTCTTGATCTGTTCCCTTCGATCTTGCCAGCTGTCACTAAGTTCTCCAGTCCATTTCTTCTCATAACATGTCCAAAAAATTTTGACTGTCTACGTCTAATTTCTCTAATCAATCTACGATTTTCATTTGTCTCTTGTAGTACTTGGTCATTGGTTTTTCTATCTGTCCATGGTATTCTTTGCATTTTCCTCAGAAACCACATTTCTGCAGCCATCAGATGTTTTTCAGCTTGACTGCACATTGTCCAAGTTTCACATCCATACAAAAGAACTAGGCTCTATGTATCCCCTCAACACTCTTTTTCTCGTTTCAATTGACATCATTTTATTGGTCAGAATGTTTTTCATCTTGCTAAAGGCTACTTTCGCAATGGCGATTCTTGTTCTAATCTCTTCAAGGCATCTGCCATCAGATGTTATGACTGTTCCGAGATAATTGAACCGATTCACTTGTTGAAGAATATTCCCATTTACTTGTATATTACATTGTGGTGCTTCGTGCTTCCTAGTGACGACCATAACCTGTGTCTTCCTACAATTTAATTCCAACCCCAGCTGCTCACTGTGTACAACAACAGCGTCTACTAATTGTTGCAGATCCTGTGCATTGTCTGCAATCAATACTGTATCATCTGCATATCTAATGTTATTTATGTTTCGTCCTCCAATGCTGATTCCATTTAGGTCTTCTACATTTCTGAAAATATTTTCACTGTATAGGGAAAAAAGATCTGGAGACATTACACATCCCTGCCTAACACCTCTCTTAATAGGTTGATATTGTCCTACTTCATTATCAATCCTTATGGCAGCTTGTTGTTTCCAATATATGTTTTTTATAAGTCTAATGTCTTTCCCATCAATTTGTAGATCTGCAAGCATATCCACAATGTTGACATGTCTAACTCTATCAAAAGCCTTTGTGTAATCAATAAAGCAAAGATGTATATCCTTGTTTACTTCTAAAGCACGTTCAATAACTGTTCGCAGCATATACACAGCATTTACTGTACCCTTTCCTTCTACAAACCCACATTGTTCTTCCCCTATTTCAGGTTGTATTTTCTTCCTCACTCTTTGCATGATAATTCGTAACAAAATCTTTGTGATGTGACTCATTATACTAATTGTTCTATGTTGATCACATTCTAAGGTTCCTGATTTCTTTGGGATTGCAATAAATACAGAATTACATAATTCAGAAGGTATATCTCCAGTATCATATAATGTGTTCAGCAGTCTAGTGACTTGCTCTAGTCCAAATTCTTCTAAAGCTTTAATCATTTCTGTTGTGATGTTATCTGCACCGGGGCCTTGCCAGCTTTCATATGCTTAAGAACATTTTGAACCTCCATCTTTAAAATTTCTGGTCCTTCATTATTAAATCTAATAGCATACTGTTCCTCTCTGTTAGTAGAATATAGTAATAGAATAGTAATGAGAGAAAAACAAAAAAGACTGGGAGGAATACGGAGAAATTCTAAATAACAACTACGAGGAGGCAACTAGAAACTTCTACAAAAATATAAGTTCAATGAGAACCAGAAGAGAACCGGTTGGTCGGTTTCTTAAATTCCTGTGACATCAGATGGAATGTTGAGAAGTTGTTCGAAGTACCGTTTCCATCTTATTATGATTTGTTTTCGTTCACTTATTGGCTCTCCATTTTCGCTGGTAATTATTTCAGTTGGATCTTTGATCCAACTGAAATAATTACCAGCGAAAATGGAGAGCCAATAAGTGAACGAAAACAAATCATAATAAGATGGAAACGGTACTTCGAACAACTTCTCAACATTCCATCTGATGTCACAGGAATTTAAGAAACCGACACAGATGTCACTGAATAACTAGAAACAGACATACTAAAAGAAAAAATTATAGAAGCCGTCAGATTAGCCCCATTGAATAAATCACCGGGACAAGATTAAATACAAAATGAACTACTTAAAGCAGCAAGAGAAGTAGGAACAATATGGCTACATAGACTATTCGACCATGTCTGGGTAGAACAACAGACACCACGAGACTGGGGAAACGCCATAATTATCCAGTTTGGAAAAACAAAGGCAGCAAAAGAGACTGTACACAATACAGAGGCATTTCCCTTTTGAGTCATACTGGAAAAATATTTTGCAAAATTCTTGAGAAAAGATTACGAACTACTATAGAACCCCAGGTAAGCGAAACACAACTTGGACTTAGGGAAAACAAAGGACGCACAGATGGCATTTTTGCTCTTAGACAACTTATAGAAAAATCAATCGAATTCAATGAAACACTCTAATTAGTCTTTGTTGACCAAGAAAAGGTATTTGATAGAGTAGATAGAAACAAGCTGTGGGACATCTTTAAACAATATGGAGTGAGTACACATCTAACAAACCTATGTAGAAGTTTATACAACAACAGTGAATGCACAGTGAGAGCAACTGGAGGACACTGAGAACTACTGGAATACGAGAAGGTTGTGTCCTGTCCCCACTCTTGATCATAACATATATAGACAAGATATGCAAAGAAACCAGCCAAACAGAGACCGCAAGAACACTGCAATGCGAGAACACAGAAGAAGAAAAAATAATGTTTGAATATCCTTTACAGAACATTGCTGTCGACATCAGCATCTTTAAGCTGATTGTTGATATCTTGGCAAGATTACGCTCAGTAGTTTGCCATTGCTTTCTGAGCGGCCGGCTCACATAAGTAAGTTCATCACGTAAGTTACCGACACGATTCAAACCACTGCTGATTCTCACCGTCGTCACGTTACCTACGAGAGTATACGAGATTACGGAGAAAAGTCGCTAACGTCTAGGCCAGGAAGCCGGCACAGAATAAGAACCATTTGCAAATTACACTATTAGAGAACTGTTTGTGGACGATCAAGCACTAATAGCAAAATCAGAAGCTGAATCACAAGACCATATGAATAGTCTAAACGAAATGTTCAGGGAACATAACATGAAAATTAGCACAAGTGAAATAGAGGTAATGACTATAACTAAAGAAGAAAAAAAACAACAACAGTTCACCTAAACGAACATCCCTTGAAACAAGTAAAGAGTTTCAAGTACCTAGGAAGTATAACATCATCAAATGGCAAATCGTAAGACGAAATAGTAAATAGATGCAATAAGGCAAACCAACTCATTTGATGAATGGCGCCAATACTAAAGAACAAACATGTATCAATACCTACTAAGAAAGCACTTTACAACACAATCTTCCTGCCAACTCTATGTTACCGATGCCAAACCTGGACAATGACAGACAAATAGAAAAGAAAAATCACAACAACAGAAATGAGATTCCGGAGAAGAATACTCAATATATCAAGAAGAGATAACATCAGAAATGAAGAAAGCAGGACTAAAGTGGGGTTATAGCTGCGATGGATTTTGTTAGTAGACAGCAAGTCAAATGGTTTGGCCATGCAACTAGGTTACCAAGAAACAGTATACCACAACAAGCAATGACGTACAGACCAGATGGAAGCAGAGGAAGAGGCCGACCACGTAAACGATGGATGCAGGGATTAACACAGTCCATGGGAATATCGATACATGAAGCCCATAAGTGGGTACTCTCCCGCTGTTTTTAGTTCACCTCGACACCGCAAGGTACAAGAGGAACATGATGAGATGAGATGAGATAAAGTACAAATGAAGACGGGTATATACAAATATGGACTGGTATATTCACATATGAACTGATATATACACATGTAGACTTCATCGATCCATTATGTGCCATGGCGGTAAGCGTGCACAGTCATGATTCGCCATTTCTCTCGATCACCAGAGTCGTGGATCAGCTCAGTTTTCTTGACGCGACCATGACACGTGGGCAAGCCATCTAGTATACTGGTGTATACAAATATGGACTGGTACATGCACATGTGGACTTGTATGTATCATACATATATAGACTGGTATTTACAAATATGCACTGGTATGTACAAATATCGACTGGTAAATACAGATATGTGGTCCTGGTATATACAAATATGGGGCCTGCACCACATTCCCAATTCGTTTGATGGCGAGGCGATGGGTCGCTGGCATGTACATGTATTACCGGTGATAAACTGGCGGCACGGGGCGAACTGATCACGTAATACAACTGATTATTGATCGTACAAACTCAGAGGATTAATACACATGGCCAACAGGGATGTGTTGAGAGGAAAGTGACAAACCAGAATTGTCATCGTGGAAGTGTGGCAATTCGAGATGAATGATCACATTTGTAGAACAAAACGTAGTTAATAAAATAACAAAAACATGTAATCTGTCATTACTGCCTATAGAACCTTACGGTGTAGGATATGGGGGTCTTGAGCCTGATGAACTAAGGCCACATTGGGAAGTCAGCATGGCTGAGTGGGTAAGACGCGCGTTCTTAAATATCCAGGTGTGCTGATGCCGAGGTAGCTGGTTCAATACCTACACCTGCCAGTTGGACTAAAATGTTGACTTCTCGTCCTTCACTGGGGAACGTAAGTTACATGTACATCTGAGCTCTGAGTGGGCTCGCTTGATGACGAGGGACACTGGTAATATAACAGGCTAATCCACACGCAAACATCCGCCCAGCGCACTAGCTATACTAGCATGTGTACAGACTATGTTTGAGTTCAAAGCGAGTGGACGCAAAAGGCCGCCTGGCTAGACAGTGGCCACGAACTGTGCAGATTGTGTGTGTGTGTTCCACGACAGAAAATAAATCTATCAACTTACCTAGAATTCGAACGTTATTAATAATACAATGATATTGCTGTTATTTGAATATAGGGGTGAAAGGGGGTGGGACAAGAATCTGTAACGACTATTTTGCAAAGAACTGTCATGGTAGAATACAAGAACCGCGGTGATACAATCATTGCTGATGCATGCTTTACGGGTTTTTAAAAAAAAATCAGAGCTGAAGAGATAAGGCAGCTTGCCCATGCAATCGCCACGCAGCGTTCTGGCTTAGGCATTGTTGTTTACTCCGACAGATACAGATGTCTGCCTGTCTAAGATGGAAACTCTGATCTCAGGATATGTCAGCCTGATATTATAACTCCGCCACCAATTGTTGACATGGAGGAACGTTGCGCTCTTCACAATAAAAAAACAGTCCGGCATTCAGATAAAAAGATATATAGATTGCCAGGCAGACATTCTTAGACACAGACAGAAAGACATGCCAACAGAAACAAGGACACACAGAAGGACAGACAGACTGTGAGACAGACAAACAAACAGATTGACATACAGACAGACAGACATTATGATAGACATTTAGATTGACATATAACAGACAGATATATTGGCAGAAACACAGATTGACAGTCAGATAGAAAAGACAGACAGACAGACAGACAGACAGACAGTTCTAGAAACAAAGGCCACGAGGAGACAACAATAAACGTGCCATCTGGTCACATTACCAGGCAGCGATGCTGTAACATCCTGGGACAACGATCAACTAGTCCAGAGGTCAATAAAGGTGTCAAGTGCTTACGATAACGCTATCCACGGCGATTGTGCTGAACAAGGAATCCCCAAGTGAGAACAACAGCCAAGAAATTTTTTTCCCCCGCGTTTCCATCCTGTTTCAGGATATTGTGGTCAACACCAGCATCTTTCAGCTGTATGATGATTCCTACGCTAGATTACGCTTTATACTCTTAGAGGTCACTGGTGCGACTCGAACCGCTTCCAATTCTCGTGCACTCACGTCAACCACGAGAGTATTCGGGGTTACGGAGAAAGCTGCTAACTCCTCGGCCAGGGAGCCGGCAACAGCCAAGAAATAGCACATAAAATTAATGCTGGGCACAGTTCAGTCGACTGTCAGATGTAGACGTCAGTTACGCCTACCTTGATATCAATATAAGCAGGTTAAGATGCCGTCCTTTGGTTGGAAATTGTGTGTCTTCATATTAGATCACTTCAGCCATCTTTCATACCTTCATCATCTTTTGGTTGGAAATTGTGTGTCTTCATTTTAGATCACTTCAGCCATCTTTCATACCTTCATCATCTTTTGGTTGGAAATTGTGTGTCTTCATTTTAGATCACTTCAGCCATCTTTCATACCTTCATCATCTTTTCTTCCTTCGGCTCGTTTCCTTCCTTCACCACCTTTCATTCCTATAAATCATCAGCAATGTGTGAATGGTGGGTGCCCATTAATTGTGGAACAGCTTTCATTAGTGTAAAATCATATTGGTGATCAATATTGTGGTATGCGTCGATGGCATATGTTAGACAGTGCCTTACCCACTATGCCCCAGAAAAGCGGCTGGACAAAACAAAGGAAGAAAGGCTAGTAGGCAGAAAGGAAGGAACGAAAAGAAGGAAGGTAAAACTGAAGGAAAGAAACAGAGCAGGAGGAAGAAAGGAAGGAAGGAAATAAAGGATGGGAGAAATGGAATGGATGATGGAAAGGGAGGAAAGAAAGTAGAAGGAAACCAAAGACATAAACAAACTAAAAATGAAAGAAGAAAAGAGGCACGTTTGTAATTGGTCTTTGTAATATTCCCATACCACATGTATCATTATATGTTTGACAAATCTACGCCTAAACGTCGTGTGCCAACAATTCATCAGTGCGATTTGTCTACTAATTGTTAATGTATCACATATGACATATTCCTATCAGTATCATTCCCTAATGTGCTTGTTGCAAAAGCCCAGAGATATCGCGATCAAATGTTCACGTAATCAAAGACAAACGTCACATCGATGGAAGCGCACAATCTGTTTCTAATTTTGAAAATGATGTCTTCACAAGTCAAAACTCTAAGAAACATACAGCCCTTGCCTTCCTCCGGCAATATAGCTTCTGGGGGAGTCGATACATCCACTTAAGAGTCGAGTGATCTCGTTTCAGGTACGGGATTTGTATTGAAATTAGAAATCTTTATATCGTTCCTCGTGGGACATGAGGTGGGTTTGATTTATGTGTTCTACAAACTTTTATATCTGTCGGTGAGCGTGATATGCTTTCAAATTATCTGCGACTTACTTCGATATTTCCGCCTCACAGGGTCGTATCGACAATTTTATGGTACGTTTTAAATGTCAAGTTTATTTCAATGTTTTTGCTTCGTAATAAAACACATATAGTTATATGTTACGTGTGTGTGTTTTTTCTGCTCTGATATAGTCTGTAACCCTCCTATTATTCATACACTGTATCCTGAATCAAGCAGGAAAAACATCAATTATCCTCTATGACATATTTGAACAATCTTCTGGAGGATATACTTTACTTATTGCCTTACAACTTGTTATATAAATTATTTTATGTAATTTTCCTTAATTCATTTTATTCACCATCTTGTATTATCTCGTCGTCACCATCATCATCTCCCACTTTTGTCGTCAAGCGTCGTGGGGAAAAATGGTTGACCTTCCAGCACTCAATGGGTGACAGATCTTCTTTGGTGTAGCACCAGAGCAGGTAACTGATGATGTTACATTCTAACGAGATGGCCGTGTCCTCTGCTCAGTAACCCGCACAAACATTCCAACGCGATGATGTACAAAGGATTCAAAGGATTTTGGAGAAGATAGAGGAGTGGTGTAAGGAAACTAAATCTGTGGTATACTGGCTCTGGTCAACAAACAATCTTTAGCATCCTGGAACATGTCAAAGTTGTTCAAACATACCACACCAACCGTTTCATGTCTTCCTTATGAGATTCGCCATGGGCACTGGGTTTTATCCTGTTGTCATTGAAATACCTAAACGACAACATACCACACTTGGCTTCATCTCAGCCAGCCCACACATGCGGGCTGAATCAAGCCATGTTTTTTGTTTGTTGGTTGCATATCCCTTACAGAACGTTTCAAGAAACAAATGAAGATCGTAAACTGATTAGAGTCATTAGACGTAGACCGTCCAAATTTTTTGGACATGTTATGAGAAGAAATGATTTGAAGAACTTGGTGACAACTGGCAAGATTGAAGATAAGAGACCAAGGGGAAGACCGAGAAGTAAATACCTGGATGGCTTGGCCACATGGCATGGTTGAGACAGGGACACAGAGCTGATCCACGACTCTGGTGATCGAGTGAGATGGCAGAACATGACCGCCCACGCTTATCGGCTTGGCATATCATGGATGGATGGATACAGGACGTTTCTGTCAACATCAGCATTTTTCAGCTGCTGTTGATGTACTAGGCAAGATTACGCTCAATAGTTTGCCATTGCTTTCTGAGCGACCGGCTCACATACCCCGTAATTACTAACGCGGCGAGAACCGCTACCGATTCTCGCGCAGGCTACGTTACTCACGAGAATATAGGGGATTACAGAAAAAAAGACGTTAACACCTAGGCCAGGGAGACCTGCCCTGGTTACACCCTTGTAATATACCTTTCCAAAGATGTAAATTTCCAACACCGGACTTGCTTGCTTGCTTGTGTTCGTTGGCTTGAGCTCCAACACGAAGTCCTGTATGTCGGATGAAGGCATCCTGTTGTCCAACATCAGTGTGATGTCATACAGGACCTGAGGTTTGCGTGAGTATCCGTTGTCCCATGTCTGGCTTATTGGTGTGCAGACTGGTGGTTCCTCGCCGTACAGGCAGACACTCTCCGACTTCGGAGGAATCGGCGATCCTATTGACTTCAGCCAGGACCCCGAAGGGACCTGTTGCCCAGGACGCTCGGCGAGGACGCGTCAATAGGTCTTGGCCAGTATATAACCCGGCCCTGGTGCCTTGGGAACACCTCTGCGTCCCAACACCGGACTTGAACCCCCCGCCTGATTCTGGGCATGGAGAAGAGCATGCCAGTTTTGCAACACTGCCCGTGTAGTCCCTGTGTTTATGTACGGTATATAATTTACGGGCCAGAGATGAAGTTCATATTATGAAATGTATTACATCTTCACATGGAAACACCAGTGTTAAATAATGGGGGAATTTCCGACGCTCATTACTGTAAAACAAGTTTGTTAGCATGAATTCAATACATCTTCCCCAAAACATTAAAGAATTTTTCGCCACTTTCCATGATTGCAGTTGCCTTTGAATCTACCGAAGACATATTTCTTCGGTGGGAATAAATATAAGATGGCAGGAAAAATCTCATAACCATGCAACATATACTTTTCAAAAACATTGATCATGAATGAGGGCAAACATTTGTGAACACACTTTAACACGCTATCGCGTCTTCAGCACTTTAAATCGTTCATCCACACTGGCCTCCACAGCTGTATGTCCTTGGCAGGGGACTGCGATCAACCTCAGGTTGATTTTCTTGACAATTGTAAAATCAACCTCAGGTTGATTGATTTTCTTGACAATTGTACTTGAGTAGTTTGCCATGGCGTTCAAAACGAGAAGTTAACGTTCCAATCCACCCGACCGTTGTGTGCAATGAACTCACTATCCCACAGTCAGCGCACAGGAAGTTTAAGCTCTAGCTCGTTGAATTTCTCGGCCACGTTGACCTACGTAACAAACAGCGTTCTAGACATATAATGTTTGATAACATCTTGTAATCACAAAAAACACAGCTGCAATAAAGGCACTACAGCCGGAGTACCCACTCAAGGGGTGTGATTTGTGTCGCAGTAAAATATTCTCTTATTAGAAGTGCCCGTTAGATTGACGGCCTTTAAAGTGCTTGACACGTGCATCTCTGTGAAGTACCCGATAGATTAATGTGAACTCAACACAAGCACAGGCAACGGCGCCGCCCCCTCCCCAAACACTTCTCGATGATCTAATCATGCGGAGCTCAAAATTCCTTCATTGAATGTTTGATTTTAAAGTGCCAGTTCACCAGCCAACAAAACAAACAACAACGATAGTTTAAGGTAATGTTAATAGAAAAGCAATGTTAATAGAAAAATAGTAATATTTAAAAAAAAGGAAAGTAAGTGAGAGATGTATGACAGTTGTAGCTGTGGCGCTTTCTGTGGCGTTTGGTTTATGATTGTAAGTGACACATATATCTGGCGCTGTCTGTGACATTGGGATTATGACAGTCAGTGATACATATATATGTTAACATGACAGATGTAGCCCTGACGCTGTCCGTGACACTGGGATTATGACAGTCAGTGATCCATATATCTGTTAACATGGCAGCTGTTGCTCTGACGCTGTCTGTGACACTGGGATTATGACAGTCAGTGAGACATATATATATGTTAACATGACATATGTAGCCCTGACGCTGTCTGTGACACTTGGATTATGAAAGTTAGTGAGACATATATATGTTAACATGACAGATGTAGCCCTGACGCTGTCTGTGAGACTGGGATTATGACAGTTAGTGATCCATATATCTGTTAACATGGCAACTGTAGCTATGGCGCTGTCTGTGACACTAGGATTATGAATGTCAGTGAGACATATATATGTTAACATGGCAGCTGTTGCTCTGACGCTGTCTGTGACACTGGGGTTATGACAGTCAGTGAGACATATATATATGTTAACATGACAGATGTAGCCCTGACGCTGTCTGTTGGCTTATATCAGCAGCCTAACAATTCCCGCATACCAAGTTCGAGGTCAGTCGTTGTCGATTTGGAAGCCGACAGTTTTGCGTTGATTATCAGAATAGCACGAGCGTCGGCCAGTCAGAAAGCAAGCCTTCTTCTTCTTTTTTCGTTCGCTTGAAATGTTTCTATAACTGCAATATTGTCTCTTGTATGAATCTAACAGTATATTTTAGTTCACTCAGTGGTCCATGGAGTTTATCTTCCACTGTTGTCTCTCTAGGCCAGAAGGTTTGCCTGGATATGTTGTAGTTTGGGCAGTCTTGGAGTATGTGCTCTGCTGTCTGCGACGCCAAACCACATGTGCACAAACTAGATGTACATGTGCGCCAAACTACAAAACTGGAATTTTGTCTGGAAAATCACAAACAGCCGAAAGCAAATGATGTGGTAAATTGTGGCGTCCTGTAGAATTCCATGCAACTAATTGGTTTGCATATAGCCATGCCAATCTATCACATTTGTAGACGGGCGAGGCAAACTGGCGTAGGCTTCACGACTTTGCCTCTGACTCAAGCAGACTGTGTGTGACTGTGTGGAGCTGTAAACAATAACAAACCCTGATCCTGGTGTGACTGTGTGGTGGTGTAGACAATAACAAACCCTGACCCGGGTGTACCTGAACCAAGGTGCACACTTTATTTACAAGAGGCTCAAACTTGAACACGCAGATCCGATAGACATTCTGTCCTTCTGGTTTCTCATGATTGTAGCATGATGGAACAGAATCCCCATTTCCAGTCCGACACATTTCATAAATATACTTTAAGTCTTAACGGGGACCATCCCAAATATAAGGGCTATTCTTAGATCGTATGTTCTAGAACGAGTTGGGGGAGGCGGCGGTATGCACTTGTCTTTTGATTGGTTCATAAGTAATGAGCCCACGCTATTCCTGGGCCATATTTTAAAATCTAATTAGTTTGAGCGGGGATCTCACCAGGAGCGGTCGCTAGTGTGATGTGATGACCCAACAATGCCCTTAAAGATTCAATAATATTGTTCTCTGGGCAACAGGTACCACTTTAAAACATACTTTGATGTTGTGGCTAGACCTAATGTACGAATGAGAAGAATATAAGAGTATTTTATGAATAAAATGTGAAAGTGGAAAACCTAACTTCTGTGCGCCAGTATTCTGGATACTGCTTCTTCCACCTTGACATGTCTTTCACGCTGTATACTCCAAATGCATATCAATCCCTTGTTGTGACTGGTTGCGTATGCTTGATGAATGTGTGGTACACTCATGCAGATTCGCAAACCCAAACCCCTTGTGCATTCTCCATGCCTAGGATGACTTATTCTTAAAATCAACTGTACCTTCGCTCTCGCGAGTTAACCTATGGCAGTTTGAATTAGAATAAGTGGTGTAAACATGTGCAAGTTCTTTTGTAAAACGCAGAGAATGATGGAGTGAGTGAGCTGGTGCTTTAATAAGTAGCCTCTCACATTAGTAGAAAGAAAGATGCTTCAAATATCCATATGTAAACATGACGGTGATGGCACGCCAGAATTGCTAAGTTCATGTGATGCCTGGTAGCTATAAGCTCAAGAGAATTAATACAATTTCTCTTTGAAGTATTACACTGTTACCTTTACTGTTGGATGGTTCATATAAACTAGTTCCTAAGAGAACCATAGGTGTGTGAACCTGTGTCTCAGTTGGCTGAATATAATGTATGGCTCATGCAAACTTACAAGGACTAAACATGTTTTCCACATATGTGCTTGGTGCATATGTGAACAGTTGTTATGCAATTGAGCTTCTGTTACCTACTGTAGTAGACAAGAAAATTACTCAGTGGGGAGAGAGCACATGATGATGATGAAGATGATGTACCTGTGAGTCAGGTCTGTCTGAGAAAAGGGGTGAGGTCTGGCATTGCTGTGTGAATATGGAATAGGACATTCATGCACCAACATCACAGCCATAGGAATGGATGTCTGGTCTGCTAATTTGGTAAATGCCATTAGTTAATACATAATGCATATTGCAGTTGTAAATGCCTATTTTCCATTTCCCTTCACAATGCCTGTCCCATGTTGCTATGTCACAATGATTGCTGTACTGTGTCTGGTCCTCCTTGTTCCCAGGTCTACTGTGGTTCAAACATGGTGGAACTTAGACCACATAAATGCTTGTAATTGTGTTAAGCTACCCTGTCTCAACATATGGTCTTGTGATTACCACAGTACATCAGAGTGAAATTCACTACATCATCAACCTTAACCTTCCCCATCTCCATCTGTGTATGTTGATGTATGATAACTTCATCTTTTAACACATGTGAAGAGATGTTGTGCCATTCTATATATCAACAGGGAACAAGAGGATGGAGGAGAGGCATCCATATATCATCTGGGAAAACTAACCAGTGGTCCCAGAATCCAGAACCAACTCTCTACAAGTGAAATCTTCTAGAACCCACAATATGGGAATTTCCTAGAGACTTTCAGCTCAGCTCTCAAACAGCTGGATATAAATAAGGGAGAAAAATAGTTCTGAGGACTCCAGTGATCATAATTATCAGAATCATCTGAGAATGAAAACAACAAGTCTGGTTGTTAACCCCATTCAAGACAACTTGTGAAATGACTGGTGCAATGGATTGTTTAGCTAGGACTTATCTTAGTTAATCTCCAGCCTGGTGCTCACACAGTGTTTTCAGAATGAAGACTTGAGATAGACTGAGAAGGAAGAACGCTGGGACATGTTTGTATCTTAGATCTTCCTCTACAGGAAAAGTAGAACAAATTCCTAAGTGTCAACTTCATGAACAGTCAGAGTACGTGAGATAGACTGAGAAGGAAGAATGCTGGGACATATTTGTATCTTAGATCTTCCTCTACAGGAAAAGTAGAACAAAGTCCTAAGTCTCAACTTCATAAACAGTCAACTCACCAGTGAAAGACAAGGCTGTAGCTTTTCTTCAAACTGTGACAGTAGGGGATAATTAGTCAGACTTGGAAAATCATCATGGGGGAAAACTGCAACCTGAGCTGTCCAACACCCATCATAGGTGCTAAAAGGATTAAACAGACCAGTGGAGCAGAAGGTCCCTATGCTTGCCCCAGGTTATGGCTTACCTGGCTTTTCCCTCAGTAACAGTAGAGGAAAGGATAAAAGTCAATTATGTAGTGGTGATTAGAGAGGAGAGGAGGAGTGGAGTAGTTGTTGGGTGGTGGAGTAAATAAGAAGTGTTGTATCTTGTTTATCAACCTTCATGTGTGACATATTTTATGCATTTTCTATGCAATCATTGAAATGTTGACATGACAGGAGATGAGGCAATGGTCACCACTCTACTTACCATCAACTCAATAAATTGTGTATTCAATGAACCAGTGTTCAAGTACATGTCCCCAGTGAATTTCTTGTACAATTGCTGTCAAGTGTTGTCTCTGGTGACTGTCTTAAGTGCTGTGGTTGGTTATACATATTGTGAAAAGTCCTGTATAGATGTTGTCAGGTATCTCATGATGTCTATCTTGTACACTTGTGGTGTAAACAATTCCTTGTGAATGTATGTTCCACTTTTGTCAAGAAACTGTCATGTAGATGTCCTGTCCAACAGATGTAATGTACAGTTATTGTTGAAGTTTGTTTGTCTGCAAAAATTGAAGGATTACTTGAACTGATATAGGTCATACTGACAAAATATATAGGAGTAGATCTATGTGACGGACGAACAGCACACTGTCAACAGTATAATGAGTGAGAGGGATCCTCAGTTGTACAGGCGCTAATAGTTCAGATCTTCTCTGGCCTTGGGTGAACTAGTTACTTCTTTTATAAATTTCTGTGTAGATACATAGTGGTCTCACAGTGGGGGTTTGAGCCAAAGAAAAATGTTCTCCAAAAAGGCTATTGCGGGAATGATTAGCTCATTTGAGTGACCTCTAGACAAAACGGGCAAAATCATATCCTTTATCTTGTTATTTATTATTCAAGATATATCTCCAGAGAACACTACAAACTAGGTCCTCTGGCAACTCAATCAAACATGTCACAATGGTATACGTGATGGCATGTACACACCACTGAATACCACCACCTCCAGCAATAACAGCAGCAGCATTAGCAGCAGCAGCTGCTGCAGCAGCAGAAACAACAGCAACAACCATAGAAGCAACAACAACAACAAAAACAACAACAACAACAACAAAAATATCGTTTGTTTAATGGCCACAACGTTGACAATGGCATGAGTCCAGTGGTACTGCGTTCTACGTCCGGACACGCCGTCCGCCACTCAAGAAAATACCGTAGGACAACGGTGGTTAGTATAAAGTGATGATATTGTTTGTGTGGCTCTGTAGTTTGTCATCACATAGTATGTCGTGAGATAGTATTCACATACCTTGTCCTGAGATAATATTCACATAAAATGTCGTGCCTAAATTCACCGTCAGACACTTGTGCCAGCATTTTGTATTCTCCTGTATTCACAATCAAACGATAGTGGCAACGTTAGAATCCACTATTTCTACAATCATGCAATAGTGCCAATATATTGTATACGCTATTTCCACAATCACGCAATAGTGCCAACATTGTATACTCGCCTATATGCACAGCTAAACGGCACTCGATGCTCTTTGCAGTTCCGTTGACCTCACTCCTTGGTGTAACGGCATGAGGGAAGTCATTCTGTACCCTCAGCTGCATGTCAAGCGAGGAATTGGTAGATTTATGTCCGGATAAGAGTTGGCAGATGATGCAAAGTGAAGCCGGTGATACATCTGTACTCACTTAACAAGAAACACGATATATTTGTGAGCACTGAACTCAGTGTTAGATGTGTGTGCGTTTAAAGAGTGCACAATAGGCTTTTTTGCAGATATATTTATGTAGTACGTGATAAATATATCTATAAGCGGAGGCGTTAATGGTAGATTTATGCAAATTACATAAAGTGACACTTCAATGAAGCAACTGGCGGAAGAGAAGAAGGAGGGGAAAGAAGAAGAAATAAAGAGACAAGCGTATGCACTTAAAGCAGATGACAAATGAATGCGAACTCCAGAAAGTGTCAGAGTATGTATTCTATAGCAGTTGATAGCTTATTGTGGCCCCTAATATTTGACACAGCAGATGCATTTCCATACAGATCACCATGGGTTTATAGGCTATTTGACACACTTCACAAACATTTACATACAGATCACCGAATGATTATTGGTTATATGACACTGCAAATACTTTTCGCGAAAAATAACGTACTGGAAGCAACAGTTGAGATTGTGTTTGTACATGTTTTGTGTTAAGAGTCCTTGCAGACTTTGATATCACATGCATGTATGTTGTCAGTTGTCAAAGACGAACTTATCAGTCTGACCCAGAGTGCGACGACCGGGGCAGATTACATTAATCTCAGACAGAACTATATGTTACAATGATGGAAAAGGGGTGCCAGCTGTTGACCACGCAGAAATGATTCGATGTTTTTTTTTTATTTGTATAGAGCTCGCTTCTGTTTCCGGGGAGCATCCTCGTGTCGTAACTGCTAATCGTCGCCATTAATTGATATAATTGATGCTGTACTCCTGTACATCCTACAATTGCTATATTATCTATCTGTATATGAACCACCACTTCTAATCCACATTTAATGTAACGGTACAGAGTTTTGTATCTGGACTGTTTTGAGTTTGTGTGCACTTTTGATGCCACTATTCTGATGCTTAGCCACAGCTTCGGATAGAGGTACATAATGTTAATCCCACTGGCCGTCATTACCACAGGTTGTCGGAATTACTTGTTGTGTCGACTCTATATACATTTAAGCTGATATCATGAAGATAAGTAGACAAAAGAATGTGTAGATTTGTATCCTCTTAACACATATACACATTATCGTGCAGAGTCTTCGTGGCGGAGTGGAAAAGCCGCGTGCCTCTCACTCCGAAGGTTATGGGTTCAATTACCGGGCACCATCATTCGGTTCAGGAGTGCAGTTTTCTCCGGAGACTCGTGAGGTTTGGTCGGAGTTCGCGTTTTGTGAGACACTTCCACAGTCTGTCCTTCAGACAGAGACCGGGCAATATGGGATCAAACACGGTGCAAGAAAATCGATGCTCTGGCCTGTAAGCCCCTTGTAAACATAACGTCAAGAGGCCAGCATGTCCGAATGGACTAGAGCGCTCGTTCTTAAACATCCAGTGTGCTGATACATCGGTCATTTGGACTAAACTCTTGACCTCTCATACCTGGCCTGGGGACGTCAATTGCAAGTACCTCTGAATTTGAAGTGAGTTCAGCTGATGGCGAGGGACACTGGTAAAAGGGAAAGTTAATCCACACTCAAAATGCAGTCCAGTGCTACGAGAAGTGGCGCGTGTGGACTACGCTTGAGTCACAGTCAGCGACAACAAAGAAAGAAAAACACACATAAAATTAAAGTAAATCAGGTTCCAATGTTCAAGTATCCAAGGTGTTTTCCCCCAGGCATTGAAACAGCTTACGGCAATCGTAATACAGCTAGTTGCATATCCTTTACAGGGCGTCGTACTCAACGCCTGCATTTATTGGCTGCTTGTGGTTCTCCAGACAATTATACGTTCTGTAGTTTGTCATTGTTTTTTCATATAAAGTTCAGCGTGGCAGCCGGTTTATAGCGCTTTCGCTTTTGAAAAAGGAGAGCCTGGCATATGAGACTACGTTCTCCAGCATGAGAATGGAGGTGGAAGCAGTAACTGCGGCATTCCGGTGGCTAGAGGAAACTACTGCAACACACGTTGTGTTCATTACGGATTCAATGAGTATGCTTAGCAAGGTGGAGAAAGGAATGTTTCGTGTGGAATGGCTCTCGTCGCTTCAGAGGTCACAGATTGTGAGAGTTGTATTTTGCCCTGGCCATGCGGGTGTACGGGGGAATGAACAGGCTGATAGGCTAGCAGGGAATGCACCTCTTGGTGGTATCTTGCCTATGGACAAGGAGGAGGTGGTCGAGCGCTTGTGGGACCAGGTGGAGAAGGCGGAGGAACAGATTGAGAACCCATATGTGGAAAGAATGAGATTGCGGGGGATCGGCAGGGGTTCTGGAAGAATCTCAAAACTGAGAGGGAAGACCAGGAGAACATTTAATCAGATAGCGGTGGGAACGATTAGTAGTATGACACTTCGCTGGCTGTTGAACGAGGGGACTGAGCACGTATGGGAATGTCCTGGGTGCAGTGATGTCGGTTCTTGACTCAACTCAACTCAACAGCGCTTTCGCTTAAACTTCCAATGAGCTGATGGCGGGGTTGTGAGTTCAATCCACACACCGGTCAGTCAGCTGGACTTACACTGTGACTTCGTGGTTCAGAGAACAATGGCAAACAACGGAACGTAAAATTTCCTGGTAAATCAACTTGGGGTTGATCCCAAAGACATAGTATGTGAGTATGTGTGTACGTTTGCGTTCGTGTGTGCGTGTGTGTGTGTGCGTGTGTGTGTATGTGTGTAAAATCGCCCCATGATGACTTGCTAGGAGTTTTAAAAAAGTCAGAAAAGCACCACGACAGATTGAAGCATTTACCACGGATGTACTATGTTAATTGAAAATGGATGCAATAATGCAAACCAACTCATTGGACGAATGACACAAATACAAAAGAACAAATGTGTATCAATAGCTACTAATAAAGCACTTCATAACACAATCTTCTACCAACTCTATGTAACCAATGCCAAACATGGACAATGATAGAAAATGAGACAAGAAAAATCACAACAGAAATGAGGTTCCAGAGAAGAATACTCAATGTATCAAGAAGAGATAATGAAGAAATCAGGACTAAAGTGGGGGTTGTGGCTGCACTAGATTTTATTAGAAGGCAGCAAGTCAAATGGTTTGGCCATGCAAGCAGGTTACAAACTAACAGCATACAACAACAAACAATGATGTACAGACCAAATGGAAGCAGAGGAGGAGGCCCACTACATAAACGATGGACACAGGGAATAACAGAGTCCATGGAACTGATCGGTACATGAAGCCCATAAGCGGACACTCTCCCGCTGTTTATACTTCACCTAGACACCACAAGGTACAAGGGGAACATGATGAGATGAGATTAGATGAGTACTATGTTGTGGTAAGTGCGATCACAAGATGGCATGGCATGTTCCCATTGGTTGTCTGGATGTCTATCAAACCGCGCGGCTCCTCTCACGTTTGATCTGCCAGCAACAGCACCCCAGGGTGACGTCAACCAATGACAGTAGCACATCTTCAAGTCAGATAATGTACAACATCAAGGCACCGGAAGAGCGAGCCTGCGGTAGACTGTCTGCAGGCCAGGCATGATCAAAGCTAGCGTCTCCACAAGTCAGATAAGATGTAAAGCCACTGCCGCGTGTAATTTGCCGCACTAAGATCGCCTACAGCGCTTTGACACTATCGCGAATAGAAACGCTGTTAATAAATAATCAGGGATGTTAGAGGTGAAATCAGGCCTCATCTTGCATGTTACTGGCAAAAATAGAGAACCCTGACATCCCCCCCCCCCCCCAAAAAAAAAAATAAAAAAATCAAATACTAAAATTTAGAAATGTAAACTGGGTCGCTATAAGCCGTGCAGAAGTATTAACTTTTAATAAAGGTGAATTACCGCATCCCAGGCTACATTTTAGCAAGACAACATTGAAAATCAACTAACAAATCACTATTTCTAGCATCTGTGATTCTGACATACACATATTTGGTTTGCAATTATAATATGCACACATTTGTTATGTGATTCTGATATACATACATTTATTGTGATTACAAATATTGTGTGATTCTGATATACACACAAATATTGTGTGATTCTGATCTACACACATGTATTGTGTGATTCTGATATGCACACATATATTGTGTGATTCTGATATGCACACATGTATTGTATGATTCTGAAATGCACACATTTGTTGTGTGATACTGATATGCACTTATGTGCTCTGCGATTCTGAGATTCAAACAATTATTTTATGATTCTTATATATCATCATCATTATCATCACCATCCATTGCCTTACCGGCTGGCGTGGAGGATGATGCCTCTCCACAAGCTGAGATCTCCGACGGCATGAATCAATTCCTGTGATGTCTTTCTTCCAGGCCATGACACAAGACTGTCAAGAAATCTCTCAACTGTCTTCCTCAGTCTCCCTTTCCATAAAAATTTCCGGCTGTCGCTATATATTCCAGTTTTTGTCTTCTCATAATGTATCCAACAATTATGACATCTTCGTTCCGGTGTTTGTGATAAGTAACGTCAGTTACTTTAATTGAACATATAGGCACAACCTGTCTCTCTGATATCACCATGCCTTCTGCCTTCCTATTAATCAAGTCCCGTCAAGTTAAGTCCCATTATTTCAAATCCTACAATCACTGTGTCTATCATTTCCTGTAGTTCCTTCTAAGTTGTTACTATCAAGACGGTGTCGTCTGTATAACGTAAGTTATATATATATATATATAACGTCCACCAACCAGGATCGATTCTTATATACACACATTAGTTCGCTGCATCTCGTCAAATGCATACCGCAGATGTAACCTGTAACCTCGGCAATTTGGTGCCCTTAATCTAGGTTATTCAGACAGAAAGACTACATAGTGACTCTGCGACTACCGTGGGGATAAATAATGATCCACATTGGAGCAATATCAGTGACGGTGTGTGTTATGTATTTCATTAAAAAAATATCTTTCATCAGTTCACTTCAAATGGTATATAAATCTGCAGTACGCACCAGAGGAGAAGCAGAGCAATATGTCAGGCAATAAACTGTATTTATTTAAGATTTGTTTTCATGATAATAACTAATTATTAGTCAATATGCTGAGTTCAATATAAATGACACTAATAGTGTTATATATTCTAAGAACATGAAGGAAATGCAAGCAAGAAATCCGAAGAAAATCTGTTGCTGAAGAAGTCACTGGAACAGTAGCTATCGCCGACCCGGGGGGGGGGGGGGGGGGGGAAGGAATTTTAGGGCTTCCAGAGAGGGGGTGGGGGGAGGGGAATTAAGATTATTTCAAGATAGTGATAATACAAGAACCTATTACTTGATATTGTTTTTCCCTTCATACGTTATCGTTCTATACGTCTCACCCGTCTGAAATTCATTTTATAACGTAAGTAGATCCGCACATTTTATGTAGACGTCTAGACTTGTTTTAGTATGTGCTATTAAATTTAGCTTCCATTATTATGTATACTGTGTAGGGGCGGGGGCAGGGGGGGGGGGGGTTTAGGGTGAAAATACGAAAGGGGGGAATGACGTTCTGAAAATATGGTGAAGTGGGGCACCGGCCAAAAAACGTTGAAAACCACTGCTCTAGAAATTATGGCTCGTTATAAGAATTTAGTTTAGTTTAGTTTAATCGTCGGATCAACATCACGGCACACGGGTGTAACCCATAAGTGCTCCGTTTTACTCATAACTCAAACCTGAGTATGGAGAAACTCAACTCAATGCACGAACTCCGTAGCATCGGCAAGGATCCTGAAATACTTTGGGTAGATTTTTAACTCGAAGTTTTGCCCGGGCAGCGCCGTTAGGCTACTCTTTTTCGATTTCCAACTGCCAAGGGATTTTTTACGTGCGCAACAATACACACGGGCGTCCGATCTCACTACCCAGAGACCAGGGGAAATTTTATTACTGGAAGTCCACGTGAAAAAAATCCCGGTCCTCACCGGGGCTTGAACCTGGGACCTCCAGCACTCGAGGCGGACACCATACCTCGAGACCACTTAGCCCCCTCGTTTCTAAAGGGATGGTCCTGTTAGCAGAGACTGGGATTCACTTGGGAGACAAAGGGCAGAAGATAAAGAACACTCATGTTTGTAGGAAGACCTAACACGAATGTCTAACTTATCTGATCGGTGGTCTGTGCCATTCAATGCCCCCCCCCCCCCCTTTTCCAGCTAAATACTCTTTCATGCCATCGCTCGCACACCTTGCGTTCCAAGAATCAAGACGTTCCAAGTACGTGGGTACAAGAATAAAACAATAAAATCTTTTAATACAAAAGATTGATATGTAGATTTGTAGTTCAACTCGTGAATTAAAATCAAACAGAATTGAATATCATCATCATCATCATCATCAAGTGCCGTGCCGGCTGGCGTAGGCGTTCATTGCTCTCCACAGATCTCGGTCTTTGGTTTTCTGGATCAATTCTGCTGCTGATATTCCTCCATGCCACCGTCTCAATCCATCCAGCATAATTTCTCTTGGTTTGCCTCTGCTTCTCTTCCCCTTGATCTTTCCAGTTGTCACGATGTTCTCCAATGCCTCTCTTCTCATCACGTGACCAAAGAAAGATGTTTGTCTCTGTCTTATTGTTGTATATAATGTTCTAGTTTCATTAGCCTGTTTCAGGCAGTCGTCGTTAGTTACTCTGGCAGTCCAAGGAATTCGCAACATTCGTCTCAAGGAACCACATCTCTGTTACTTCTAATTTCTTCTTAATTGGCAGTCCAATGGTTCACATAG
>JACEFZ010013274.1:0-206928 GCA_014155875.1 Cepaea nemoralis
GGTCGTCCAATGTTAAAGGACCGTTGGAAGCCATGTTGAGGAGTTGGACTGAAGAGGGGACGTCAGAAGAAGTGATCTCTTCCTATAAATACGTGGAGGAACTAAAAGGAAAACTCCAAAAGGATGGACTCTGGCAAATCAAAACTTGAAAAAGGCCAGGAAAAGACATGCGGCTTACTACAACCGTAGGTCTAAAGACAGATCTCTAGAGGTGGGAGACAAAGTTTTGTTGCTACTCCCAACGGGAAACAACAAACTGGAGATAGGTTGGCAAGGACCATTTCCCGTGGAAAGGGTGATATCCAGAACCAACTATCAGATCCGGATCCGGGGAAAGTCGAAGATTTTCCATATCAATCTCTTGCGGAAATACGAAGAGAGACCCGGAGAAAAAGCAGCTCACCTCATGGCAATGGCAGTTGCAGTGGAGACAGAAGTGGGAACCAGCGAGGGCAGGGAATATCCCCTGGTACACCAGGAAACCTACAAGGATGTGCAGGTGAACCCTGATCTGACCTCCCAGGAGAGGGAGAAGATAACCCAGGTTCTCAGGTCTCATAAGGAGATACTGACTGATAAACCAGGACGAACGAGGTTGGTGGAGTTCGAGATGACGTTGACCACACAGGAGCCTGTTCGCCAAAAGGTTTACCCCGTGCCCTTCTCTAAAGAAAAGGCCCTGGAGGAGGAAATACAAAAACTGCTGGAGGATGACGTGATTGCACCATCCACATCCCCATACAATGCGGGGGTAGTTTTGTTACGGAAACCAAGTGGAGAACACCGGTTGTGTATAGACTACCGACTTCTGAACAGTCATACACAATTTCAGGTGGAACCTTTGCCGAATTCAACGCAGTTATTCGCTAGGCTCCATAAGGCTCGGTACTTTTCAAAGGTGGATCTGAGTCGGGGGTACTATCAAATACCAGTCAAACCGGAGATTCGACCACTGCTGGCCTTCAGTACACCCAGTGGACACTACGAATTCAAGGTCATGCCCTTTGGACTCAGCAATGCACCTAGTGTGTTTACCCGTATGATGAGGACTTTACTAGATCCTTTACAGGATCCGGCCATCATCTCCTTCATGGATGATATTCTGACTTCCAGTGACAGCTTGGATGACCATTTGCAATCCTTGGAGAGAGTGTTTAATAGACTCAAGGAAGCAGGGCTTACCGCTCGTCCAACCAAGTGCATGATTGGTTACCAGACTCTGGAATTTCTAGGTCACACCATCACTCCAGGACACATTGTCCCAGAAGAGAAGAACCTGGAGAAAATCAGAAATGCCCCAAGGCCAAAAACGAAGAAGGACGTGCGATCTTTTCTCTCGTTGTGTGGATTCTATCAGAAATTTATCCCACATTTCACTGAACTGGGAGCTCCATTGACGGAAACCTTGAAAAAGGGATTCCCGGACCAAATCATTTGGACACCAGAATGTGAGACTGCCTATAGTCAGTTAAAGGAGGCCTTGGTCAGCAAACCTGTATTACAGCTCCCGAACCTTTCCAAACCATTTGTGTTGAGAACTGATGCAAGTGGGATTGGGATTGGGGCAGCTTTGTTACAGGAAGGGAAAGACGATGCTTCGGTTTTGAAACCTGTGGCATACGCAAGCAAGAAGCTACTCCAGGCTGAGAGGAATTATTCGACCGTCGAGAGAGAGAGTGCTTGTCTCTCGTATGGGCCGTGCAAAAATTCCAGCCCTATTTGTATGGAGTTAAGTTTCGGGTCCAGTCAGATCATCAGCCCCTGATGTTCCTGGCTACTTCTCAGAAGCTCAACGCCCGTTTGATGCGGTGGTCGTTGTTACTTCAACCCTACAATTTCACAGTGGAGTATATTCCTGGGAAGGAAAATGTTGGAGCGGACTTCTTATCAAGACACCCAGCTCCTGAAGAAGAGGAATGAATCATCTGGATTGAATTCACAGTGGAGAAGAGTGAGATGGACTACTCTCTTAAGAGGGGGCCTATGTCATGATTTCACTGTGTATCAACCAGATTATGACAATACAGACGGTCATATTCATAGCCTGTGTGCAAGGCCACATTTGGTTTTAACCCCCCCCACCCAGCATATGCATCAGCGTCCGGTGGCTAATAGTGCCAGTTGTGTTTGTTGACGAGACGCTTTGTTTTCCCGATGTACTTCTCGCGTCTGGCCGAGCCGATTCTTACTCCCAAGTCTTTCATCCTGGACAGCGATGTGGATTCACTGACGTTAAAGTCCTCTGTTCTCGCCAAATCTTTAAGACATTAATAATATCGGTGTCAGAAGTCGGGGTGCCCCACCGGCTAGATGAAAGTCTTACTCACTGGCGAGCAACCCTAAATAGTCAGAAACTGACTAGGGACAAAATCTATATGGCTGAACTACAGATTAAGCCCATGAATATCCAACGTACAGCTCCAAGTGGCTCGTTTCAAAATGAAATGAACTGTGCTGAATATTCGCCAAGGTATAGGAAAGAGAAGGTTAGCTTAAGATAGATGTTTTAAGTCTAAATATATTAGTATAGACGACTATCTCAGTCCAGGTTTTCTCCCTGACTGCTCCTTTCCTTGGTGTGTAAGTGAACCCCCACCAATGTACACAACAACACGTATGCACAATTGGAAAAAAATATAATGACAGAACTATGAGTTACAATACTACAACATTTATTTGCTAACCATAACAATAGACATCGGATGATTGTCAATATGAGGATGATAAAATCATATAACATATTGTGATGAGAAACATTACGTAACTTTCCTTGTTACTTCATCTATCTGGAACTGTGGTCCAAATCCCCACTCTCCAGTAGACTCAACAAAAGAGAACAGCTTGCCGGTATTCTGACGACTGCCAGTCCTGACACTCCTAGTCAGTAGTCTCTAGTCTTGAGATCTATAACATAGGTGCTCCTTGTGAGAGCTTGAAAGAAAGTCAAGAATGTGTTATATCAGTTCTACATCAGCGCAATCCTAATTAAAACATATCATAACACAAACATATACAATGACCAGTCTGGCCAAGTTTATCTTCCAGCTCTACTGTGTTCACCATCCTCCTTCTCCCTCCTACTGTCTTAGTCGGGGACGGGCTTTTCAATTGTCTCACACGCCTGTAATGATTACATTTCTGCCGCCCCATGTCCATGTCGCTAATACAGAAATTCTGTGTCGTACAGCCGCTCCGTCCAATGTTAGTTTAGCAGCTCACAGGGTCGGTAATGGTATTATAATAATGCCTGATCATCCGGGCTTACAAGCCGGGACCCGTAGCTGTGCCAAGTTTCCATGCATTACCGTGGACGCACGCCCACAATACACTGAGAAAGTTTAGCACCATATACCCTATACTACCAATTGTGGGTAATGTCTGTACCATTACACCTCTGCTACAAATGCAATCGATGGTTAGTGTGCCAATGCGCACACCATAATATAACACTTCATATTGGTAGGCTTGCATATGACAAATCAATATACCAAACATCCAATACACATAAACTTATTGATTAAACTAGACATATGATACTTTAACATCATAGCATAATGCACTAGTTAGTTTATGAAATTACACCTACATACATCCAACATCCGTAAACATTATATTACTTCAAGATGGACATATAATGATACTCAATATAATAGCATCAGTCATTATTAATGAGTACTAATATTGTATAGCTACAAAATGAGATATACAACAGGTCTTAATTGAAGTTACCACACAGACCAGCTATATTTGCTGAGCTGCCCGGTTTAATCACCTGCTGTTGTAAGAATTAAATAAATAGTCAGTTGACTATATTCTGTACAACAAATGCACACTGTCAGGATCTTATATTCGGCTCGTTGGCTAACACGTGTGAGACAGTACAAGTATAACGTGATTCGACGTAAGACACAGCAACACAAGTTCTATGGATTTATTGCCACATTAAATACAGAACGATAATTACAACGATCTACAATATATAACTCACAACCACAATACAGCTCATAGGTCTGACGCTCAAGATATCAGTCGTTCGGCTTACAACCACGGAGATTCACACAAACGCCTTGCTCTCGTCACACATGTCCTTCCAGTCTCCTGTCCCAGCTCGGTCTGAGCTATCACGCACACTGCCCACTGCCTCTGGTGGGGTCACGTGGCCTGCGTGCGTCTGTCGTCAGCCTGACCGCTGGTCGCGTGTCAGGTAACAATCTTGCCAGCCGACAACTCTTGTCCGCCGGGTGCCGTAACGATGTTGCTGCATAGCTAGGCTCTGACATTCTCCCCGGGTACCTCAATGAAAGATGCCATCTTTCATTCATGATGTATGTATATACTGGGGTAGTGTTAATTTCATGTCAGAGACTACTCTTTCCCAGTGTTATGCATGAAAATACATATATGGCATAGAAATATATACACAAAATGTAAGTTGCATTGAAATGACAAATGAAGTACAACTTTTAACACAACTCAGGTTTCATCCCCCTGATGCCTGGTTACCTCCATTGCAATAATACCCAGTCAGATCAGTAGTACCAGCTTCACGCATCTACCTCGCAGCAATTTGAAAAAAAACGTAATAATATGGTTGTTTTGCAACAGCCATCTAGCCAGACTGAAATACGGCTTTGTATTAGTCGTATTAAACACTTAAACTCTGCCCTCAATTTGGCCAGGAGCTCTTATGTTGGTTTGCAATGTTGGCAGCTCTATGACATGCTTGGTGGACGCCTACCTGCTGTGCTAACCATTTGAGCAACAAAATGTCTATCTATACAATACACATTAATGAATATGTTTCAAATTATGGCCCTTGATGTAATTCACAAATGCAAGGGAAGTAATTTTGACATTCAAGAAATTCTATACATTACAATAATTATTTAATTTCTTAGCGTCATTGCTTGACGTTTCTTCATATTAACGAGAAAAAGTCGGTAATATGAATACATTAATCAAGATATGATTCTAAGATTACACTAATCAAAATAAATAAGTACCCAATTGGTGTATTATATTTTATAGGATTCAAAAGGATTTTACAATCGTCATAAATTTTTGAAAATTTGTATATCGTCTGCTAATTTTGCTATACTTTTTAAATTACACCGGAAATACACACGAAACGCAAAATTTAGTTGCTGTTTCACTGTTTGAACACAACTGTTCCGGTTTTAACGGATGGTAAAATGTTATCAAAGTTCGTGTTTGATGTTATAGTATCACAACTCTCGGATTATGATGGAATGTTCTTGTTTCCGATGTGTTCACAACTTATGGATAATGATCGAATGTTCTTATTTCGGATGTTCAAACGTCGAACAATTTGGATTAAATTCGCTGCAGAGGTGGTGTAGAAGTCAATGTTCGGTCCACATTTGCACATGTCGTTAAAATATCACGGTGAAGAAAATCACTCACAGCTGTCACTGTTAAATGGTAAAGTTCGCTTCTGGTAAGTGGTTAAGCGTCTGTGACACTGTTCTTAGTGTATATTTACAATTAATACTGTTCTCTTTCTAACACACACTACACAATTATACTACACTCATTACATGACTTGATTAAAATACGTATATTATACATGTCGGTTTTAAACCGTATCACAATTTCAATTATAGACCTTACACAGTAGGTGAATGGCAACAACATTTCACTCATTGGTGGCTGTGTTGGTCTGAGTGTATTACACACTGCACTCAGACGTTGCTTACTGGGTCGGTCGGACAACGGGACAAAAGATCGGCAATTGTATTCATTCTGCCGGGAATATGGCGAACTTCGAAACTGAAATTCTGAAGCTTCAAGGACCAGCGAGCAATCATATTATTGGATGGTACTCCGGCATTTATATACCGTAATGGACTGTTGTCAGTTTCGATGATAAAGTGACGTCCTAGAAGATATCTGGATAGCTTCGTCACACTTTCTACTAAGGCCAGTGCTTCTAATTGTGGAATGGACCATGCACGTTCTCGAGGCCTTAATTTTCTTGATAGGAAACAAATTGGGTGCAGGATGTTGTTGTATTCCTGCAACAGGACTGCCCCAATGGCAACGGAGCTAGCATCTGTTCTCAATCTGAAAGGTAAACGGATGTTGGGCAATTTAAGGATTAGGTTATTGGAATTCTTATCAGAAAAAGTGTGCCAAAACTTTATGAAATGCATTTCGTAGGCATTCATCGTGTACAACTTTTTCAGGCTTATCCTTGGTTAGTAAGTTAGAAAAAACCTCAGTCAGTTCTGAAAAATCAGGAATAAAGTTCCTGTAATAGTTGATCAGTCCCAACAGACTGCGGACTTGTTTCTTATTTGTTGGAAGTGACAGTTTTAGAATTTTGGAGACAATTTTGTTGTCTGTCATGACAAAGCCATTGGATATTCTGTACCCCAAAAATGATATCTCTTGGTAAGCCATGCTCACCTTTGAAGGCTTCACTGTCAGTCCGTGCTGTCTGATACTAGGTAGTAGTAGTAGAACGTCCTGTCCAGGTGTCAATGTTATAGTTCCGTCGTTGTCTCTGTATGGACACAGATGTCGTCAGTATAGTGAATGATATTAGGAATGTCAGATAGGAGGAGTCGTATAGCAGACAAGGCAAGTCTGGAGTTACTGGATCTAAGGATATAAAGTGGGTTACGGTTAAAATCTTCCAAAAGGATTTTCAAATTTCATGTTGAGATCATTTTGAGTGCTATCTCCAAACCTGCACTCGTACATGTGTGTATACATTCAATAGTTCAAACAATAATAATACACCATGTATAGTTGTGAAATGTAATCGTGCATGTTTGTATGATCTTTTGCAATTTGTGTATATTTTCCAAAATATGTAGGGTAATTTGTTGCTGATTTTTGTCAGTAATTCCACCGACTGATGTTTTACATTGTTCAGCATAGGTATTCGTATGAGTTGATTTAACATAGAGATTATGAGTGGCAGTAACAAAATTTGGTTCAACAGTAATGACATAAGTAACAAAGTCTGCTGGTTTGTCATGAGTAATATCATCTGTGTTGTGTCATGATGATGTGGAAATATAACTGTTTGTGAAGACATTTGTTTTGTATTTACAATCAGTAGTGCAAGTATAACTATCCACTGTGTGCACTTGGTTATGTGTGTAGTTAACAGAGAGTATAGGAGGTATAGTATATACCATGATGATTTGTGATCTTTCCTCGCTGTTGTGAACTGTTTGTTTTCTGCACCTTTTTCTTTGTGCTGATACACACCAGTTTCTGTTTCTTCTTGTTCTGAGATGGTAATCACGTTGGTATGGTGTGGTATCTTGGTCTGTTCATCATGTTGTTGTATGATGAGTGGGGTAGTTAAGGCAGTATTTGTTGTGGTGTTAACTTTTTGCCTTGTGTGAGGTTTGGACTCTGTGTAATCTGTCACATTTAATACATTTCCAATTAATAAATCACAACATGGATTGTCTAATAAAGCACAAGTTACTCTGCCTGATAGGAAAGGTGATTTTATATTGGCCCATGCCATGGGATATTTCTCTACTGTCCCTGAAACAGTTTTGCAATAGATGTACTCATCTAGGTAGTCTTTAGGATCAGCTAGGGTCTTTCGAAGACCGATAAGACAAGCCCCTGTGTCGCGTACACATGTGCATACTGTGTCGTTGATGTAACCTTCATGGAACGTTAGTTTCCCTAACGACAGTCTTGAGGTTTTGTTCATCTCCTCACCTTCTTGTTGAGTATTGATCTCTTTACATAAGGAATGAGGTTGAGTGATGTTAATAACATTATTACAATATGGTACATAGTCTGATTTTGAGTCTATTACCAAGTTAGCTTCCTCATTGGTAATAGGGACGGCGTGCCCGCATGTTAAGATACCATTTTCATAGAAGGTATTACAGACAGTACATTTGTTAGCACTAAATACATCACAAGCCTGTGCTGCATGTACAGGATGTTTTTCTGGATTTTCGTCTTCTGACGCTGAGCTATCGAACAAGGCGGCATTGGCTTTGTTGGTCATATGCCTGCCTCTACAATCCATGCGATGGTGACCGTAAGCCTTGCAGAGAAAACATTTACGTAAACTTTTGAACGATTTACGTTCTCTGTCTTGTCTGTTTACCATATTTTGCAAGTATGTTGGGTACCCTGGGTTTTTATCGCACATCTCGTTCAAATGGTGGAACAATTTACAGTGAATGCAATGTCTAACTTTATCAGAGGTAGGCCTGTTCGGTTTTTGCCTACTATAGTTGTTCTCATAGTTGGCTGCTGCTACCCAGTTACTGTCAGTAGCTTCAGTGGCAAAACACTGTTTATTTGCCGTATAATAGGCCGACCCACGTCTTTCCATTTCTTCCACACTTGTGCATTCATTCTCCTGTAAGAACTTAGAAAAAGATGATGGGATAGAAGAAATGACCTTATCTCGAATGATGAGATCTTCTAATTTATCATAATTTTTGTTAATTTTGGCTGATGAAGTCCATTTGCTGAAAATGTCTCGGACTAAACAGAGGTAGTCAGAGAACGTTTGAGTTGATTTTGGACTCAGTTTACTGAATTGTTCTCTGTACCCTGCCTCGTCTAACATGAAATGTGCCATTATTTTAGATTTAATATAATGGTACTCTTTTCTGAGGTCTTTGGGGATGGTTTCAATGACTTTAAGAGGTTCCCCAGATAGACTCCTCATATATAGAATATTCCATTCCGAAAGTGGAACTTGGTAATGTTCCATTAATGTCTCAAAATTTTGGGTAAAGGCTGCTATGCAGTCACCCGAGGTATAGTTACGAACGATACCTTGATACTTCTTATACTGGTTTTCTTTTTCCAGTCTTTCAGATTTCTTTGACTCTTTATTCATTGCAGTCTCAGTGTCGAGTTGTTTCATTTTCAACTGTAATTCTAGTTCTTCCCTCTTACTCTGAGCTGCTATTTCTGCTTTCTTAAGTTCACTGTCTATCTCAGCTTGCTTTGTCTTTGCAGCCATTTCTACTTCGGCTTGCTTTAATGCTGTTTCAATCTCTGCCTGTTTCAGAGCTGTTTCTGCCTCTGATTTGCTTGGCAGCCATTTCTGCTTGTTTTAGAGCTCTTTCATGCTGCTCTATCTTCAGCGTTTTCCTGAACAAGTAGGTATTCATGCGTATTTATTCTCACTCCATTTTGTTAATTCATCACCTTCTAACTTTAATTTTAACCCCATATCGATGAAATCAAATAATGACGACATGATGGAGAAAATACTGTCAATGAAAATCAAACCACACAAAATATGTTGTAAATGGTTAGTAGAAAAACAACTTACAATTGATTTGACTATACGATGCGTGCCCACTAATGCATACGTAAAGTTAAAGTAAAGAAAAATATACTCAAGTGCCCTTGGATATGGTGACGAATGGTTGGACAATCGGGCTAGAAAACTGTAGGGTCGTACTTCGGAACCACTAATGACCTCTACGGCAAGGTTATGGATGGTACGCAAAAACCTGCTTTGTTTTTTTGGAGAGAAATAAGTTAGCGTGTGTTTGTTGGTGTGTGCCTGCAAGTCACTAAGTGTTGATTAGGTTTGGATGGCGTTGAGTATAGTTGTATGTCGTAAATTTGTCGTCAACAGTGTTTCTTTCAACAGAAGTTACACTCTTTCCAAAACTTTTTGCGTTCCACAAACTCAATACACAAAGACAATCTATCTGTATTTCAACACTCAATAACATTGATGACACATCACTTACATCAAGATGACATTCAGTAAGGACATAGACATCAAGTTTACAAGATGGCGACAAGGTCAAAATGGCGACAAAATCACAATGTCGACAAGGTCAAACGTTGACAATTTTCACAAATCACAAATGTTTAACACGCTTACAGGCTCAAACAATATGTACTGCACATTTACTAATGATTTTAAACATATTTAGACAATGTATTAATGGATCACACTGAGACTTTTCCGATCACATGTACATCACTATAACCTTGACAAATTTTACAAGTACAAGAATTATAGTTTTAAATAACAAAGACGAGCAACACACGTCTAAATATATTAGGTTCTTAAACAAAGACGAGCAACCCACGTCCACACATGTCAGGATCTTATATTCGGCTCGTTGGCTAACACGTGTGAGACAGTACAAGTATAACGTGATTCGACGTAAGACACAGCAACACAAGTTCTATGGATTTATTGCCACATTAAATACAGAACGATAATTACAACGATCTACAATATATAACTCACAACCACAATACAGCTCATAGGTCTGACGCTCAAGATATCAGTCGTTCGGCTTACAACCACGGAGATTCACACAAACGCCTTGCTCTCGTCACACATGTCCTTCCAGTCTCCTGTCCCAGCTCGGTCTGAGCTATCACGCACACTGCCCACTGCCTCTGGTGGGGTCACGTGGCCTGCGTGCGTCTGTCGTCAGCCTGACCGCTGGTCGCGTGTCAGGTAACAATCTTGCCAGCCGACAACTCTTGTCCGCCGGGTGTCGTAACGATGTTGCTGCATAGCTAGGCTCTGACACACACACCAAAAAAGCAACTAGTCTAGTTTAGAAAGAGATGGCAAGCATCTGCTACGACACCTCAAGTATATCTAGACAAGACCTGCCTTCCATAAGTTTCTACTTCTCAGAAGAGTAGCACTTACAGCACAATGATATTGAACACAGAACTTAGAAAGAACACTCAAGTAACCTATGACAATGATAGTTCTTGCAATAACCTAGATCAGATATAGACTGAAAATCGGTCCATCCATCTAAGAAACTAAGAGACTTACTACGGGACTAGTTACTAAGAAATAATTCCTAGAAGCCAACATAATATTCATGCATATGACTACAGACATTGAGCTGGCGGCCTACCTGTTCTGAAGTCAAACTTAATCTAACATAAAACAGGCTAGGGACCCTTATTTAAGCTGAGTCAAGCAGACCGTATTATCTCCTTGGCATTCCCGTCATAAATTCTTCTTATCTCCTCCTGACAGTAATTGCAATTAACTCCAAGTCTGTCCAGTCATAAAATTCTTTCTGCATGCACACTAGCCTTCACACCTGTGGGTCTGACCATTATTAGCCCACTGAGTCTTATCAGTGATTTCACACCTTGCGCCTCTAGTCTCTACCAGATGGGGTCAGCCATCGCGGTTGGGTGATTTCCTAGCTATTCTTATCAGGTGTCATGTCAAGGGAACAATTAGGTTCTCATGGTCAACAGCCAGTTTACAACTCTGTGGGTAAACCAGGTTTTAATTACACAGTCCATGGCCCAGTGCATTGTTGATTCAGCATGTCTGGGTCAGCAGTTTCCCAAGGTGTATACTAATTATCTAGTTGCCATTTTACTTGCCATCTGCAAGCTTACGTCATGGCTAGTTGGTTTTAATTACTATTCAGTCCCTTGAGTCTGCCCTCCCGTCTGGCTGGATTGATAACAAATGGGGGTGACTGGTACTGGTGTCAAATTAACTTCCCAAATAGAAAGCCATTCCTGGTGGTTTGTTTACTTGCAGGTTTTGCAAGCTTACGTCAAGACGGTATAGCCTTGAATATAGAGAAAACAGTTTTGTTCGTCTGTTGATTCTCTACATGGCCTATCAAAAGTGAACCGAAAATTGTTCTGGGAAGTAAAGGCTGCCAATTCGTGACAGAGCTTTCCCCTTAAAAAAAAAGTTTCTGCCAGAAATCTTTTGTCAAAGCACGCCGTACCTCCCAGAATAATGCCTAAGCACTCTCCGTTCTGTATCTGCCTAAAGGTTTCCAATATTCCTTGTGGCAATGGGTTGTCCTGCATCTGCATAAAGACGTTCCATTTCCATACTCCCATGATACTTTGGATAGGTCCTTGTACCTGGTTTTCGGCCGGGATTCCATGCAATAGCTTGGTAAAATCCGGTAATTGTCAGGAGGTTGTAATTTTACCCTTCTGGGAAAGATCACAATCAACGGGATTCTTCGGCGCCTCTGGCCAACGGTCTTACTCCACTCCCTCACGTGATTTAATCCTTTCAGCCGAGGATGTACCCGTAGTGAGGTCTTGCATAAGCTGGCCACAGCAAAGCTTGTCTCCGCGATTTTCCTCCATCCATTATAGATCCTTAACAGATTCATCCATATCTTCCTTTTGAAAGGAATAATGTTACACATCATGGTCCCATGATGTAAATTCAACTGGCGCTTTCCTCCTTCAAAGTTGGGCGTAACAATTTTCCCTCCTCGGTGTCGCGGTTTCTTCCCCTGATAATCAGTTAACGGGCTGAGTTTCTCTGCATTAGAGTTTCGTGTGAAAACCGTGCTAGAAATTGGAAATTTAGTGTGCCAAGTTGTCCAGCCTTGAGAAATAACATAGTTACTCCAGGGCGATAAAGTGGTGTTACTTTTGAATAAAGTATCCACAAATAGCTGATCTACTCCTATCAAATCGACCTGACTGAAGGGTAGATTGAGTCCTAAGAGTGTTGATTCCAAACCACTCTTGACTTCTGTTACTTCAGGTCCCTGTTGCTGGAATTCCCTGATAACTTCAGCTATAGCGATGCTAGCAGTTTCTACCTCCATCTTGTGTGAAGAGTTTTCTTTGCTAGTAACTACAGACAATGTTGTCTGCACAAAATCAGAATCCATATTCTGGCTCCTAACAATTCCCTGTGTTTCCTGAGTCTCCGAACTGGTATACTGTAAGATAACAACTGGAAATGTTTCCTGGTCTGGATGTTCCTCTCTGGTCGTGCTTTCATGGGCTAAGTCCAGTTGAGGCAAATCCTGTGATGGGCTGGTGTCTACACAATCCATCACACTAGGTAAATGATTTGAACTGAGATCTAGTGTCTTGTCCTGAGCTGCAGCCTCAAAGATCACAAGGGGTTCCGGGTCTTCCTTCATCCCACTGTCAGTAAAATTTAATCCCACTTCTTCCTCGTCTGGGCTGAAGGGAATAATAAAGTCGGTTACCTTTCGATCTCCGACCTCCTTAAAAGATGTCCTCAGGTCATCTTCCTCTTGAGTTTCACCTCTCGTTGAAGTAAAATGAGATTCCTGGGAGTCTTGTACTGGCAAACCGTAGTGCAAAAAGTTGTCCTCTGGGTAACTGTTACTAGGTAAATTATCTGAACTGATAATTAGTGACTCTTCCCGCATTGCAGCAGTGAAATTCACCTGGGATTCTGTTCCTTCCTTCCTCCCTATTTCAGTCAGATGTAATTCCACTTCGTGATTCTGTGACCAGAAGGGAATGTGAGAATCGGCTAGGTCTCCGCCTGCGACCTCATTAAAGGTTGTCTTCAGTTCCTCTTTCTCTCGAGATTCATTTCTCGTAGCAGTCAAGTGGTTTTCCTGAAGGTCCTCTACTGTCAAACGACTATTGCCGTGGTGCAAACAGTTATCACGTTTGTGACTGTTTGAAATGCCCTTGGCACGTTTTTTCTTCCCTCTTTTCCGTTTAGGACTGGGTCGAATGAGAACCTGTAGTTCCCGGTCCACTACCTCTGATTCTGCGGTGGGTGGCAAAGATGTCCCTTCCTTCCTGGTTGGGTGAGCATCCATATCTCCTACCTTATGTTCCGCTAGAAAGGTTAGCTTCTCCGCATTGACTGCTTCCATATGCGTTTTTTCCATCTTTACTCCTTCAGTTTTGCTACGCTCTTGTGCTTCAAAGAACTCATCATTTTCTTTAAACATAATGTCTTCTTCTTGGTCCCACCATTCTAACTCTGCTATGATATATGTTTCTAGTTGCTCTCCCTCTAAGCCTTCTCTTATGCCCCACCCTCTCGCGGTCTCTGAGAAATCTGCGCGCGCCTTCAGATCCTCTTCAAGATTCCGGTAAAGCAAGAACATAATTGCTAATGACTATATTCAGGTTAGCTTCTATGTATATATCAAAAATCAGATCTACTAGAAAGACAAGAGTTAACTACTGACAGTCTACGCTATCCAATGTGTATAGTTTAGCCTCAACAGTGAAAGACAACTGTAAATAATATTCAAAAGTAGTACCTGGCGACAGCAGTGAAGTAAGTGTGAGAGATATACTACACAGTAATCAACAGTAATATTTACCTAAATAAACATTAAAATGCACTGCATACATGTCAAAATGACCATGGCATATATTAGCATAAAATTGCAAATCAGTCAAGCAGTTAAATCATCAAACACATCAATGTAAATATGATAAAAGTGTTCAATTATCAATAAATGATTAATGGTAACACTAATTGATAATAGTTAAAACAGTTATCAATAAATGATAGATGATGGTAGTTTTCTCATAAGTTCTTATCTGTTATACTTTTGAAAAGTTATATATGTACTCTGAAACTTCCTCAACTAAAAGTAGCTACATTTGATGATAGTCTATTTTGATGACTGAAGATTACAAGAGTTAACTTTGAAAAATCGTTTGTCTAGGGTCTAGTAGAATCACTATGATTACTAGAATCCTGGTTCAGGATCGCGGACTGGACCCCAAATCTGTCAGAAGTCGGGGTGCCCCACCGGCTAGATGAAAGTCTTACTCACTGGCGAGCAACCCTAAATAGTCAGAAACTGACTAGGGACAAAATCTATATGGCTGAACTACAGATTAAGCCCATGAATATCCAACGTACAGCTCCAAGTGGCTCGTTTCAAAATGAAATGAACTGTGCTGAATATTCGCCAAGGTATAGGAAAGAGAAGGTTAGCTTAAGATAGATGTTTTAAGTCTAAATATATTAGTATAGACGACTATCTCAGTCCAGGTTTTCTCCCTGACTGCTCCTTTCCTTGGTGTGTAAGTGAACCCCCACCAATGTACACAACAACACGTATGCACAATTGGAAAAAAATATAATGACAGAACTATGAGTTACAATACTACAACATTTATTTGCTAACCATAACAATAGACATCGGATGATTGTCAATATGAGGATGATAAAATCATATAACATATTGTGATGAGAAACATTACGTAACTTTACTTGTTACTTCATCTATCTGGAACTGTGGTCCAAATCCCCACTCTCCAGTAGACTCAACAAAAGAGAACAGCTTGCCGGTATTCTGACGACTGCCAGTCCTGACACTCCTAGTCAGTAGTCTCTAGTCTTGAGATCTATAACATAGGTGCTCCTTGTGAGAGCTTGAAAGAAAGTCAAGAATGTGTTATATCAGTTCTACATCAGCGCAATCCTAATTAAAACATATCATAACACAAACATATACAATGACCAGTCTGGCCAAGTTTATCTTCCAGCTCTACTGTGTTCACCATCCTCCTTCTCCCTCCTACTGTCTTAGTCGGGGACGGGCTTTTCAATTGTCTCACACGCCTGTAATGATTTCATTTCTGCCGCCCCATGTCCATGTCGCTAATACAGAAATTCTGATCTGAGTGTTCATAGATGAGCGCGTTGACCTCTGCATTGACAGTGGCAGGGTTCTGCTCTCTGCACCGTCTGTCGAGTGTGATAATGCAGGAGAAAGTGCACTTAAAAGCTGGAGGCACCGGCACCCATTCCTTGCCAGGGTTGATACTGGTAAGACTGCAGACCTGTCTGAAGACATCTTCCGCCCGACCAATCCATGATTTGCCCCTCTTTAGCCTGTCACCCTTTTCTCTGAATATAGCGTCATGCAGAGGGTGCTGCTCATCTGCACTTATTTTTAAGTATGCACGAGCTCTCCAGATCTTGATCCTGTGTTCCATTGTCGGGAAGTCAAGGAGGTATCTCATTGCTACACAGCTGGTGTCTCTCGTGCAGCCCAAAATGATGCGCATGGCTTCGTTTTGTACCTTTTCGAGTCTTCCAATCTGTGTAGGGCTGACAGTGAGGATGGCCAGGGCATACTCGATGCGTGAAAGCACAAGTCCTTAGAACAGAAGTATTAGCAGTCTTTGCTCGATATTGGCAGTCGCCATGACTCTCATTGCTGACAAACCTTTTCGAGCTTTCGTTATGACATAATCGACATGATCTCTGAAGGACAGGCTACGATCAAGCCTCACGCCAAGATATTTCATTGACTGAGTTCTACTCAAAATGCTCCCATCCATTCTTACTGCCGGCAGGTCTGTGTTCACAATATGGTTGTTTAGGGGGAACCATGTAACCGATGCTTTTGCAGCGTTGACAAGGGCATCGACATCAGCACACCATGAGGAAATTAGATCTAGTCAGTGTTGCCATATCCCTTTGATGAAAAAGCACCAAAATCGACCCCCCAAAAAAAACTAAAAAGTACCCAAAAAAAGTAAGGTGTGTATGTCATTCCCTTCAGCTGGCAGTGCTACATTTTTGTAAAACAATTGGCACTCAATAGGTGATGTGGTCAATAGCGCACACTTCACCTTTACTTTCCAGAACATTTCATGGCGCTTAGTTTCGGCTTAGTCAACCCGGGAGCAATAGTGGGGACTTAATTACATGATCTACGGGCTAACCATGAGCTATCGTGCGTGCTCTCGACGGCCTGTGCACTTGGTAAGTGAAATTTAAGGGGAAACAAATACCTCTTGTTAACGGGATCATAATATTCATTTTATTGTTTGCAAGGGACATAACTCGCCAACGTTTCTCTAAAGAAGCAATTAGTTGCATTAATTGTTAAATGTTTAATATAATGACACCATTTATTCACAGTTAACACAATAATTTGGCTTCCTAAAGATTCGAATACTTTTACTGCTAAAAATAATAAAATGTACTTGTTAATGCAATATATACAATGTATTTACACTGCAAGCTCCGTGCACGATGTTAACGACTGTTCCCCCCAATGGACGCACTGATTTCTGGTTTCTCTTCACAACGTATAAATAGACTCGGGCCACGGGTTTCCATACGCAGCAAGGCATGTGTTCCAATGCCAACCAAATCAGACACACAAAGACACTTGGCAAAATCTAGAGATGAAAATAACAGATATGTTCAATCAATCAATCATGTGCCATGCCGGAAAGCGTGGGCGGTCATGATTCGCCATTTCACTCGATCACCAGAGTCGTGGATCAGCTCAGTGTTCCTGTCTCGTCCATGCCATGTGGCCAAGCCATCCAGGTATTTTCCTCTCGGTCTTCCTCTTGGTCTGTTCCCTTCGATCTTGCCAGCTGTCACCAAGTTCTCCAGTCCATTTCTTCTCATAACATGTCCAAAAAATGTTGCTTGCTTGCTTGTGTTCGTTGGCTTGAGCTCCAACGCGAAGTCCTGTATGTCGGATGAAGACATCCTGTTGTCCAACATCAGTGTGATGTCATACAGGACCTGAGTTTTGCGTGAGTATCCGTTGTCCCATGTCTGGCTTATTGGTGTGCAGACTGGTGGTCCCTCGCCGTACAGGCAGACACTCTCCGACTTCGGAGGAATCGGCGATCCTACTGACTTTAGCCAGGACCCCGAAGGGACCTGTTGCCCAGGACGCTCGACGAGGACGCGTCAATAGGTCTTGGCCAGTATATAACGCGGCCCTGGTGCCTTGGAAACACCTCAACGTCCCCAAAAAAATGTTGACTGTCTACGTCTAATTTCTCTAATCAATCTACGATTTTCATTTGTCTCTTGTAGTACTTGGTCATTGGTTTTTCCATCTGTCCATGGTATTCTTTGCATTTTCCTCAGAAACCACATTTCTGCAGCCATCTGATGTTTTTCAGCTTGACTGCACATTGTCCAAGTTTCACATCCATACAAAAGAACAGGCTCTATGTATCCCCTCAACACTCTTTTTCTCGTTTCAATTGACATCATTTTATTGGTCAGAATGTTTTTCATCTTGCTAAAGGCTACTTTCGCCATGACGATTCTTGTTCTAATCTCTTCAAGGCATCTGCCATCAGATGTTATGACTGTTCCGAGATAATTGAACCGATTCACTTGTTGAAGAATATTCCCATTTACTTGTATATTACATTGTGGTACTTCGTTCTTCCTAGTGACGACCATAACCTGTGTCTTCCTACAATTTAATTCCAACCGCAGCTGCTCACTGTGTACAACAACAGCGTCTACTAATTGTTGCAGATCCTGTGCATTGTCTGCAATCAATACTGTATCATCTGCATATCTAATGTTATTTATGTTTCGTCCTCCAATGCTGATTCCATTTAGGTTTCTACATTTCTGAAAATATTTTCACTGTATAGGGAAACAAGATCTGGAGACATTACACATCCCTGCCTAACACCTCTCTTAATAGGTTGATATTGTCCTACTTCATTATCAATCCTTATGGCAGCTTGTTGTTTCCAATATATGTTTTTTTATAAGTCTAATGTCTTTCCCATCAATTTGTAGATCTGCAAGCATATCCACAATGTTGACATGTCTAACTCTATCAAAAGCCTTTGTGTAGTCAATAAAGCAAAGATGTATATCCTTGTTTACTTCTAAAGCACGTTCAATAACTGTTCGCAGCATATACACAGCATATCTGTACCCATTTACTGTGAGACAGATATGTTACAGAGGTACAAATACAAAACAACTACCATATTTGGTAGAAGTACCATTGTTAATACATATATAATTCCAAAAATACTATATCTGTGCACAGTCCTAGATCCTCCACGTCAGACTGTCACAAACATAAACAAAGAGATTAGACGCTTTGTGTTTGGCAGCACCATCTACAGTATCAAACATACTACACTCATGCAAGACAAAAAAGATGGAGGTATCGCCCTCCAAGACATAACAACCAAAATACAAGCACTTAGGATCAAACACGTAGGTGAAATCCTACAACACCCAGAAAAACACCCTTTAGCACACTATTACATTGGAATTAGGCTATCTTACTTAAAACCTATTAGGAATACATCCTCACATTACTTTGGCACTCTCCCAACGTTCTACAAAACATGTATTTCAGCCATTAAAAGACACGAAAAATTACTACACAAGAAAACACATACAATCTACAGGCATTTAGTTAAATTACAAGCAACTCCGGTACATCTCAGAATTAAAAGAGGACATAGATATTTCATAAAAGATTATACCGAAATTTTCTCTAATATTCACAACAAGCAGATTATCCCCAAAAGCAAAGGAAATTACATATAGGCTTGTTTACATCATGACCCCAACAACAGAGAGAACAGCAAAAATAACAAAACAAATACTACAGTGTCAGCTTTGTAGACGGAACGTCCAAGAATCAGAATAGCACATCTATTACGAATGCAACACAATCATGCCAACAAGAAATCTCCTACAAAACATCCTAAACACTCATACCAAACAAAGAACAGATGTTTACAAAGCAATAATGAAAAATTCCATTCCTTACTCCACACAAGACATCCACACAAAGCTACTTGTGCTATTGGCAGAGTACAGAAATCTTATATGGACATTAAGAAACAAAGCACTATACAATTACAGAACAATCAACAAAGAAATTGTCCAACAACTTTATCAACAAAAAGTCGCAAACATTCTAATCTTAGCCCCACAAGCGCAAATCTCGTAAAAGATTTGGCTGAAGACAGTACATATTACAGAAGAAGCAAAGAATTTGTTTTAAACAAAAGATACTACAACTATAAATGTGTTTATTGATGGTATTAATGATCTTACAATTATATTATTATTATTAAAAATACTATTATTATTACTGCTACTATTATTATTAATTTTCCCATTATTATATTTGAATGTGCAACATGAAATATATTGTGGATGGGTGTCTATGAGTGTATGTGCGCGCGCGTGCGTGCGTGTAACAGTCTTTAAACCAAGTCGGTATCTCAAGTATTAAAATGATGTTATATGGTAATGATATGTTTCAAAAGAAAAATATGCACCACCATGTATAAACAAATTGAACGAGCCCTTTAAGTACCCAGTAAGCTAAGGTGGCTTTTAGTGGCCAGGTTTTAATTCCTTCCTATTGTATATGAAACCCAGACACTATCACAACTTTGGACCAATTATCTCCCTGGAGACAGGCCATGGACTCTAATTACTAGTAGTAAATCCCTGATTCTTGTTCCCCAAACAAAAGGTATCATGGACTAGAGCGTCACCCTGTAATTTGTCATCAGGCAACAACACCAACGACCTTCGCCTTAGTAGCTAAGTGACCCAGAAATTACAAAGAAGCCACATTTTAATGGAAATGATAGTTTAAAGTTTATTGTCCAAGCGCGGGGCATTTAAATGTACTGCAGTCTCCAGAAAGCACGAGATTGTGTGTGTGTGTGTGTGTGTGTGTGTGTGTGTGTGTGAGAGAGAGAGAGAGAGAGAGAGAGAGAGAGAGAGAGAGAGAGAGAGAGAGAGAGAGAGAGAGAGAGAGAACCAGAGGGAGAGATGGATAGGTGTTTCATGCATTCCGCTTGCGGAAGTGGAAGTGAAGCATATGCAAGGAATGTGTATCTACATGCACTATGCCACAAATGTCATATTATCATAACTGTATATATGTATGTATATGTTTTATTCACAATGTCACACTTAACACTAACAAACGGCAACGCTCTGTAATATACACAAACAAAAGAAACACACACTACAACTTGTAAATACACATTGATTTGTATGAAATAAAGATTTTAAAAAAAAAACAAACTGGTTTCCAAATGCAGCAGGGCAAGTGTTCCCATGTCAACCAAATCAGACACACAAAGACACTTGGCAAAATCTAGAGAAGAAAATAACAGATATGTTCAATCAATCAATCATGTGCCATGCCGGAAAGCGTGGGCGGTCATGATTCGCCATTTCACTTGACCGCCAGAGTCGTGGATCAGCTCCGTGTTTCTCTCTCGACCATGCCACAAGGCCAAGCCATCCAGGTACTTGCTTCTAGGTCTTCCCCTTGGTCTGTTCCCTTCGATCTTGCCAGTTGTCACCAAGTTCTCCAAATCATTTCTTCTCATAACATGCCCAAAAAATGGTGACTGTCTACGTCTAATCTAAATAGAAATGAAATACAAACTTCACACATGAAGGTTCAATCATCTGTTTATATTACTTAATTAACTAAATTATATTTAATAAACAAGATGAAACCAAACATTTTAAATAAAAATAAACACTACACCTCTCCACCATGTCCATAAAAAACGGCATATACTGAAAGATTATGTTCAAAGTCGTGAGGTATTGAATTGAAACGATCTTCCATTGTTTTTCTTCGACCTTGAATGGAAAATGCTGCCATATCGTAAGTTTTTGTCTCGTGTGAGTAAGTCCTGATATCATTCTTGCCATCGATGTCACGACTATCTCTTCTGATGTATAAAATATCTTTCTTAAAAGCAGAAGAACCCTGCGAGTTGAGACTGGGCACCTCTGCGTTCTTGTACTTCCACCGACAGAACGTAACAAACAGACTGCGGAGCAGACGTAAAATGTTCAAGAAAAACAAAGTGGCCACGAGTATTGCGATGGTTTCAGAACAAAACACCCAGTCTCTAATGAAATATATTCCCATGGCAATAATAATAATAATAATAAGTCTTTATTTTCAAAGGGTTAAGAATTGGGCACGCAGGCCCGTCTGACATTCTGCCCTTCTTCTCTATTTCCTCTCATACATTCTTTCATTCAACATCACTTATGAAGCAACTTTTGACAACAAAAGAACATTAAAACGCATGAAAAATAATCAATAACAAATGACTCACTGAGGCAGTGTTTAACATCTTCTTCTTCTTCTTCAGCATTCCGAGCCATTGAGGTTCTTTGCTGCAAATACAATCTGTCTCCATTCGTCTCTCTGGTGGACCTTCTCTTGCCAGTCGTTGATTCCAAGTGCTTGTAGGTCTGTATGTATATTATCTCTCCACCGCCTTCTTGGTCTACCTCGGGGTCTACGGTCATTTATTTCCTGAGTGTAAGCGAGTTTTGTTTCCCTATTATCTTCCATTCTTTCTATATGCCCCAGCCATTGTAGTCTATTAGCCTTCATGATACCAGTGATTAGCGGGGACTTAAACAAATCATAAATGTCTTTGTTACTTCTTCTTTTCTACTCTCCACTTTGTGTATCCCTAATGGGTCCAAAGATGCGTCTTAAAATTTTGTTCTCAAAGGTTTGTAACAAGGCTTCGTCTCCTTTCGTTGTACTCCAGGTTTCAGAGCCATACAGCACAACTGGTCTGATCAGTGTTTTGTATATTGTGATTTTGGTGTTACGAGATAGCGCCTTTGATTTTAGTAGATGTTGTAGTGCATAGTATATCTTATTTCCAGAGTTGATTCTAGTTTGTATTTCTTCCCTTATGATGTTGGAGCAGTTGAAGATTGTACCCAGGTATTTGTATGTTTCCGTTCTTTTAATGGTCATATTATCTATTTGTATGTGGCCAGAGCTTTTAGCCATTCCGTCTCTTGAAATTACCATATATTCTGTCTTATCTTGGTTGATAACCAGCCCCATCTGTTGGGCTTTTTCCTTTAAGTGAGTCAATATTTCCAATGTCTTTTGTTCACTTTGCCCTATAATATCTATATCATCTGCATAACCAAGCAGCTTGGATGTTCCTCCAATATCACATTCCTCCTTTACCTTCCTTACAACTTTCTCTAGAGCCAGATTGAAGAGTAGCGGCGATAGTGCATCACCCTGTTTCAAGCCAGATGTTATTTGGAAGGGGTCTGATTTCCTGCCTTTATATGTTACTATATTATAAGTATCTTCCATGCATAGTTTGGTCATGTTAATTAACTTCCTTGGTATTCCAAATTCCTGCATAACATTCCATAGACTATTCCTATGGACACTATCATAAGCCTTTTTAAAATCCACAAAAATGTTATGGAGATCTCTTTTATATTCCCAATGTTTCTCGGCTATTTGTCGTAAGATAAATATCTGATCTATTGTTGATCTGTTTTGTCTAAAACCCGCCTGGTAGTCACCTAATATGTCTTCTGAATATGGTTTTAGTCTATTTAGTAATACTGCGGATAGTATCTTATAGCTTGTGGACAGTAGTGATATTCCTCTATAATTTCCACATTGGAACTTGTCTCCTTTCTTAAAGATAGGTATCAATAATGACTCTTTCCAGTCATGGGGTAATTCTTCTGTCCTCCAGATTTTTATTATTAGTTCGTATAGCTTTAGATGTAATGCATGGCCACCTGCCTTTATAAATTCAGCAGCAATTCCATCAGTCCCAGTTGCCTTATTGTTTTTAAGTCGTGTGATTACATATAGGATTTCTTCAAATGTAGGTTCTTCAATTTGTGGTTCGCATGTTAGAACCTCTTCCTGTGGGAAAATGTTACTTGGAGCTTCACAATTTAGTAATTCAATAAAATATTCTTTCCATGTGTTGCACATTTCCTCATTGGTATTTATCATATTCCCATTTTTGTCTTTTAAACCATATGTGTTTTTTTGGTGCCCTCGTTTCATTGACTTCAGTACTTTAAAAAATTTTCTGGATTCATTTTTCTGGTGATTAGTTTCCATATCTTTGATTATATTACTCATATATTCTCGCTTCTGCTGTCTGACTATTTTTGTAGCCTCTTTACATTCATTTCTATAATGCTCTTCCTTTTGGATGTTATTGATGTCATTTAACCATACATGTCTGGCATTCTTCTTCCTAGTGACTGCTTCTTCACATTTTTGATTGAACCATCTGTTCTTTCTATGCGTGGTTGACACACCGAGACATTCTTCTGCGGTAGATTGAATTGTATTCTTGATGTTCAACCAAGTTTGGTCAACGCTTTCCTCCAAAGGGTTTTGCAAAGTTTCAAGTTTACATTTTATTTCATCTGTAAATTTATAAATACCTAAGGAGGGTGTAACGTGCCATACATAAGGGAATGTTTTTTGGCTAGTTGTCGTTTGAGATAAGTTACCATTATTATCTTTTTTGTGTTATTTGTTATGGGGGCATGTAGTCTGTACTAAGGTAGTGTTCAAACAGGTTGCGAATGTGGAACAGGTTGCAAGAATTTTCGAGACAGTATATGCCATTTTTGCCACTTGCGGCACTTTGAATACAGGGCAGAAACGTTTTCCTCACGGCAACCTCACAATCACCATTCTTTGTTGCCAGATGAGATGTCACAATTGCTGCTAAACACAAATTGTGTGTGTCGGGGGGATTTCCTTGTTTTCAATTTACACGCGGATTCCATGAAACAGGTATACAGTCCACATCAAGAAAACATATAAGTAACTTATATGTGTATGTATATTGAGTTGGGTTGAGCAAAGAACCGACATCACGGCACTCAGGACATTCCCGTAAGCGCTCCGTCCCCTCGTTCAACAGACAGCGAAGAGTCACACTACTATAGTGCGTTCACATTTGTTCGCCTCCATATAAAAATCCATATCTCAGTAACCAACTGAGGAAAAATTATGAGATTTACCATATAACCTTATCATGATGTCCACCCAACAAAACTAATTTTGTTCTGGAGATTGTACAGCAGATTTCAAAGTTTGTTTATATGCGGTATATAATTTACGAGTCAGAGATGAAGTGCACATTTCTAGAAGTATTACATTTTGACACGGAAACATCAGCGTTGAATGGTTAATTTTCTCGTGGTTCACGAGAAAAGCCTTATGACAAGAACCCCGCGCAGTTTAAAATGGGAGTGTTCAGACTAGTTCAGAGGTGTCGTCAGTATGTGGGTACTTTCATGACACCTGATTATTTTTTTTTATCTTACCACTTATCGCTAACATCTGAATGTGTGAATATTGTTCGGTGGATTGAATGTGAAGTTGTGTACACTTCAAAGCATCGCTATGAAGTTGTACACAATTTTTTTGACAAGAAGCTGATAGAAGGAAACTGTTTCAAACTGTTAAATCCCGAAAAAAGAACGGTGCATGCATTGGGTTTGAGTAAACGGTCATTTCGTCGATGGGTGCAAGAATCTGGAATTAAACCACCACGCAATAACCAAACGGTAGGTAAAAATGTTATTGTAGACAGCTTTGACAAGGATTTCATAAGGCGAGCTATTATAAAAATGCTTGAAAAAGTCGCTTAAAAGTCGGCAGGGTCGACTTCATTGCACCGGATTCTATCCTATATGGCTGGGTCTCTTTCCGCAGCGCGGAAAGTATCGCACAAAGCATGAACTCCGCAGCTCTAGCGACGACCCACAGAGGTCTCCGAAAAATTTAACTCGTGAACCGAAGGATGCGGCCCGGAATCGAACCCACAACCTTTGGAGCCCGAGTCAAAAGGCTTGGCCACTTCGCCACGGAGACTCCTAAAATTATAAAAATTTTGGATTTTATATCCAGGATCCCCTCTGCCGTGCGTCCACCTTGACGAGGTAGCTGGGCTTGCGCGTTCCAATGACCCCAAGAGCTATGCCGACGGTAGCACTGCTACTGGTAGGGTCAACCATGTCGGACAGGTCAAGGGAGAGGGACCAGACGAAGTGACGCACAAACCTGCTGCCTTGTAGGTAGACTGGGGACAGTCAAAGGCTAGGGAAAGCATCCCGAAAAGTGCTTGTCGAAATCGGATGTACTGAGCCACAAGCTTGACAAAGAAGTGCAACGTAACTTTACATTTCATGATGCCACAGATGAAAATTAATCGTTATGGTGCTAATCCCGTGAAGTCCCATCAGGCGGTGATAGTGCCGGGCCCCCTGCCTCGAGGGGGTCCACCCATGACTACTGGTGGTCACCTTCCCCTGTGCTGTGGAGTCAAGGCACAGAGGAGTAGGTTAAGAGCTATTGACCAAATACCAATACCAAGGACACTCAACATACTACAGTGGAATGCCGAAGGAGTTTATAACAAGAAAGAATCCCTGACACAGCGTCTTCATAAAGATAGAATAGATGTGGCATGCATTCAAGAGACACACCTCAATGCCAATCGCAAATTTTCAGTCAGAGGATATCAGGCCACACGTTTCGACCGCGAAGGACATAAAGGAGGAGTTCTAATACTTACACGAAATACAATACCTTGCAGTGAAGTATCTGTGATCTCTGACAACCAAACAGAAATTATAGGTGTTGATATAATGATAAAGGACGTGAAAATAAGAATCTACAATCTGTATAGCCCAGCAGATAAGGACCTTACACTCTCAAACATGAAAATAACTGACACAAACTGCATTATTGTCGGATACTTTAATAGCCGTTCAGAAAGATGGGGATACCCAGATACTGACAAAAGCGGAGATGAATTGGAGGACTGGGAAATAGACTCAAATCTCCATCTACTCAACAAAGCGGATGACACACCGAGCTTCTACTCCAGAAGATGGCTTACCACTTCTACTCCAGACATAGCTTTCTGCACAGGAGGCATCCTCCACAAAATCGATCGCCATGTGCTGGACCAATTAGCAGGTAGTGACCACAGACCAATCAAGCTTGTAATGAATATGGAGTATGTTCCACAGGAGCAAAAGCCCTTGCCCCGCTGGAATTACAAACGAGCAGATTGGGACAGATTTGCCATACTAACAGACAAATATTGCGAAAACATAAATACACGATATGGCAACATAAAGCAAATGGTGGAAAGTCTAAACAGAGCGATAATACATACAGCCACTGAGTCCATTCCTAGAGGAGCGAGGAAAAATTACAAACCATACTGGACTGAAGAACTACAAAGTTTGGAGGACAAAGTTGAAGATGCCAGGAAGACAGCAGAGAGAGAACAAACAATTGAAGCGAACATCTCTCTCAAAGCCATCTCAGCAAAATATAAAAGAACAGTAAATCAAACAACAAGAGATTGTTGGAGGGAAAAAACAGAAAACCTGAATTTTGACAGGGATGGAAACAAACTATGGAAACTAGTGAACGCCATGAACAATGAAGGACCTAGAAACAAACAAATAACAATTAAACAAGGAAATGCCTTGCTTACAGGAAAAAAGGCTGCAAATGCACTAATGGAACACTATGCAAATGCAAACCACATTGATATTACAACCGAACAGAAGAAAGCAATCAAAGACAAACAGATACATCATAGAAATACAGAGACAGCAGCAGAATATATGATGGCAAATCTAACAATGGAAGAAATGGAACAGGCAATGAATACCCTAAAAAAGAAGAAATCACCAGGAAAGGATGGAATCACAAATGAAATGCTAATAGGACTAGGCAACAAGGCAAAGAAGAAACTACTAGCAGTCCTAAATAACAGCTGGAAGAGAGGAATAGTCCCACAGGCATGGAAGGAAGCTATACTAATACCAGTCCCAAAGAAAGGAAAAGACCTGGAAGAACCAAATGGCTATCGACCTATCAGTCTACTTAGCTGTGTAGGAAAATTAATGGAACGCATTATCAATGGCAGGCTAACATGGCATCTGGAAGAAAACAAACTCTTAACACCACACCAAGCAGGATTCAGAAAGTACAGATCTACTGAAGATCAAATAACCTATATAGCTCAGGAAATAGAGGATGCCTTCCAAGAGAAAAAGCACACACTAGCAGTCTGGATAGATTTAGAAAAAGCATTTGATAAAGTATGGAAGGAAGGACTGAAAGTAAAACTGCAAAACATGCATGTTTGTGGAGAAATGTATAAATGGATCAGCCACTACCTTGAGAACAGAACTGCCAGGACAAAAGTACAAGGACAAACAAGCAAAATGATGCTGCTGGAGCAAGGTGTCCCCCAAGGAGGAGTTCTTTCACCAACATTATTCCTAGCATATATAAATGACATCACAGAAAATTTTCCAACCAGAGTACACACATCCTCCTTTGCAGATGACCTAGCCATATGGACATCTGAAGAATATATTAGTACAGCTAACAGCAGAATACAGCAAGCCTTATTAGCGCTAGAGGACTGGTCAAAATCATGGCTAGTGAAGATAAGTGAGGAGAAAACAACATGCACAGTGTTCTCCCTCTCAAATAAAACTCAGCAACCTAAGCTGGTATTGAATGGAAAAATATTGCGCCATGAAGAAAATCCAAACTATCTAGGAGTCACCTTTGATCGTCGCCTGACATGGAAGACACAGGTTGAGAAAAATCGAACAAGAGCAAGGCAGAGAATGGCAATCATGAAAAAGCTTGCTGGTACAACGTGGGGAGCAGATGAGAAAGTTCTCAAGAAGTTATATTCTGGACGGGTGAGGCCAGTACTGGAATATGGCATTGCAGCTTGGGCAACAGCAGCTAAGTCAAACTTTAACAAAATAAGTAGAGCCCAAAACCAAGGAATGCGAATCATAACTGGAAGCCTGAAGACAACGCCTATTAATGAACTAGAAAAGATCACTTGTTTACAACCAATGCAGGACAGAAGAGATAGCAGAGCCCAGCAACAAGCAGAAAAATTTAGAAGATTGACAGATCACCCTATGTACAACAGATTTAATGGTTTTGGAAAGGGAAGACTGAAGCGTAGCAACTTTGTAGAAACTGCAAAACGAAGGATTAGGGCAGATCCTATACTTAACATATCAACAGTCAAGCCCATACACAATGCACACAAGTTCCCAGCTTGGAGACAGCAGCAACTGCCTGAGATGATAGAAAACATTCCTGGTATTGAGAAAAAGAACACTCAGCATGAAACCGAAAGAAGAGAAATAACCCTAAACTACATAAAAGAACATTACCCAAGCAGGAATTGGACCCATGCATATACAGATGGATCAGCCAAAAATTCAATAGAGAATGGAGGAGGAGGAATTCTCCTAAATTTAAAAAATGGAGTGAAAAAAACACATTCAATGGCAACTGGAAAATTTTCAAGTAACTTCAAAGCAGAGGTAGAGGCTTTGAAAACTGCAGCAGAAATGCTCCTGATGGAGGAAAATAAAGAGAAGCAAAAAGCTATCTTCACAGATGCAAAGTCAGCTGTCTCAATACTGAAGAGCAATAACAGCACAGAACTAACTGACCTAAGAGCAGCACTCCATGGTCTATGCCAGAAATCCAAAAAAGTTGTAATACAGTGGATCCCATCACATTGCAGTATACTTGGAAACGAAGAGGCTGACAGACTGGCAAAAGAGGGCGGACGAATACCACAGCCTGACATAGACATAACCTATAATGAGGCAAAGAGGTTGATAAAAAGCACTTATAGAACCAAATGGGAATCAGAGCATCCAGGCCATCAGAAGGATGATGCATATTACAAACTCGACCGAAGAGAACAAGTAGCAATCTTCAGACTCCGCACAAGACATAACAGACGGAAACACCACTTGTTCAATAAACTAAAGATAGGAGATACCGATGAATGTAATTGTGGAACTGGTAAAATGACAGCTAAACATTTGCTGCAGGAGTGCCCAATATATGCAGAACAGAGAAAGATATTTTGGCTGCTTCATTAGAGGACAAGCTCTATGGAGATATCAACAAGCTCAAGTTGACTACAGCTTACTTTAACTACATTCAGGTTGACATCTAAAGGTGCATGAAGATGTATTTAGACTGCCACACTTCATACCACAGGTATGTCGGTTACAAAAGCGTCCCAGAGGCATGAAATGGAATATTGCTTGGATAGCAAATCCATTACGTGGAAAGTCCGAATCAAAAGCTCACTATGTGGGCTTCAAATAAGGTGGAAAAAGTGTCCTAGTGGCACGAAATGGAATATTGCTCGGATAGCAAATCCATTGCGCGGAAAGTCTGAGTCGAAAGCTCACTGTGTGGATGTCATCTGCACACTGCATTCTTCTGGTTTCCTGAAGAACAGCCTATGGTGAACGGAAGGCCCAATATACGGAAGTGAGGCTAAGCAGCCATGTGCAGGACGTGACGATTCCTTGGGTGAGCCCAGTACCAGAGCGCTGTGTGTTGGCTCTGCAATTATGGAAGCCTCCTTGGATGGCAGGGAATGCCCATGGTCTGCCCCTGCCTTCCCTTGAGGGCTGACCAGGATGTCTTTGGCTGTTCTATATGGGCCAGCTAGAATGGGATATAACACCACACCAGTGAGAGTCAAACGTCCTAAGAAACCCCCGGGAAGGTTAACCCGGTCAACAAATGCCCGCAGAAGTCGGATGTGTCTGCCTAACGGCGCAAGAACGCAGCTCTGCTGTAAACAGGCACAACGCAATCACATCCGAAAAAAAACTCCGGATGAACGAAGAAGAAGATATCCAGGATTATCCAACATTATAAAATTGCTGGATGCCAAAGAAACAGTGACTGTAAGAAAACTTAGAGTTTGGTTGAGAAAGAACAATAACATAGAGCTATCCAAAACAACTTTGTGGAAAATTATAAGGACATTATCTTCACTTTTAGAAAGTAAAAGGGAGGTAGAAATATTCTTTGCGAGCAACCGCATTTAGGAGCCATTTGAAGCAGATGCCTACATGAAATAAGGGAAATACACAAAGAAAAATAAGGCATAGTGTATTTGGATGAAATGTGGATCAATGCGCACCACACAAGTGATAAGGAATGGCAATCAGTGGATGGACAGATAAAGCGATATGTGCCCAGTAGTATAGGACAGCTTTTGGTCATGGCCCATGCTGGTAATACGCATAATGGCTTACAACAGAATGCTGGGCTCGTGTTCGTATCAAAGCATACAGACAATAGGGATTATCATAATAAGATGAATGGTAATGTATTTAGAGATTGGCTCGAGAATACTGTGCTTCCATCCCTAGATAGACCGTCGTGTCCAATTATGGACAATGCATGATATCAATGTTGTTGCCCAAGAAGACAAAATACCTACAGCATCGAGCACAAAGGGAGCAATAAAGATATGGTTCCGAATGGAAAATATACGATTTCCAGAAAGGTATTTCTAGTCAGAATTGTTGTCCCTTGTAAAACAGACGCCAAAAAGCAAGAAATATCAAATCGACAAGTTGATAGAAGAGCATCGTCATGGGTGCTTGAGACTTCAGCCGTACCACTCTCATTTTAACCCTATAGAACAGTGGTTCTCAACCGGTGGGGAATTCCCCCCCACCCCCCGGGGGAATTTTTGGGTTTCCTGGCGTGGGGGGGGGGGGGGGGGGAATGAAGATTATTTCAAGATCGCGTTAATACAAGAACCGATTACTTGATCTTGTTTTTCCCTTCATACTTTACGCTTCTATCACTGAAATTCATTTTATAACGTAAGTAGATCCGCAAATAACATGTTATGTAGATGTCTAGACTTGTTTTAGTATGTGCTATAAAATTTAGCTTCAATTATTACGTACGTATACTGTGTAGGGGCAGGGGGAAATTTTTAGGGAGGAAATACGAAAGGGGGGAATGACGTTCTAAAAATATGGTAAAAGGGGGGGGGGGGGGAAATGACGTCCTAAAAATATTGTGAGGGGGGATGACGTCCTAAAAAATATGGTCGAAGGGGGGGGGGGGCACGGACCAAAAAAGGTTGAGAACCACTGCTATAGAACTTGTGTGGGCTAAAACTAAAGGACAGGTGGCAGCTGCCAATGCTACATTCAAATTGTCTGACGTCAAGATACTAACCCAGTCCGCGCTATTAAATATTGATAAAAGTTACTGGAAAAAATGTGAGGACCATGTGTTGAAAGAGGAAGAGGACTATTGGAGAAAGGATGGATTGAATTTTATGCAACCGAGAGCAGTCATCAACCTACTGGAATCGTCCGACACAGATTAACGTCTGGGCAGATCGCAGACCTTAATCTACGTGCACACTTACTTGGATATTTTGCTCCAACTATTCAAACGAATTGCAGGCCCTAAACATTACAGCATCAGCATATTGTCAATGGCAACAGTTTGTATTCCAAAGTGATGATTTTTAAAATTCCGCAAGCCCTCAGCGATGACAAACAACTGTATTGAAAAAACACACACACAGACACACACTAAACGCATTGAATACCAACAGTAGAGTAATATTGCGGTGGAAACTGACATATTGTGGCATAACAAGTTACGTGAGAGCAAACACGCTGTCAAATTAGGGGACAACACACTTGCGCATACGAATCAATCTATAAACTTCAATGAAAAGAGGACCAACATCTTGGTCGTTAAGAAGAAAGCCCACTACAGAGACACTGACAACTATTTTCATAGTGCAAAACAGGTAATCATGTTCCGTCTCCGAACGGTAAACAGCAGAGTAGACAATCTTTCACAAATACTCAAAGCGGGTCTGTCACCCATGTGTATGTGTGAACAAACTACACAGACAACTGAACAGATCCTTACAAATGGAAACATGATGACTTAATTGCGGTATCATTTCTGGTCACTCCATACGCACATTAACGCACAGCTATTTGGAAGCTTTCACGAACTCAATATAAAAAGCTAACATGAATACTTGTGTACACAATATTAACCAGCAGCTGAAGAAACAAGAAGGAAATGAAAAATAAGGTAAGAAATATATTCCTTATACTTTCCTGTCAATTTACACATTATTTACCCCACGCCTCTGTAAATTCTCTGTCTTTACTAATATTACACATTGCACTCCTCTCGGGATTCTCCGTGGTGAAGTTAGTTAGTTAGTTAGTTAGTTAGTCGACAGATCATCCTCGTTGCACATCGAACCATTCAGTCCATAAGTGCTCGGATCCCCTCCTCAGCAAATCCCGCAGCGTGTAGCGGCTAACGACGCCAGTTCTGTGTTGGTTTATCAATCTTCTTTGGCTTCCTGCGTAGTGTTCTTGTTTGGCCACCCCTCTTTTAATTTGCTGCTCCTGCAGTCTGGCCATTGTTGTAGATTCACAGTCATCACTTGGTTCTCGCAAAAGTCTCACTTCTCGTAGAGCATTCAGAATGTCAGCCTGGTCCATGGCGCGTCCGCCCTCCACAGTAGCCTCACCTGCGAGCTTGTCAGCCCGCTCATTTCCTTGTACTCCCGCATGACCTGGCACGAAGATGAAACTAATCTTTGCCAGCCGAGACCGCTTCAGAGGCAGCAGCCATTCTCTTCGGATCGACCCCTCCTCTATCCTCTTGATCATGTTCATTGAGTCGCTAAGGAAACAAGCCCTAGTGAATGTCTGTGTCTCGAGCCATGTTATTGCTTTACTTACTGCCATGACTTCCATGGTCAGGCTACTTGTGGTTTCAGTGAAAGCACCAGAGTCCTCCTTCACAATTCTCCCTCCGGCCCGAGCTGTAAAGGCCCATGAGCTTCTCACATGTCGGACGACCGACCCATCTGTGTAGATGACCGCGTCACCGTCTAGCGAATTCTCGAAAATCAACGCTTGTACTTCAGCCTCAACAGCAGCCGGATTTTCTTGTCTGCATTTTCTATCTAGTTGGATGCAAACTGAAAAGGATGTGCAGAAGTCTGTTGGCACTTGCACCCACTCCTCGCCAGGTTCTAAGTCCTCAAGTGAACACACCTGTTGAAGAATGTCTTCGGCTTGACCCATCCACGACCGTCCTCTTTTTAACCTGCTGCCCTTCACCTTCCTAATTTCACTATGCAGTGGATGTTGTGTGTTTGCGTTAATTCTGAGGTAGGCGCGTGCCCTGCAAACTTGTATTCTCTCTTCAATGGTTGGAAAATCAAGAAGGTAGCGCATCGCCCTGCATGCTGTATCTCTTGTACATCCAAGAATAATGCGCATAGCTTCATTCTGTATCCTTTCCATCCTTTCTATCTGCTTATGGCTGAGAGTCAGGATTGCCATTGCATACTCCAAAACAGACATGACCAGCCCCTCGTACAGAAGACATAGATGGCGCTGCTCACAGTTTGCTGCCGCCATCACCCGCATCGCTGCCAAACCCCGCTTGGCCTTTGTTATCACCTGGTCTATGTGCACATTATAAGCAAGGCTTCGATCAAACCGTATCCCCAGGTAATTCATTGCCTGCGTTCTTTCCACCGTCTCTGAACACAGCATTACAGTTGGTGTTGGGTTGTTGACAATATGATTATTCAACGAGAACCAAGTCACTGTTGCCTTTGTTGGGTTGACCATTGCCCCAGCTTCATCACACCAAGTACTTATGCGATTGAGTTCGGTTTGTAGTTCCACAGCAACCTCCTCTCTATCCTTACCCTGACGATACACTAAAACATCATCGGCATACGACAATGTCCTGCCAGGTCCAGTGATCTGCTCACTGGTGATTCTCACTGTGTAGGCGTTGAACAGTACCGGAGATAATGGTGATCCCTGTGGTAGGCCAGGATATATTGTTGTTGGTTCCGAAGTCCAACTGCCACATCTAAAAACTACTTTCCGTTGGTAGAGGGCTGCAGCGATCCAACTAAGGAGGAATGGATTTACGTTTAGTTCAAGAAGCTGAAACATTAAAAAATCCAGTGGTACTCTGTTGTATGCGTCCTCAAGATCAATCGCTGCAGCAACGGTTTCAGTGCCTGAGTGGAAACCTTCATAGACATCATGGGCAAAGACTGCTGCATTGGTCCAGGTTTCTCTTTTTGGACGGTACCCACCCAGGGTAGGTGGGAAAACACCTTGCCTCTCTAGTTGGCTTGATATTTTCCTGGCAATTACCTTCTCCAGCAGCTTGCCTATTGTATTCTGCATGGTTATAATTCGATATCCCTGAATTTTTTTGTGGTCTTTGTCAGGCTTCGGCAAGGGAATCAGATAGCTATGTAACCATTCCTCCTTGATGCTAGCACTCCCTATACTGTTGTTGTACATGTCTGCTAGTTTCTCTAGCTCATTGTCGGTACACCTATTTATGTCGTTGTATCTTATGCCATCAGGACCTGGAGCACTGTTATTTGATCGTCGAAGCACAGCCTTGATTTCTTTCACTGTCACTGTGTCTTCCTCCGAAGTGTTCTGGGCCTTGCATCTGTCTGAGGTGACCTCCTTGGCCAGATTTCGGCCTCCCATGTCTGTCTGGTTGCCCTGCTCAAGGTAGCGTTCAAAGAGGGCTTTGCCCTTGTCCTCGTCAGTCCTCTGCCAGGATGAGGTCAGCACCTTGGAAGTCTGAAATGCTCTTATTCTTGACTACACCACTCATGCTTTTATGTAGTCGCCAGAACAATTTCAGTGACTTGTCTGTGCTTACTCTTTGACACACCTCTGCCCATTTTTCGCTTTTAAACACCTTGACCAGTTTTTTTAAATAGCTTACTTTTGTGTGCATCTCTCTTTCTAAGTGCAAGCAGGGACTAGGATGACCAGCTCTGTTCTTCTTGGCATTTTGCCATCTCCTTACAGCACTACGCTTATCCACCCAGGCCTTCTCCACCTCAAAACTCCATCACGGTGGCTGCTCCCAGCTTTTTTTCCTGCCCTGAAACGTTCTGCGCTTGTCACGTCTTATTTTACTCACCACATCTTGCCCTGTACTGTCATACTGGAACGTCTTTACCTTTAGCTTGTGCTGCCTGGTTCTGCCTTTCTCCACCAATATGCTGCAAGGGTGGTGGTCGCTGCCATGGTGTCCTAGGACACCCCATCTACACACTGTAGTGAGTGAAGGTGAAACTAGCGCCAGATCAATAGCACTGTCCTCATCGCCTGGACGGCTTGCTGTCCTGGTGACACAGCCACTGTTGATACAAACTAGGTCGATGGTGGTGAAGTGGTCAAGCCGTCTGACTCGGGCTCCGAAGGTTGTATGTTCGATTCCGGGCCGCCTCCTTCATTTCACGAGTGTATTTTTCGGAGACTGCCGAGGGTCGTCGCTGGAGCTACGGAGTTCGTGCTGTGTGCGACGCTTTCCACGCTGCGGAAAGAGACTGAGCCATATGGGATAAAAACCCGGTGCAATGCAGTCGACCCTGTTGACTTTTAAGCTACTTCTTTTACTGCACCCACTCCCATACGAATCCGGATACGCCTTGTGTCGTCATCTGAATTGGTGGGGCATGCATTACTGTAAAAACAAATTTGTTAGCGAGAAATCACTAGTTTTTCATCAAAACATCAAAGAAATGTCGCCGCTTTCGATGATTTAAGCAGCTTTTGGACCTATCATAGACATATTCCTTGGGTGGGGGTAAATATAAGACGGCAGGAAAAATTTCATAACGATGCAACAGACAGTTTTCAAAATAATTGATCATGAATGACGGCATTCATTTCTGGACATACTATAATCGTTCCCACCGCTATCTAATTGAAAGTTCTGGTCTTACCTCTCAATTTTGAGATTCTACCGGAACCCCTGCCAATCCACCGCAATCTCATTCTTTCCACATAGGGTTCTTAATCTGTTCTTCCACCTTCTCCACCTGGTCCCACAGGCGCACAACCACCTCTCAGTTGTCCATTGGTAATCGACCACCAAGAGGTGCATTCCCTGCCAGCCTATCAGCCTGTTCATCCCCCGCACTCCCGCATGACCAGGGCAAAAAACCCATACAATTCTCACAATCTGTGACCTCTGAAGCGAGGTGAGCCATTCTATAAGAAGCTTTCCTGTTTCCACCTTACTAAGCATACTCCTTGAGTCCGCGATGAAGACAATGTGTGGTGCAGTTATCTCCTCTAACCAACGGAAAGCCGCTGTGACTGCTTCCACTTCCATTCTCATGCTGTAGGCCGTAGCAGTCCACATCAAGGATACAGATAAGTAACTTGAGTGTGTGTGTGTGCGCGCGCGCGTGTGTGTACTGTCGTTTAGTGTTTTCCATGTAGTTGTATCGGTGTGTGTTGTTTGTGTGCTAACGAAGGCTATCCCAGAGGGCCTTCACCACATCTGCCTTATCATTAATCAATCAGTTATCATTTATCAGTTGGGGTATCTTCATTGCACTCCGGACAGGTCCATAGGTGCTCAAATTCCCCCCCCCCCCCCCCAGCATATGCATCAGCGTCCGATGGTTGATAGTGCCAGTTCTGTGTTTGTTGACGAGGCACCTCGTTTTCCCGATGTACTTCTCGCGTCTGGCCGTGCCGATTCTTACTCCCAAGCCTTTCATCCTGGACAGCGATGTGGATTCACTGACGTTAAAGTCCTCTGTTCTCGCCATATCTTTGAGGACGTTAATAACATCGGCACGATCCATGGGCTGGCCGTCTACAGGGGTTGCAGAGCCAGCCAGTTTATCAGCTCGTTCATTTCCCTCGACTCCCTCATGTCCCGGGACGAAGATGAAGGTGACATTACAGACAACAGACTTCCGCATGGACTCAGTCCACTGTCTACGTACAGATCCAGCTTTGACCTTCTGAATCATGCTCATTGAATCACTTAGTACACACACTTTGGTATAATGCCGTGATTCCAGCCATACGAAAGCCCGTGTAACTGCCATCACCTCCATCGTCATGCTGCTCATGGTCATAGAGTGGGCACCACTGGATTCTTGAACGGTTAGGCCCGCTGAACGGGCTGTAAACGCTCACGCACTTCTCTGCTGCTTTACTCAGATAGCCAAGAAGGGCTCATCTATACAAATGGATATGTTGTAAAAAAAAAGTCGACTTTTTTACAACAGATCCATCTGTATAAATGAGCCCTTCGGGGCTATCTGAGTGTTCATAGATGAGCGCGTTGACCTCTGCATTGACAGTGGCAGGGTTCTGCTCTCTGCACCGTCTGTCGAGTGTGATAATGCAGGAGAAAGTGCACTTAAAAGCTGGAGGCACCGGTACCCATTCCTTGCCAGGGTTGATACTGGTAAGACTGCAGACCTGTCTGAAGACATCTTCCGCCCGACCCATCCATGATTTGCCCCTCTTTAGCCTGTCACCCTTTTCTCTGAATATAGCGTCATGCAGAGGGTGCTGCTCATCTGCACTTATTTTTAAGTATGCACGAGCTCTCCAGATCTTGATCCTGTGTTCCATTGTCGTGAAGTCAAGGAGGTATCTCATTGCTACACAGCTGGTGTCTCTCGTGCAGCCCAAAATGATGCGCGTGGCTTCGTTTTGTACCTTTTCAAATCTTCCAATCTGTGTAGGGCTGACAGTGAGGATGACCAGGGCATACTCGATGCGTGAAAGCACCAGTCCTTGGAACAGAAGTATTAGCAGTCTTTGCTCGATATTGGCAGTCGCCATGACTCTCATTGCTGACAAACCTTTTCGAGCTTTCGTTATGACATAATCGACATGATCTCTGAAGGACAGGCTACGATCAAGCCTCACGCCAAGATATTTCATTGACTGAGTTCTACTCAAAATGCTCCCATCCATTCTTACTGCCGGGAGGTCTGTGTTCACAATATGGTTGTTTAGGGGGAACCATGTAACCGATGCCTTTGCAGGGTTGACAAGGGCAATCGGCATCAGCACACCATGAGGAAATTAGATCTAGTTAGTGTTGCCATATCCCTTTGATGAAAAAGCACCAAAATCGACCCCCCAAAAAAGCACTAAAAAGCACCCCAAAAAAGTTAGGTGTGTATGTCATTCCCTTCAGCTGGCAGTGCCACATTTTTGTAAAACAATTGGCACTCAATAGGTGATGTGGTCAATAGCGCACACTTCGCCTTTACTTTCCAGAACATTTCATTGACCTTAGTTTCGGCTGAGTCAACCCGGGAGCAATAGTGGGGACTCAATTACATGATCTACGGGCTAACCATGAGCTATCGTGCGTGCTCTCGACGGCCTGTGCACTTGGTAAGCGAAATTGAAGGGGAAACAAATACCTCTTTTTCACGGGATCATAATATTCATTTTTTTTGTTTGCAAGGGACATAACTCGCCAACGTTTTTCTAAAGAAGCAATTAGTTGCATTAATTGTTAAATATTTAATATAATGACACCACTTATTCACAGTTAACACAATAATTTGACTTCCTAAAGTTTCAAATACTTCTACTGCTAAAAATAATAAAATGTACTTGTTAATGCAATATATACAATGTATTAACACTGCAAGCTCCTTGCACGATGTCAACGACTGTCCCCCCAATGGACGCCCTGATTTCTGGTCTCTCTTCACAACGTGTAAATTATTGCTGCCAGATAATTGTATTTGTATCGTTGGTATTGTTACAGAGCGTTGCATATGGAAGTGTGGGTGACATATGCACAAATTTTTACAATGTTTCATAACACTCAATAAAGGTGTTAAAAAAAAAAAAAAAGATAATTGTATTTAGCGCCGTAGTTGTTTGTGTTCATTCAGTGATTACCAACTGCCATGACAGAAGAAGACATCAAGCCCAACTGGAACCCGGCGACATTGATTGCCGACAGGCTCAAGTTGAGTCGTCGCAGTGTGGGTAATGTCATCAATCTCCTCAACCAGGGCGCCACCATTCCCTTTATCGCCAGGTACATGAAAGAAATGACCGACAATATGGAGCCTGAAATTCTGAGAGAGGTTGCTGAAGGGGTAGAAGAGCTTAGAACGGCGGAGACAAAAGTACAGACTGTCTACAAGTCCATTCAGAAGCTGGGGAAGATGACCAAGTATCTGGACACGTCTCTCAGATGCACTACCTCTGTAGCAGAAGTGGAAAATTTGTACGCACCATTCAAGCCTGGCCACAAGGGTACCTACGCTGAAAGAGCCAGTGCCCTGGGACTGAAGCCACTGGCCAGAGATTTACTGGATGGAAAGTATGTCCGTCTCCAGTCAGCGGTCAATGTGAGCATCAAAGGTCAGTGGGCGATGTGGAGTAGGGGATCAAGCACATCATTGCTGACATCGTGGCCAAGGACAGTGCGGTCATGGAGGAGACCAGAAAGCTCTTCGACAGATGGAATGTCATGATAGAGAGCAACAAGAATAAAAAGAGCTCTGCTGCCAAGAAGACTGACAAGAAGACAGACAAGAAGACGGAAAAGATGAAGGCCAGCCCCGGCAAGGAAAATGCCAGAATGCAGGAGCAGAAGTTTGAGCAGTACTTTGAGTTCAAGGTGCCGGTGAAGGCTATCAGACCACATCAGATCCTGGCCTTGAACCGGGGGGAGGACTTGAAGATTTTAACTATCAAGGTCACTGTTCCTAGTGGAGCCAAAAATATGTTCATGAACTTTGCAGCAGACAAGTATTTGAGGAGCATACAGTTCCCCGAGAACTGCTCCCTGGTCAGACAAGCCATCATGGACGCCTACGACCGACTCATTGAACCCATGTTGTGTCGACAGATACGGTCAGACCTGACCGAAAACGCAGAAAAGGCATCAGTGACCTTGGTTTCTTCCAACCTGAAGAAGCTGCTGTTGACACAACCCGTAAAGAACAAAACCATCCTGGGTATCGACCCGGTGTTCAGGAATGGTTGCAAGCTGGCAGTTATCTCCCCCACCAGCCAGGTTTTATGGACAGGAGTCGTGTACCTTCACAGCTCACCCAACACTTTCCTGGAGATGAGAACTGTCTCTTCTGCTGTCAATGACTACAGGTGTGAGATCATAACTATTGGCAACGGTGTGGCCTGTCGGGAGACGGAGAAAATCATTTCCGACATGATCAAGCGTAGACAGTTTTACTCAAGCACGGTACAGTATTGTATCATTGATGAGAGTGGAGAGCCTCCATCTACAGCGTCTCAGATCAAGCCAAACTTGACCTTCCAGAACTTGACCACGCCTTGAGAGGGGCAGTGTCACTTGCCCGCAGACTACAGGACCCTCTAGCAGAGTTCGTCAAGATCGAGCCCAAGCATCTGGGTGTGGGCATGTACCAGCATGACGTCAACTGCAACAAGCTTCAAACAGCGCTTGACTCTGTTGTAGAAGAGTGTGTCAGCTTTGTTGGGGTGGACATCAACACCTGTAGCCAGAGCTTGTTGAAGAAAGTTGCTGGTCTCAACGCTGCCAAAGCCAAAAGTCTCCTGGAATGGAGAGCCAAGAATGGCTACTTTACCAACAGGCAACAGCTGCTCGGGGTCAAAGGTCTCGGGAAGAAAGGATTTGAGCAGTGCGCTGGCTTCATCAGAGTCTCCAAACATAGCATTGGTTCTGATGGAGCTCTCAGAGGAGTGAAAGATGAAGTGAAGATTGAAAAACAGGAGGAAGAGGAAGAGACAGAGGGTAAGACTACCAGGAAGAGAAAAACTACAGCTGCAGGGCCCAGCAAGAGAAAGAAAGCTAAAGTTGAAATAGCAGAGGACTGGAATTCCCTAGACGCAACGGCCATACACCCAGAATCATATGATCTTGCACACAAGTTGACGTCACATCTTGGTGTGGATGTGACGAATATCGGCACGGATGCTTTCATTCAAGATGTCAGACGGAAAGCAACAGTAAATAATGTGAAGTCTTTCTGTGAATGTGAGCAGGCTGGCTCAGCTACTGTCCAGCTTATTGTAGATGCATTCCAACAACCCTTGTCTTCTGACTTCCGAGATAAGTTCTAGAAGCCCCTTTTCAAGCAGGAAGTGGTGTCACTATCAGATCTACGATGTGGAGTGGAGGTGACCGGACGAATTACCAATGTCACCCACTTCGGGGCATTTGTGGACATTGGTGTTGGCTTAAACGGTCTGATTCACATCAGCAAAATGCAATCCTGAGCTCAACTGGGAGTTGGGGATAATGTAACAGTCACAGTTGAAAATATAGATCATGATCGCAAGCGGATTGGATTGAATCTCAAACGTCGTTAATGTAAATAAAGTCAATGTTCATGTTTAAAAAAAAAAAAAATTGTAATCAGCACCGCTGATGCCTGCTACGTGTCGCAGTATGACGGAAATATGCCGATACTGCGCCGCTCACTTCTAGGAGTGTCCGCTGGCCAAGATGGACACGGACTTCCGAGCACCCAACAACAAAAGAAAGTGTGCCAACTGCCTGGGCAAACATGGAGCAAGATACCTGGGCTGTCCGTACCTGCAGAGACATAGAGACATCTTAAAAATCGCCATCATCACAAAGACACCATTCAAGGAAGCAATGCAGAGGGGCGAGACAGCCACGGGAATAGCACAAGCCGAAAGAGATCAACTTCAAAAACAGATAGACGAGTTGAAGAGACAAATCAAGGCACTGCTAACGCCGACCCCGAATAACGACAACGAAAAACTACTGGCGAAAATGAAGGAGATACAGCAAAACATCAAGCAAGAAGTAGAACATATCGCACTGATTAAGAAGGAGAATGAAGAGATTCTACGAAACATCAAAGTGGAGAGAGAAATGCTAAAAAGAGAACTAACCCAAAGAAAACCAGTTGAAGCCAAGGAAACGATCACAGAATAGCCGCAAGATGAAACCCAACAAAAGGCCGATACGATACAGAACTTCTTCGTGCCACCTGGGGCCAAGAGGAAACCAGTATACCATGAGACCACTGGAGAAATCATAGGGTCGGAGAGTGACGGCGGCACAGAGTACCCTGCTCCAATGACAAGGGAGGAATTTCAAGCGTTGGGCAGAATGAATAAAGTTGAGCTAGCAGAATGGGAGAGGAAACAAGAAAGCAGATCACTCGAAATGGACAAGAGGCGCGAAAGAATCAACAGAGAGAGGAAAGAGATATTGCGCAAACAAGAAATGGAAACCGCCGAGAAGCTCCTACACAAAATACACAAAAAAGAAAGGTAACAAAACAAATAAAAAGTCCTTTTAAGGACTGCAACCTTCCACGCCAGAGGAACCAGCAGCCTTCATCAACAACAGACACCACCAGAGGAGACAGGTCCTTCAAAGGACTGCAGCCAATCAAACCAGACGAGCCAGGAGCCTGCACCAACAAAGAAAACCACAAGAGGAAACATGCACAAAGGACAGCCGCCGACCAATCCCACTGCTGACGTCACAGACACAAACGCTACATAACCAGTCCGAGATAGGACTCACAAGACAAGAATTAGGGTGAATAAACCCACAAAAACCACGTACCTCAACAATAACCACAGCTGATGAAGCAGGTTAGACGAGGTCGAATTTGGAATTTTTGTTTTTGAATTGGAATCGAAATTGTAATCACAATTAGAAAAAAAAATGCCATTATTATTACTTTAAAAAAAATTAATAATATCAAAAACATATAAGATGTTTTACACCCGATCGTCTTGACAGACGATATTTGGTTTCTGCTGCAAGGATCAAAATATACAACCCCTGCTGTGGAAAATTTTAGAACGGGTGAGCGTCACGCGAGCCCTGTGTGTGGCTTATTTTGTTAATACTTGGGAACACTTCTCACTAGGTAGTAACAAGCATTGGAGAGCGCAGATAGTACACGCCGCAATTCTTCCTCAGGGTGCGTTGAATCACAGATCCAACCCTCTCCTCCTCCCCCAAACAACTTTACAGATATATATATATAGCTCCTCTGGCCTAGGCACACAAAGGCTTCGTGAAAACTGGCTGCGTGTCCGCTGTAAAACCGTCTAGTGGCTGGTGGTCACTAAGCAATTTTGTGTCCAGCGTTTTGCCCTTTGCCTAAATTCAACACGATTCCCCAGCACGAATATAAACATTGTTGTAGAACACAAAAGGCTAACATGTATGGTATTTATATATGGGTAGCGATGTATGGGTGAATTCGTGTAGGTATTTATGTAAATATAATTATGGCTTGGTGTTGATACAGGGGCGTCACTAGGGGGGTGCGGGCCGCACCGGGTGACACCATCAAGGGGTGACACCAAAATAAAAAAATTGCAAATTTGACAAAGCAGACATAGCAAAATAACAAAAATTTAACTTTGTCCGAGTTTGTCGAAGTTCTTTATTTATGTTTTACCTGAAGTATTGAAGTTATATTGTTCAATTTCTTTTCTTTCTTATGTCCTTATTAACTTTTTGACTTATTTTACAAACATTACTATATGCGATTATATATGGTACAAGAACACTCGGAAGAAGACCATGGTGAAAGTCTAGAGGGGTGACACCAAGACTTTACCGCACTGGGTGACACCAACCCCAGTGACGCCACTGTGTTGATATACAGGTATTTATATGAATATATGCATAGGGAAATACCCCCCCCCCCCCCCCAAAAAAAAAAAATAAATAAATAAATAAATAAATTTGGAAGCCACAATTTAAATAGAATGAAAATGTAAAGGTTATTGCCCAAGATCACAGAAATCCATGTACTGTTATCTACAGAAAGCAAGAGATAGATCAAGACATAATGTGTGTGTGTATGTGTGTGTGTGTGTGTGTGTGTGTGAGGAGTGAGAGAGAGAGAGAGAGAGAAGAGAGAGAGAGAGAGAGAGAGAGAGAGAGAGAGAGAGAGAGAGAGAGAGAGAGAGAGAGAGAGAGAGTGATGGACAGGTGTAACATGCATTCCACTTGTGGAGATGGAAATGAAACGAGGAATGTGTGTTTACATGCACCATGCCATAAATGTTATATTATCATAACTGTATATGCATGTATTTGTTTTATTAACGCATGTGAAACATAACACTAACAAACGGCAACGCTCTGTAATATACACAAACAAAGAAACACACCTTGTAAATATGCATTACTTTGTATGAAATAAACGTTAAAAAAAAAAAATTGTAATCGTCTCGACGCGCTGTCGAGATCAAGTCGCCTTATCGGATAACGCAGAGGATGCCTCGCGTTAAAAGGGCCGCGTAGAGACATGCGCTATATACAGCCGGGAAGAAGAAGGCAGAGGCGAGGAAGGCACCTACACCAGCTGAAACCGTTCCCGTCATAGAAACCACAACTGAAGCCAGTAGCAGCCGTGAAGTCATCAACACTATGGAGATGCAGACCAAATTACCAGAGACCTCCACACAGGAGGAAGCAGACCAAATTACCAGAGACCTCCACACAGGAGGAAGCATCAAACACTATCGTAGACTTCACCGGCAAAATTCTACTCAAGCAAACAAGCGTGGGAGAAGCCAAACTGTCGGCGTTATCAACAGACAAGATAATCAGTCTGTTGGAAAACGAGCTGGGAAGACACAGCATCAACCAGCTGCGCAAGACACACGATGGAGTAGTGGTCTTCTTCTTCTTCAGCGTTCCGAGCCATTGAGGTTCTTTGCTGCAAATACAATCCGTCTCCATTCGTCTCTCTGGTGGACCTTCTCTTGCCAGTCGTTGATTCCAAGTGCTTGTAGGTCTGTACATGTATTATCTCTCCACCGCCTTCTTGGTCTACCTCGGGGTCTACGGTCATTTATTTCCTGAGTGTAAGCGAGTTTTGTTTCCCTATTATCTTCCATTCTTTCTATATGCCCCAGCCATTGTAGTCTATTAGCCTTCATGATACCAGTGATTAGCGGGGACTTAAACAGATCATAAATGTCTTTGTTACTTCTTCTTTTCCACTCTCCACTTTGTGTATCCCTAATGGGTCCAAAGATGCGTCTTAAAATTTTGTTCTCAAAGGTTTGTAACAAGGCTTCGTCTCCTTTCGTTGTACTCCAGGTTTCAGAGCCATACAGCACAACTGGTCTGATCAGTGTTTTGTATATTGTGATTTTGGTGTTACGAGATAGCGCCTTTGATTTTAGTAGATGTTGTAGTGCATAGTATATCTTATTTCCAGAGTTGATTCTAGTTTGTATTTCTTCCCTTATGATGTTGGAGCAGTTGAAGATCGTACCCAGGTATTTGTATGTTTCCGTTCTTTTAATGGTCATATTATCTATTTGTATGTGGCCAGAGTTTCTAGCCATTCCGTCTCTTGAAATTACCATATATTCTGTCTTATCTTGGTTGATAACCAGCCCCATCTGTTGGGCTTTTTCCTTTAAGTGAGTCAATATTTCCAATGTCTTTTGTTCACTTTGCCCTATAATATCTATATCATCTGCATAACCAAGCAGCTTGGATGTTCCTCCAATATCACATTCCTCCTTTACCTTCCTTACAACTTTCTCTAGAGCCAGATTGAAGAGTAGCGGCGATAGTGCATCACTCTGTTTCAAGCCAGATGTTACTTGGAAGGGGTCTGATTTCCTGCCTTTATATGTTACTATATTATAAGTATCTTCCATGCATAGTCTGGTCATGTTGATTAACTTCCTTGGTATTCCAAATTCCTGCATAGCATTCCATAGACTATTCCTATGGACACTATCATAAGCCTTTTTAAAATCCACAAAAATGTTATGGAGATCTCTTTTATATTCCCAATGTTTCTCGGCTATTTGTCGTAAGATAAATATCTGATCTATTGTTGATCTGTTTTGTCTAAAACCCGCCTGGTAGTCACCTAATATGTCTTCTGAATATGGTTTTAGTCTATTTAGTAATACTGCGGATAGTATCTTATAGCTTGTGGACAGTAGTGATATTCCTCTATAATTTCCACATTGGAACTTGTCTCCTTTCTTAAAGATAGGTATCAATAATGACTCTTTCCAGTCATGGGGTAATTCTTCTGTCCTCCAGATTTTTATTATTAGTTCGTATAGCTTTAGATGTAATGCATGGCCACCTGCCTTTATAAATTCAGCAGCAATTCCATCAGTCCCAGTTGCCTTATTGTTTTTAAGTCGTGTGATTACATATAGGATTTCTTCAAATGTAGGTTCTTCAATTTGTGGTTCGCATGTTAGAACCTCTTCCTGTGAGAAAATGTTACTTGGAGCTTCACAATTTAGTAATTCAATAAAATATTCTTTCCATGTGTTGCACATTTCCTCATTGGTATTTATCATATTCCCATTTTTGTCTTTTAAACCATATGTGTTTTGTTGGTGCCCTCGTTTCATTGACTTCAGTTCTTTAAAAAATTTTCTGGATTCATTTTTCTGGTGATTAGTTTCCACATCTTTGATTATATTACTCATATATTCTCGCTTCTGCTGTCTGACTATTTTTGTAACCTCTTTACATTCATTTCTATAATGCTCTTCCTTTTGGATGTTATTGATGTCATTTAACCATACATGTCTGGCATTCTTCTTCCTAATGACTGCTTCTTCACATTTTTGATTGAACCATCTGTTCTTTCTATGCGTGGTTAACACACCGAGACATTCTTCTGCGGTAGACTGAATTGTATTCTTGATGTTCAACCAAGTTTGGTCAACGCTTTCCTCCAAAGGGTTTTGCAGAGTTTCAAGTTTACATTTTATTTCATCTGTAAATTTCTCTTTGACTGTAATGTCTTGCAGTTTTTCTCTGTTATATGTTGGGTGTAATCTTTGTAATTTAGTATAGAAAGCTCTCTTAAGTTTTATTATAAATTTTGCTCCAACGAGGAAGTGGTCACTGTGGCACTCAGCTCCTCTATAACTTCTGACTTGCTGTATGTTTGATGCATTTCTGTTGTTAATTAAAATGTGATCTATTTGATTATAGGTTCTCTAGTGGTCTCCATCACGAAAAATCCAAAGACCACAGCCCTGCTATATAATATCGCACACGAGGAGAAGAGCACTATACAGCTTCACCACGGCATAGTTCTGGAAGCCGCCCGGCACCGCACGACGAATCGATGGGTCATCAGACGAGTCCAGACCCATCACTCAAATGAAAAGATCAGGGAGATGCTGGTTGAAGAGAACAAGAAGCTTAAGATCACCAGGGCGGAGCGGATCATCGGGAAGAACAACATCCCCTCTACAGTCGTCATTGTTACATCAGTGGACCGAGTGATCCCTCCGTATATCATATGGGGCGGAAGAGATCAAAGACCAGAGCACTACATACCAAGAATGCTGCAGTGCTCCAAGTGCCAGAAATTTTGGCACGCCCGGGCCACCTGCAAGAGTGATGTCGAGGTGTGCAGGTACTGCTCTGGTCCCCATAACTACAGTCAGTGCCAACAAGCGAAGAACGACTCGGACTTCAGGAGGCCTAACAACAAAAGAAAGTGCGCCAACTGCCTCGGCAACCATGGCGCCAGGTACCTCGGCTGCCCCTGCCACCAAGACAGCAAAGAAGCTATGAAGATAGCCATAAAGTCTAACTTGCCATATAAGGAGGCCAGGAGGCAGTACGAGACCACCAACCGACTCACTAAGAGTGATAAAGCACAATTGGAAGGTAACCTGAAGGAGCTGAGAACACAGGTCAAAAACCTCGAAGACAAAAATGACAAGAGGCAAGAAACCCAGATAACGGCCGTTCAGCGCATCCTGGACGACCTGAAGCAAGTCCAGCAGAAGATAGAGCAGGATGTCGCTCGAATGGCCGCCATAAAAGCTGACACTGACGACACCTTACGGAAAATTCAAGAGGAAAGAGAAAAGACAGAAGAAACGCTGAAACAAATACAAGAAGGAAGAGAACAGATTGAATTACTTAAAGCACAGAAAGAACCAGAAAATGCAAAGTCCCAGACAGACGAAGAACCATCAGAAGAAGAAATAGTAACTGAACTGGATGAGGACGGCTACCCAGATCAAGACCAATTCTGTCGGGCGATGGCAAATCGTTCCCCACCAAGATCGAGCTACCGAGAAGACACTCAAAACCAAAGACGAACAAGAAGATTCGAGGAAGTCCCAAGACGTGGAAGGAGGAGAAACAACAGGTGGGACGACGAATGGTAGAGCTCCCTGAAGGAAACAGCACCATAGGACGGGGTGGGTATACAATAACTCCAGGCCTCAACAAGTGCGCGACTCTGCCCAGACATGAAATGCCTTATCAAGACAGGAATGAACAAAATTAACCAATCAGAAGCCAAGAAGCTGATAACAAGCAACCAGATCTACGAAAGATTCAAAACAAGCTGCACAATATAGGCTCCAAATACAACAAGTTATCAGAACAGTTGAACGGGACCATTCGTATTTGAGTTGAGTTGAATTGTAATCCACAAAAATCCACCACACATCATAGCATTACAGGAAGAATTAGATCTCCACAGACATCACCGATTTCAGGGGGCTTTACTGCGAACAAAGTTACAAACTATAACACAAGAGATACCGAGTAAAAAGAAGAACCTTTACACAGAGGAAAACACACAGGCGCACGTACAAGAAAACTTTATGAAATTCACAAAACAACTTACAGAGGAACAGAAACTAACAATAGATACTGAATTAACACTAACATATATAACACAAGCGGTTCACGGAATGCAGAAGGGCAAATCTCCTGGCCCTGACGGTATTACCGCTGAATTCTATCAGTTTTTCTTTCCTCTTCTAGGTCCCCTTTTACTAGCAATATTCTCTGAATCTTTCCACAAACGAGAACTCCCATCCAGTTTCAACACGTCTTACATCACTCTTATTCCGAAGGAGAACACCGACAAGACACTTTTAAAGAGTTACAGACCGATCTCGCTTTTAAACGTAGACTACAAGATTTTAACAAAGACTTTGACGAATAACTTGAAACCAGTAATGGCATCTCTCATTCATGAAGACCAGCAATGTAGTGTGCAACACCGCAATATCCAGCAACACACACTTCATAAGGGACATCATCAACTACACACATCTGAAAAACTGTCAGTCCTCAATTCTCTCTTTAGATCAAGAAAAAGCATTCGACAGAATATCTCACTCATACCTCCACAAAACTCTCTCGCACTGCAACGTGGGAAATTATTTTCGGACATGGGTCAAAATTTTATATTTGAAACCGGAAAGTCGGATTCTATTAAACCATACCCTAACCAATTCTTTCAGGTTGACTAGGTCAGTGAGACAGGGATGTCCCTTGTCTCCATTACTGTACGTTGTCGCTCTAGAGCCACTTCTAGAAAAGATACGACAGGACGACAATGTCAGGGGCACGTTCATACCAGGGAAGGGTGAACAAAAGCTGCGTTCTTATGCGGACGATACCATTTTCTTTCCGACAACTGAAAAATCTGTACTGATCATTTTGGAAACGTTCTCGTTTTTCGGCAAAGGGAGTGGGGCAAAATTAAACGTCCAAAAATCTACTATAATGGGCTTAGGCAAATGGAAAAATAAGGCGGATTTTCCATTTGACTTAACATCAAACAATCTTATAAAAGTGTACGGAATAGTCTTCCCATGTCAACCAAATCAGACACACAAAGACACTTGGCAAAATCTAGAGAAGAAAATAACAGATATGTTACAGAGGTACAAATACAAAACAACTACCATATTTGGTAGAAGTACCATTGGTAATACATATATAATTCCAAAAATATTATATCTGTGCACAGTCCTATATCCTCCACGTCATACTGTCACAAACATAAACAAAGAGATTAGACGCTTTGTGTTTGGCAGCACCATCTACAGTATCAAACATACTACACTCATGCAAGACAAAAAAGATGGAGGTATCGCCCTCCAAGACATAACAATCAAAATACAAGCACTTAGGATCAAACACGTAGGCGAAATCCTACAACACCCAGAAAAACACCCTTTAGCACACTATGACATTGGAATTAGGCTATCTTACTTAAAACCTATTAGGAATACATCCTCACATTACTTTGGCACTCTCCCAACGTTCTACAAAACATGTATTTCAGTCATTAAAGGACACAAAAAATTACTACACAGGAAAACACATACAATCTACAGGCATTTAGTTAAATTACAAGCAACTCCGGTACATCTCAGAATTAAAAGAGGACATAGATATTTCATAAAAGATTATACCGAAATTTTCTCAAATATTCACAACAAGCAGATTACTCCAAATGCAAAGGAAATTACATATAGGCTTGTTGACAGCATGACCCCAACAACAGAGAGAACAGCAAAAATAACTAAACAAATACTACAGTGTCAGCTTTGTAGACGGAACGTCCAAGAATCAGAAGAGCACATCTATTACGAATGCAACACAATCATGCCAACAAGAAATCTCCTACAAAACATCCTAAACACTCAAACCAAACAAAGAACAGATGTTTACAAAGCAATACTGATAAATTCCATTCCTTACTCCACACAAGACATCCACACAAAGCTACTTGTGCTATTGGCAGAGTACAGAAATCTTATATGGACATTAAGAAACAAAGCACTATACAATTACAGAACAATCAACAAAGAAATTGTCCAACAACTTTATCAACAAAAAGTCGCAAACATTCTAATCTTAGCCCCACAAGCGCAAATCTCGTAAAAGATTTGACTGAAGACAGCACATATTACAGAAGAAGCAAATAATTTGTTTTAAACAAAGGATACTACAACTATACATGTGTTTATTGATGGTATTAATAATCTTACAATTATATTATTATTATTAAAAATACTATTATTATTACTGCTACTATTATTATTAATTTTCCCATTATTATATTTGAATGTGCAACATGAAATATATTGTGGATGGGTGTCTATGAGTGTGTGTGCGCGCGCGTGCGTGCTTGTAGCAGCCTTTAAACCAAGTCGGTATCTCAAGTATTAAAATGATGTTATATGGTAATGATATGTTTCAAAAGAAAAATATGCACCACCATGTATAAACAAATTGAATGAGCCCTTTAAGTACCCAGTAAGCTAAGGTGGCTTTTAGTGCCCAGGTTTTAATTCCTTCCCATTGTATATGAAACCCAGACACTATCACAACTTTGGACCAATTATCTCCCTGGAGACAGGCCATGGACTCTAATTACTAGTAGTAAATCCCTGATTCTTGTTCCCCAAACAAAAGGTATCATGGACTAGAGCGTCACCCTGTAATTTGTCATCAGGCAACAACACCAACGACCTTCGCCTCAGTAGCTAAGTGACCCAGAAATTACAAAGAAGCCACATTTTAATGGAAATGATAGTTTAAAGTTTATTGTCCAAGCGCGGGGCATTTAAATGTACTGCGGTCTCCAGAAAGCACGAGATTGTGTGTGTGTGTGTGTGTGTGTGTGTGTGTGTGAGAGAGAGAGAGAGAGAGAGAGAGAGAGAGAGAGAGAGAGAGAGAGAGAGAGAGAGAAGAGAGGAGAGGGAGAGATGGACAGGTGTTTCATGCATTCCGCTTGCGGAAGTGGAAGTGAAGCATATGCAAGGAATGTGTATCTACATGCACTATGCCACAAATGTCATATTATCATAACTGTATATATGTATGTATATGTTTTATTCACAATGTCACACTTAACACTAACAAACGGCAACGCTCTGTAATATACACAAACAAAAGAAACACACACTACAACTTGTAAATACACATTGCTTTGTATGAAATAAAAGTTGAAAAAAAAATATTGGGAAAAGCAACACAATCATGCCAACAAGACATCTCCTACAAAACATCCTAAACACTCATACCAAACAAAGAACAGATGTTTACAAAGCAATCATGATAAATTCCATTCCTCACTCCACACAAGACATCCACACAAAGCTACTTGTTCTATTGGCAGAGTACATAAATCTTATATGGACATTAAGAAACAAAGCACTATACGATTACAGAACAATCAACAAAGAAATTGTCCAACAACTTTATCAACAAAAAGTCGCAAACATTCTAATCTTAGCCTCACAATCGCAGATCTAGTAAAAGATTTGACTGAAGACAGCACATATTACAGAAGAAGCAAATAACTTGTTTTAAAGAAAGGATACTACAACTGTAAATGTGTTTATTGATGGTATTAATAATCTTACAATTATATTATTATTATTAATAATACTATTATTATTACTACAACTATTATTATTAATGTTCCCATTATTATAATTGAATGTGCAACATGAAATATATTGTGGATGGGTGTCTGTGCCGTTGGCAGTAACATATGTATGCGTCTGTGTGAGGATGCAGGTGTGTGTGTGTGTGTGTGTGGCGCATAAATTTGCACGCGCATGTGTGTGTATGTGTTTGTGTGTGTGTGTGTGTGCGCGCGCGCGCGTGCGTGCGTGTAGCAACCTTTAAACCAAGGTGGTATGTCAAGTATTAAAATGATGTTATATGGTAATGATATGTTTCAAAAGAAAAATATGCTCCACCATGTATAAACACATTGAATGAGCCCTTTAAGTACCCAGTAAGCTAAGGTGGCTTTTAGTGGCCAGGTTTTAAGTCCTTCCCATTGTATATGAAACCCATACACTATCACAACTTTGGACCAATTATCTCCCTGGGGACAGGCCATGGACTCTAATTGCTAGTAGTAAATCCCTGATTCTTGTCCCCACAAACAAAAGGTATCATGGACTAGAGCGTCACCCTGTAATTTGTCATCAGGCAACAACACTAACGACCTTCGCCTCAGTAGCTAAGGGACCCAGAAATTACAAAGAAGCCACATTTTAATGGAAATGATAGTTTAAAGTTTATTGTCCAAGCGCGGGGCATTTAATGTACTGCGGTCTCCAGAAAACACGAGATTGTGTGTATATATATATATATATATATATATATATATATATATATATATATATATATATATATATATATATATATATATATGTGTGTGTGTATGTGTGTGTGTGTGTGTGTGTGTGTGTGTGTGTGTGAGAGAGAGAGAGAGAGAGAGGGGGGGGGGAGAGGGAGAGATGGACAGGTGTTTCATGCATTCCGCTTGCGGAAGTGGAAGTGAAGCATATGCAAGGAATGTGTATCTACATTGCACTATGCCATAAATGTCATATTATCATAACTGTATATATGTATGTATTTGTTTTATTCACAATGTCACACTTAACACTAACAAACGGCAACGCTCTGTAATATACACAAACAAAAGAAACATACACTACAACTTGTAAATATACATTACTTTGTATGAAATAAAAGTTTAAAAAAAAAAAGATAATTTTTTGTGTGGAAGGTTTCTTTGTGGTACATAACTTTGAACGCCGGAGCAAAACAAATTATAACTGCATAGAGCAGCGAGAAGTGCACCCGCACTTCTGATTTAAATTATGTGAATTAATCTACGCTGGGTATTTTTTGTTGTCAAAGACTAACTAATTAATCTCCATAAAGTCAAGGATTTCTTCAGATCGGATATAGTCTATATAACAACCTGTGGAATTTAAATCTCATATTGCTGAATTGTGTATTTTTTTTCAGGAATTTGTGGTGATATTCGTTGGTTTTGATATTCTGGATATTTCCACGGTATTATTACCTGAAACAACAAATTTCAATATGTATTCGAATATCACTGAAGTCGGGATCTCGATAAATGACTACGATGTCCAGCTACTTCACCAGTCCGGAACGATAGTGTGTTCCATAACTGGTCCCGGGGCGGCTGCTAAAGCAACACCTGCACTTATTATGAGTGCCCTAACTGGTCCAGGAGGTGTACCTTTTGGGGGAGTCGTCGACCTGCATAGGTTCGAAGTTCCCACTAGGTGGTACTTTGCACCTGTCAGCAGAGGTTCAGAAAGCCGTGTATGACAAGATATACGGCAAAAAGTTGTCTCTACCAAGTCTAGGGATAGACATATCACTACAACATCTAGACAAAGAAAGGGACAGGCTGACCATCCACTGGCTACCTGTCATGATTGCTCCTCAAGGAGTTAAAAAACTGGTGCACAGTATTACAGGAGACGACAAGGCTGAGGTCTTTAGGATAAAGAATGGGGCTGGCAAGTGGGGAGCGCTCTGCAACCCAACAAAGGAAGTTCCCCATTATATACGGATCTACACTCCCGGTATAACGAACAATAACCACAGAGTGTTGATCACGATGCCGGGGAGAAAGACCAAGTGTCCAGCGAGTGGCCAAAACAACCACTGGGCAAATAAATGCCCTAGTCGACGACAATCGACGACACCAATAGCAGCAGCAGTAAGTGTTCAAAGCCAAGAAGATTTCCCACCACTCGAAAGAGAAACCTCTCCACAGGGAGAGATTGAACTGACACAAACCTTTAGTAGTCAAATCAACATACAAGAAAATAACACACAAGAAAATAAAACACAAGACATCAATCCAAGGAATGAAGACTCTGACGGCTTTCAAGTCGTCAGCAAACCAAAGAAGTGAACATGGGCTAACAGAAGACCGCAGTCAAAACACAGCGACGACACAGAAGCAGACGACTTATCACTGCCAAAGAAAGAAAAAGTCAAATCCACTATAGGCAAGACAAAGGAAACTGAACAAGAACAACAAGAGGAGACACAAGTACAAGACGAAGACGACACATACAGCATACCAGACACTCTCTTCGTAGACACAGACACAAGTGATAAGAACGAGGATCAAGATGATCCTCTCACACAAAGTTTTGATGCTACAGACTTGCTCGCCTAAATGTACCTATGACGGATAATAACTTTGCGTGTGATTCTATACACTTATTATATCTCATTCATTCGCTTTTACTTAAATTATAATGACTAGTGATTTAGTTATTATTACTTTAAACATTTGTGGTATACGTACAAAATTACAACACATTATCACACTAATAAACAAACACAAACCAGACTTTATACTACTACAAGAAACAAATATATGTTCAAAACCATTCGCACAACATATCACCACACAGCTAGGCCTCAGACATTCATGCTTTAGTTTAGGCACACACAAAATTGGTTCAGGAACAGCTATTCTGCAGACATCAGACAGGTGGGACATAATTAAAACACACACGGATAACCAGGGACGAATCTCCATAATACAGGTAGAAAACACTATACATGCATACACCATAGTGAACATACATGCACCACCTAATTACAATCATCAACCAAATTTTTACCAAGAATTAGACACCTTACTTATACAAACATGCAGAGGACAAAATGTTATCCGCGCAGGGGATTTCAATTTTGTACTCTCAGATTTGGATATCGTAGGGGCAGGTAAAGCAGGAATCAAGACACGATTAAGGAGAAATGACAGAAATGGAATACATCAACTGGATATACTAAAGAATACTCTAGACCAGTGTTTCCCAACCTTTTTTGTGCCATGCCCCACTTAAGCCTTTCTAAAATTCATATTGCCCCCCTCCCCCGCCCCACGCCCCCCCCCCCCCCTCAACTTATACATTATTTTTAATATTCAAAAATTGAAATGTTCACTAAAGAAACTTGAATGATAGGTTATAGGAAGAAATCACTAGGTAATTATTGAGCAAACACAGTAAGTAAATTTTCAAAACATATAATGGAGAACTGAAATTCAAGTACAAAATAATTTTAATGAAAGATTTTTCTATATTATTGTAATTATTAGTAATTATTTATTATTTAAATTTAGTGAGATCCTTGCGCTTGATCTTGCTGCAAAGAGATCTTATGTCAGGTTCCAATTTAGTTAACTTCAGTCTCAAATCTCCCCGTTTTGTTATATTCAGCCGATTTCTTCCATTTTCGAATTGCCCCCCTTAACAGTCAAATTGCCCCCCTGTGGGGCGTGGGCCCCACGTTGGGAAACACTGCTCTAGACACTCACAATTTAATAGACGCTTTCCGATACAGACACCCTAATAACATTGCAACAACACACAAAAATAGGGCTTAAAATAGATCAGCCAGTTTAGATAGACTATACACACCTTCAACACACCACATAATACACACAAAACATCTACAAGAGACATTACAATACACAGATCACAAAGAAGTACTAACACATATCACTACAGACACTACAAACACTAGGCCATCAAAAAGAACACCACATTGGAAGTTCAATAATTCCTTACTCCAAAATACAGGCTATTTACAACATGTGACACAACTTATTCTAACATACACTAATAGTACACCCACGGACAACATAACACAAATTTGGGATTTACTAAAGAATACAATACGGTGTAGAACACAACAGTTAGCATCCATCATACATAAAGACAGACTACAACAAGAACATATCATACAGACAGCAATACAACTCACAAAACAGACTGACAGGAATGCACCACACCTAAACACACTAGAATCACAATTAGAACAACAACAGCAACACACATTCCGTGGTGCACTCCTTCGAACTAAACTTACTAACATATCAGAAGAAAGTCCCAATAGACAACACCTTGCATTAGAGCAAAACATTCAACGCAACAGACAAATAGGAGCAATAACAGACATGCAAGGAAACACACAAACAGAGAAAGTACATATACTAGAAACATTCCAACAGTACTACACTGACCTATATACAGCAGAACCCGCCAACACACAAACACAAAATAGGTTCCTACAATACACAAAAAAATTGTCAGACACAGATAAAGACACACTAGACACAGAGCTTACATTAGCAGACATAACACATGCACTCAATCAAATGCAAAAAGACAAAACACCAGGACCAGATGGACTCATAGTAGAATTCTACCAACACTTCTTTCCTATCCTAGGCAATTTCCTTCTAAAAGTCTACCAAGAAGCTTTTAACAAACAAGAACTCCCAAACACTTGCAACATGTCATATATAACACTCATACCTAAAGACAACACAGACAAAACACAGCTGAAAAAACTATAGACCCATCTCATTATTAAACACAGACTACACAATTCTAGGAAAATCACTTGCAAACAAATTAAAAAACTTCATGCCATCACTCATTCACCCAGACCAACAGTGCAGTATTCAACACAGAAACATACACCAACATACACACTTCATTAGGGATTTCATTACATACACCCACCAGAAAGACTGTCAATCCTCTCTTTTATCTTTAGTCCAGGAGAAGGCCTTTGACAGAATCTCACACTCATACTTACACAAAACACTAGCACACTGTAACATAGGACAGTACTATAGACAGTGGATAGAAATATTGTATAAAAATCCTGAAAGTAAGGTACTGGTGAATCATTCACTCACTGGCAGTTTCAGAATCACTAGATCTGTCAGACAAGGGTGTCCACTATCACCAGTCCTATATGTACTAACACTAGAACCACTCTTAGAAGCAATTAGACAGGACACTAACATTAAAGGTACATTTATACAAGGGTCAGGAGAGCGGAAATTAATTGCTTATGCAGATGACACCGCTTTCTTCCCTACAACCAACACTTCCAAACGAACATACTTCACACCTTCAGACAGTTTGGCGAAGGAAGTTGGGCCAAAATAAACATACAGAAGTCTAAAATAATGGGTCTGGGGAAGTGGAAGAATAAAGCAGATTAATAATCACAGATAACATGAAGATTTATGGATCACGTTTCCATCCAATCCCAGAAAAACACACATAGAAACATGGCAATCACTGCAAGGATTTCATAAGGCGAGCTATTATAAAAATGCTTGAAAAAGTCGCTTAAAAGTCGGCAGGGTCGACTTCATTGTATCGGGTTCTATCCTATATGGCTGGGTCTCTTTCCGCAGCGCGGAAAGTATCGCACAAAGCACGAACTCCGCAGCTCTAGCGACGACCCACAGAAGTCTCCGAAAAATTTAACTCGTGAACCGAAGGAGACGGCCCGGAATCGAACCCACAACCTTTGGAGCCCGTGTCAAAAAGCTTGGCCACTTCGCCACGGAGACTCCTAAAATTATAAAAATTTTGGATTTTATATCCAGGATTATCCAGCATTATAAAATTGATGGATGCCAAAGAAACAGTGACTGTAAGAAAACTTAGGGTTTGGTTGAGAAAGAACAATAACATAGAGCTATCCAAAACAAGAAGAATTCAATCAGTTGCGCAGCAGAAAAAACTATTCCAAAAGTAAAGAAAGTGGGCCGTAAAACATGGATGACTGAAGAAATTTTACAACTAATGGAAACAAGAAGACAGAACAAAAATAACCCTGCCAAATATGAAGAAATTCACAGAAAAGTGAGAACCTTATGTAAGGAGGCAAAAGAAACATGGCTTGAGAAAAATTGCAGAGAAATTGAAAAACAACACAACAGTAACAATGCGAAACTAATACAAAAAGAATTCAGGAGCATACTAATCAAAGAACACGTACATCAGCAGGCTGCCTAAAGACAAAAGATGGAAGAGTCATAATAGAAAAAGATCAGATATTACATGAATGGTCAGATTACGTGAAAAACCTGTATGACGATAACAGAGACGAACAGTATGATGTTCAAAATAATAATGAAGGACCAGCAATTTTGAAGATGGAGGTTCAGAATGCTCTTAACCATATGAAATCTGGAAAGACCCCCGGTTTAGTCAGCGTCTCAACATAAATGATTAATGCTTTAGAAGAATATGGAATAGATCAAGTTACCAGTCTGCTTAACCGGCTCCGTGGCCGAGGAGTTAGCAGCTTTCTCCGCTAACTCCGAATACTCTCGTCACGTGACGCGACGAGAATTAGCAGTTGTTCGAATCGCAAAAGTGACTTATGAGAGTATGGAGCCGGTCGCTCAGAAAGTCGTGGCGTGCTGATGAGCGTAATCTAGCCTAGGAATCAACATACAGCTGAAAGATGCTGGTGTTGACCGCAATATCCTGAAACAGGATGGAAACGCGGGAAAAAAAAAGAAAAAAAGACTCTGACAGATATGAGTGTTGATCATTCAAACATCAATAGCAAACTACTGAACGTAAATTTGCCAAAAAATTACAGTCACAATATGTTTGGGTTGACTACTATATCCTGTAAAGGATATGCGCCTAACTTTAATTGCCCTGGGATAACTCCAGAAGTGCTCCAAATGTTTTAATAACGGAAACACATTCTGTAATTTTTGTGCTGTTTTTAATTTGTCGGCAGGTGAATTATTTCCAAAAATTTAAATTATGCAATCCCTTCGAAAGATTACAAAAATAAGAAGTATGGTTTCTGAAGGAAGCGGCAGGCGTCGAACAGAACAAGGTGGACGGAGACTGGACATCAGCCCTGAAACTGTCTCCGCTGACCTCGACGTGGCGGGTTCTCTCCTCACATCGGTCAGTTGGAATTAAATATAGATCTATTGTCCTTTTCTCGGGGACGTTAATTACAAGTACCTTAGACGTCGGAGTTGGTTCGCCTGGAAGTGGGAGGGCATTGGCAATAAGGACAACACACCCAAACTCAATATCAGTTAAGCGTACTGACAAGTAGTAGCATCTACTACTAGTAGTGTGTGGACTACACTAGATGTCAAAGCCAGCGAACGATAAAAGAATGTAAGACACGTTGGATATGGCAATGCATGATACAAGGGAAGTGGCAAAATATACATTCTTTTTGGCCGGTTGTAATGATGGCAACTTTCTGCACAAAACAGGCCTAATGACGAAGACGATACTGAGGAGATCGTTGAGCCCACCATTTCTTCGAATGTTAACTGTTGAGGGTATCTAAATGTACACAATGGCTATACCTTTCTATTAGTTGTTTGTGCTTATTCGTGACGGCCAGGTATCCGATTTAATTACCACTGGGGCAGGAGATAGTTAGTTAGTAAGTTGGTTGATTGATTGGTGAGTGAGTCAGTCAGTTAGTCAGTCAGCAGAGCTAGTCAGTCAGTCAGCCAGTTAATTAGTTAGTCAGTCAGTCAGTTAGTTATTTGGTTGGTTGGTTGGCTGGCTGGCTGGCTGGCGGGCTGGTTAGTTGTATGGTTGATTGGTTGGTCTGTCGATCGGTCAGATAGTTAATTAGTAAGAGTGTTGGTTGGTTGTATAGTTGGTTGATAGGTCAGATAGGTAGATAGTTAGATAATTTGTTAGTTGGTTGGTTGGCTGGCTGGTCGGTCGTTAGTCAGTCAGTTAGTTAGTTAGTTAGTTAGTTAGTTAGTTAGTTAGTTAGTTAGTAGGGTCTCCCTCAGCTTGTAGCGGTTGACGACACCATTTCTGTGTTGGTGACTTCTTCTTTTTTTCTATCTAGCATAGGCCCTTATCACTGTCTGTTCTCGCAGATACACATTCGTCTTTTGATTCAGGATCAGGAGAAGAGAGGAGGTTAGTATAACACAGTAGTTCGAGCCCAGCCTTCTTGACTCAGTGGCAGCGGTTGCAGGACTGAGTCACGCCGTCCATTCAAGAAATGAATGCGATTTAAATTGGCTTCAGATTTTGAATTGAAAGATTCCAAGGGGACTTCGTTGTCTTGTTGAAACGATTATTATTTCTTTGAAATAATACGATGAAAACTTATTTATATTTTTGTGAAATTTAAAAGCTATAGTTACCGACCCGGATTCGAACCTCACCTCCAAATGGCGACAGTGCCTCGCTGCAGAAACAAGTGTACTTCGACGCATCACCAACTAGACACTCAAAAAAAACGTGTCTTCACTATTCATGTCTTTCCTGAAAAATACAAACGTAACGTAGTTTTATTCTTATTAAATGTGGGCTATACCGTGCGTGTTTTAAATTTGGACATTCCGATGAACTTAGAAGATATGTGCATCTTTCTGGCATGTTGCGTATTTCTTTTAATTGTCTCCAAAGATTTGCGTGTATTGTGATTACATGGATAGATAAATAGTAAGAATAGTTGAATATGAAAGTTCTACGATTGTTGCATTACATACATATACGAAATTCTCCCAAAGAAGAAGCTGCATTTTAGAAAACTAGAAGGAAAAGAAGGACAATAAGGGAGAAGACGGTAGGAGAAAGAATTAAGAAAGAAATAATAACAGAAAAGGACGAAAAGAGGGAGAAAGAAGGAGGGAAGAAGAAGAAGCAAAAGGAAAAGTAAACAAAGAAGAAGAAAAATGAAGAAAAGAAGAAGCAGAAGAGTGAGTGAGATTAAGGAAGATGAGAAACCAAGAAGAGAGTCAGAAATAGGAACTTTGAAGGAGAAAAGAAGGAAGAATGAATGAACGAAACATATAAAAAGAAGAAATAGAAGAAGACGAAGAAGATGGGAAGGGGTAGGAGGAGGAAAAGGATGAGGTGGAACACGAGGAGGAAGAATTAGAAAATAATGATGACGACATCGGTGATAAAGATTAGAATAAAGATTAATATGATGAAGGTGTTTCTGGCTAGATTATTATTCAATGCTCCGGAGAATTTTCCTCACATATTCTAATGCTCGACACAGCTGCGCCTGCGCAGAAGTCCCTGGACAATCTTAACCAAGACATCCATGCAAATGTCCAACACAGAGTGCAGACACGGGTCGCTCACTGATGAAATTCCGTACGTAGCAAACTGTAACAATTACAGCCATAAACTGTTACAGAAAGTCTAGTTGAGTTGGTTGCATATCCTTTACAGGACATAGCAGTCAATTTCAACATTTTTATTTTTTTTGGCTGTTTGTGATCTCTTGGCAAGTTTACGTTCAACACTTTGCCATTGCTTTCTGAACAACCGGTATTTTCATACAAAAATAACCCAAGGCGGTCTGCTGCCGAATTGCGCGCAGCTGTGTTTCGAACGCGATGTGCGGGATTACGATTTACGTCCGTAACTCCTTCGCCACGAAGGGGGCTACTGAATGTCTAGAAACAATCAATTAATCAGGTGTCGTCTCCACAATGCTGGGTGACTGCAATAGATCTCCAGCAGATCTCAAACAATCTTTGTCTCACGCGCTTGTTGTACACATAGATAGATTATTGTTCGTCTGTCTCTTGACATTATTCACCCATGTGTATCGCTGACTACCTCTTGCTCGTCTGTCTTCAGTTTTCCCTCACATGTGCGTGGGTATTTTTTTTTCAAATACCTGACTGTTATGACTTGTATGGTGGCTATAATCTTTAATTTAACTTGTCTCTTGTATATTTCTTTCATCAAATCCCATTTCAAAGAAGCCTCACTAGAATCCCAGTACGTGACTGTGTTTGTTCTCGTGAAAAAAGAGACATTCTTCTCAATGTCCGTATCTTCAGGATTTCAGTTAGGATTTATATTCCTTATAAGCATGCATTGCATTCGCGTATAGTACCAGAGACTATATGTGATATGCATTTCAACCAAACGTATTAAAGTATTCACTTAATATCACACACACACACACACACACACACACACACACACACACACACACACACACACACACACACACACACACACACACACCCACACAATATATATATATAATATATATATATATATATATTGTTTAACTATTTTTGCACTATATACTAATACGAAATTCTCGTATAGAAGAATATAAATTTCATAAAACATGAAGGTGTAGGAGTATGAGTAGGATTGGTATGCGGAGAGGGAGTGGAATGCGGAGTAGGAGGAGGAAGGAGGCGATATACGGGAGACGAACAGATAAAGAATGAATGAAGAAATAAGGTATATGAAGGTAGAATATATATATATATATATATATATATATATATATATATATATATATATATATATATATATATATATATATATATATATATATAAAACATTGACTGGCAACCTTGCGATAGTTTGTTATATTGTCCTTCAAAAAAGAAAAAAGGCATAATAACTACAACCATGGCGGTAGCGTATGTGACCTTTCCATAGCACAAAGCCTGGGTTGAATTGTGGAGACCATGTGTTGACCATGCAGCATGATCCCTCTCTCTGCTTGCATAGTTTACTGCAGTGGAAAGGTAACACCATTATATCTGGAACAAGACAAGTTGCATAAGCTGCTGGATCAGTAAAGCAATGCCCTAACTGTCCGCCTGTAGAAGTTTCAATCCTAGACCAGTTGCCAATCAAGGCTTAGTGCCTGGTTTGCCGTGCCTTGACATTTATCCTTTAGGTTGCATTTCTTCGCCCTAGGGTGGGGCTTATACCCTACTATTTGCTCTCCTCCACCTACAGCCTTTAGCACAATGTCCTTTTGGTGACGGCCGCGCGCTAATAGAAAGCAGGTTGTGCTGTCTACTGTTTTCCGCTAGCTCAATTATATTTGAGTAAGACCTGACCAGTTTATGTATATATACATATATTAGGGACGTTCATTTGAAACCCGTTCCAATGGCTTTATTACAAAAGCCTGAAAGAAACATTAATAGGTGTGGTAGAATTAAACAAAGCATTCATTTTGAATGAATTATGCACCTTCTTTACAGATGCCAAGAAAATTATTTTGTGTGAAATCATCGATAATCAGAGAAACGGCGTAAATTGGTGCTCCATAATAGCAGCCTCGCCCGGTAGGGATAGTCATGCGCACCAGGTGACTCCAGACCGTCAACAGGCTACTAGGTGCAGCAGATTAATATCATTGAAAGTAGGAACTTGGAACGTTAGAACAATGAATGTAGATGGAAAATTAGAAAACATCAAAAACGAAATGGGGAGAGAGAAGATTAACATATTAGGAGTATCGGAAACGAGATGGAAAGGAGCAGGGATAAGGACAGGAGAGGATTGTAAGATTATTTACTCTGGGGGAGAAGAACAGCAAAGAGGTGTAGCCATTATATTAGATAAGCAAACATCAAATTCTGTCAAAGGATATCATGCTGTGTCAGACAGAGTCCTATTAGTAAAATTAAACGGAAGACCTTTTAAAATAAATGTCATTCAAGTATATGCCCCAACAAGTGAAAGCAGTGAAGAAAGCATAGAGGAATTTTATAATGACGTGGAGTCTGCTTTGAAGAACTGCAAAAAATCAGAAATAAATATCATAATGGGTGATTTCAACGCAAAAATAGGACAGCAAGGCGATGGATGCAGTGTAGGCAACCATGGTTTGGGAGAGAGAAATGAAAGAGGATACAGACTTGTAGAATGGGCAAAAGAACAAGAAATGGTTGTAGGAAACACCTGGTTTAAACAGCATCCTAGAAGATTATGGACATGGAGGAGTCCAGACAGTAGGATTAAAAACCAGATAGATTACATCCTGATTAGCAAAAGGTTTCGAAATGCGTTAACAGTCGTAAAAACAGTTCCAAATGCAGACTGTTACAGTGATCACAGATTAATTACAGGCACATTGAGGGTAAAGTTAAAGAAAGTCAAGTATACAGCAGGAAACCCTAAATATGACTTGTGCAAATTGAAAACTGACAAAGAAATACAAGATCATTTTAACATAGAAGTAAAGAACAAATTTGATATATTGTCTGATCTAGAGATCCTGTTTCAAGATGTAGATGATCAATGGGAAACGATGAAGAATTCAATCAGTTGCGCAGCAGAAAAAAACTATTCCAAAAGTAAAGAAAGTGGGCCGTAAGACATGGATGACTGAAAAAATTTTACAACTAATGGAAACAAGAAGACAGAACAAAAATAATCCTGCCAAATATGAAGAAATTCACAGAAAAGTGAGAACCTTGTGTAAGGAGGCAAAAGAAACATGGCTTGAGAAAAATTGCAGAGAAATTGAAAAACAACACAACAGTAACAATGCGAAACTAATGCACAAAAGAAGTCAGAAGCTTACTAATCAAAGAACACGTACATCAGCAGGCTGCCTAAAGACAAAAGATGGAAGAGTCATAATAGAAGAAGATCAGATATTACATGAATGGTCAGATTACGTGAAAAACCTGTATGACGATAACAGAGACGAACAGTATGATGTTCAAAATAATAATGAAGGACCAGCAATTTTGAAGATGGAGGTTCAGAATGCTCTTAACCATATGAAATCTGGCAAGACCGCCGGTTCAGACAGCATCACAACAGAAATGATTAATGCTTTAGAAGAATATGGAATAGATCAAGTTACCAGTCTGCTTAATACAATATATGATACTGGAAATATACCTCAGGAGTTGTGTAATTCTGTATTTATTGCAATCCCAAAGAAATCAGGAGCCTTGGAATGTGATCAACATCGAACAATTAGTATAATGAGTCACATCACGAAGATTTTGCTAAGAATTATCATGCAAAGAGTTAGGAGGAAAATACAACCTGAAATAGGAGAAGGAGAAAAAGGGGAAAAAAATGTGGGTTTGTGGAAGGCAAGGGTACAGTAAATGCTGTGTATATACTGAGAAACATAATCGAACGTTCTATAGAAGTAAATAAAGATCTACACCTTTGCTTTATTGACTACACAAAGGCTTTTGATAAAGTGAGACATGTCAACATGAGAAGGATGCTTGAAGATCTACAAATTGATGGAAAAGATCTTAGACTTGTAAAAAACATATATTGGAAACAACAAGCTGCCATAAGAGTTGATAATGAAGTAAGCCAATATCAGCCTATTAAAAGGGGTGTGAGACAGCGATGTGTAATGTCTCCAGATCTGTTTTCCCTGTACAGTGAAAGTATTTTCAGAAATATTGAAGATATGGAAGGAATCAACATTGAGGGGACGATGCATCAATAACAATTAGATATGCAGATGATACAGTCTTGATTGCAGACAATGAACAGGACCTGAAAAATTTAGTAGATGCGATTGTTACACATAGTGAACAACTAGGGTTAGAATTAAATTGTAAAAAGACACAGATTATGGTCGTCACTAGTGTGACGAGTTCACCTTGGGTAGCGAGAGTGAACCACACCCTAGGTGTCTCTGGGACTCCCGTGTATTCTAGCCCCAGGGGTTGGATGAGCAGATACACCTTTTTCCTCTGTGGTTGATCTCATATTAGTTAATTACGTCTACAAGCCCCTCCAGATTCTAGACCCCCACTAACTACCTACACCTGTGGAACAATGAACACTGAGGCATCGTCCGAGACCACACTCAATCATTATACAAAGAGCAAGTCAACTTACATAAAGTTTATTCTACCCTTGAGAATATAGAACTGAAATGAACATCCTGATAGAAGAATCTATTTACACAAATAGAAGATAGAGTAGAGACTAGACTCAGAGATGTAGGTATCTTCATCGAGTTGAGAAGTAGATTGGATGCAGATGTCCCGTCCAGTCGGTCCGCCACTCACCCGGCTTCCTTCCAGTGAGATGACTAGAACCTTGGAGACCACTCTGTCTCCAGAGCGTGGATCCACAACACTAGAGTCACTGCTGGACCACACTTCACTGGACCAACTGCATCTATATCACTCCCACGGAGTCACTGTTAATACACTTCTCGAACAATACCAGTTGGGAGACAATCCTCCTGGACTTGACTCCAAGTAGTCGTTACTTCGAAGAACTTAACGAATCACTGACCAAGCTAATGGTCTGTCACTCATCACACAGTCTTACTGCAGAACCGCTATGGTATTGACCAATTTAATGGTCCCTTTATCACAGCACCGGAACATGAATGGAAAAGTGTCACGGACCAATTCAATGGTCTCCTACAGTCACACTGCTTGTAGAATCAGATATGGCTACTGAAATGTTACTGAGTTCTTGGATAACACAGTTGATAATCTTGATACTGCAACAGTACATTAATAGAATCAGACATCTATTTCACGGCAACAATTCAGGTTGGACTATAATCCCATAGTCCCTTCCACCGGGTTACCTTGACACAAGTCACTACTTGGTGAAGTTCTTCTCAAGACCTGCCACTAGAGCTGTCCAAAGAACCATTCAAGTGTCTGAAAAGTAGTTACTTCTGCGTTTAGGCAGAACCCCCGTCAAACTAGACGGACCGGTGTTCCCTGTCGTTGAGCATGATTACTCAACATGCTGAACTGTTCATAGCAAAACAGAAGTGTCGTCTATTTATCAGAACAATCACAAACCAACACTTCTCACACGGGCACCTTCAGGGTGGTTGTATGTCTTGAGGCAACCTTCACTCATGGTGAATCACATTGGGTACCTGATGTGGTTGAGTCTGGCGTGATAAGTAAAGAACTGAACCCTTCGCTCTGTCACACGAAGTGGTTTCCTGCCAACAACATTATAGTTGACTGGTTCCTCAACAGGCAAACTCCTGAAAAGGAAGAGCGACCGGTGAGAGTATACTGGCCCAAACATAAGTCCACATGCATCCTACCAATAACTACTCAACCTTCAGTCATGCTACTTAGTTATGCATATAACCAAAGCATTATCTCTATATGGAGAGTAGTATAGCCTGGGTTCACAAATGTCAGCTGGCCTCACAGAACAGCCCGTCAAACAGAGCAAGACATCAGAATGACGAGTCTGATCTTTGGTCTCACCTCTCCCTAATCATCTACCAGTCGTCGCTAACGTCAGTAGTGATACAAGGCTGTTATTATAGTTCTAAGTTAATCGAACTAAACATAGGTAAAGAGTCCCTAGACTCGGTCCTAACATCATCAATGTACATTAAGAAACATAAGCTGGATCAATATCCCATCCCTCGGGATATAGGAATAGGACATGATCACATCCACTATGTACACAAGCCTGTTTGCTGGTGGGACCACCTGCCCCTGCCCTAGCAAACTCTTCTTATCAGACTCTGCCTTAGAGTCAAGAAGCCTTCTTGAGAATACATGTTCCCCACATGTTCCAAGGGTAATCTTCCAGTTCTGTCCTCCCCAAGTGGTTTAGCCTTGGCATGGATGGAACTTCATCGTTGGCTTGGCCTACCAACACATACTTTCATAACTTGCGTTTACCTCCCCCATATTCTATATTTCCCCAGTCTCATGCAGCCTCCTTGCATCCTTCCATACTTCCAGCACCTGAGCATTCACTCGCACTAGCGCCAGTACGAAAGAGACAGGATAGCTGAGACAAGATTTCAGAACGCACATTTATATCGCGACGGCACGCAGTGTTATCTCGCGACGACCTATTCGGCGTTCGGACTTACTCCAGGAAGTATCACATGCCATGATCTAATATATATGCACACAATGTCCCATCATATATATATATATAAATATAGCACCAAAGCAACTTACCTTGACACAGAAATCCGCTGTTCCACACAATGAATTCACTATTAAGTTATTACACCATAGTTACATCATTCCTGGTGGCACAGAACTAAGTTCTTCCTTTACTTAGTAACTAAGCACAATTTTGTCTGAAACTCCACCTACCAACTTACCTGGTTTTCTAACCGTTCTTCGGGCTTCAGCAACTGACTGAACTAATCTAGGTTTCCATCCGGCACAAGTAACTAGGTTTTATTCTAACACAGCAACCTAATAGATGTAACGATTGTCAAAATATGGTACACATATTTGGAACCCAAATCGCCTACATCACAATACGGCGTTTCTAACAGCTGTTTCGCGAGCACACGGTAAACAAACACGATTCGCCATCAACTGCGTTATCGATCGGTTTGCTAATTAGTATGCAAGGACATCCGCATAGGTAATGAGGTTAGAACAATGGCGTGTGGAACACACGTACAAAGTTAAATGATTTAAACAATTATCTACCTGTATGGACAACCAGATCTCCAGACAGCTCCGAACTGTTCAAGGGCTTCTCATCTTCCTTGATCTTACAGTCAGCCGAATAATGGTTGAGGGGAGACGCACACAAAACGGCTCACATTCGGCCTGCGTCTATTCTGTGGCAACGACAGTAAGTGAATGACTGATTTAGCCACATTCCCGCTTCGTGCCAACTCAATGCGCACTAGAAGCGAGTGCTTCTCGAGAAAAGATACTTTCTCGGGAAAACCGTCATTCCCCGCCTAGAGTTTCTAGATCTCTCTGCACGAGAATTTAGAGCGATACCCAGCATCACGGGTTACTCGAATTTCGGTGTTTCGAGAATATTCTAGATCGTAAGTCCTTCATCGGCTTCCCTCAGTCTATTCTTAGCTGGGAAAGTCCCCGATGACGCGCCAAAATAGTGCGGAATCCTTGACGACCCAAGACAGATAATCGCGTTTCGTCACATAGGCCCCCACTTTAAGAGGATCGACCCCGTCGTTCCACTTCTACGCAGAAGCTGTCTATGTCGTTCGTTCTTTCTTCTTAGAGACCGGATGGCGGGTGAGGAAGTCTAACCCGTCAATATTGTATAGAATACTTTTACCACATTAGGTGGGGTGACAAGCTATTCAGTATCACGGGTGATCAACGCCTACTCCGCTACTGCGATCGGGCATCTCGCAGTGTCTTGCGGAACAGAGCTCCCGTCTCGATCTGATTTAACGATCGTTCCTGCCAGAGTTTACTGGACTTCTGCAACTCCAGCTTCCCCTTTCGAGGACCCAGCTGGATTGCAGTCGGTCGGATTGAGGGACCAAGGGTCTGTGTCTGTTCTGACACAACCCACCTCTTCCGACCACGGTTCTCAGTGTAGCTAGCACTGCGGGTGTTCCTTTGGCCGGTCATGTTCCCCCGAGCACCGGGCTGAACCGAAGAAGGTACCTGCACATACATATAGGACTGCCTATGGTGTGACAGGCTTTCCGCTACCTGACCTGAACCCCGAACCGTTCTTTCAGCGAATCTCTGCGCCCTTGGGCTGGTAGACTTATCATCGGGTTTCCCCTCATAGCGCATGAGGAGACTGGAATGGAAAGTAGTAAGACTTTCCCAGGATCACCACTCCATAGTGCTTGTGGAGCCCCACTTTATCCACTAGGAATGGGCCCTGCCACCCGATTTCGAATTCGTTCCCCTCGATTGGGAGGAGTACTAGAACTCGGTCTCCAACCTCTAAGGATATCTTCGTCTTCGTCCGTTTCTCAAGTGTGCATTTACGGCACTCAGGACAAGACCTAATATACCTGCGCACGTCGCCTGTCATTCCCGGCCACCAATAGTACCGGGATAGACATTTACTGGTTGTCCCTACAGTCAGATGTCCGGTTGGGGACCTGACATGTACCGTTCGCAGCAGATTAGCTCTGAAGCTCTCAGGAACCAACTTACGATCCCTCTGCCTTCTCTCTGATCCGGTCTGAATTAACGGCGACTGGTTATCAGAGTTGAACTTACCCTGAATTAACGGGTTTTTATTGTTGGGCAACCGTTCTGAACAAGGACACTCCGTCGCATCCTTGCTCCGAGCATTACTCATTCCATCGGGGTGAGTATTTCGGAGACTTACCTTTTCGAGATCCTCTTCCTCTGTACCTCTGACCTGCCTAGACTTATGGATGCTAGGGTGTTCTGGTTCACCCAGAAACACGTACTTCCGGCCAAGAATTAGGGGATAGAGAGGATCCGGTACGACTGCCGCCTGAATGCGTCCAGTAACGTACTTGCTCCGAATCTCCACATTGGCAATCGGGCAACGTAGCGCTACAGCACTCCTACTGGCTGGCTGTATCTCCGTCATCTCCCCGGTGAGTTGCTCTGGGCCTGTCAGGTGGGATGCAATTACAGATGAAAATTGCAATCCTGTGTCGTAGAGGCACAACACCTGTTGCCCATTCACTTCTACTTCCTCAACCACTGGAGGTCGCTCTGGTTCTCCATTCCCATCAACCGTCTTCACTTTCCTGCAAGGTCTATCCCTAACCTCTGCAAGACAAGCAAAGTGAAAGTCCTTGGGCTTACTCCTACACTCACTCGTATTGTGAGTGCTGGACTTGCAGAATTTGCACCATCGTTCACTCCACTTCCTCTTTGGAGAACTAGGTGGGCTATTCTTACCTTGGTTGACGTTAGAGATCTTCTCTAAAGAGTTTACCTGTTTCTTGGGTTCATCAGAACCTCTGTTCTTTTTCTTTGACTTACCTTGATCCTTATCTTTCGATCTCGGATCTGTTGGACTGGTATCCCCAGTCTCGCCATAGACTTCAACGTATCTTTCGGCTAACTTGGTGACTATATCCAATCTCTCAGCCCCATTCTCACCTAAGAAGTTTCGCAAGGGTTTAGACATTTGCATTCGCATCTGATCTACAACCATCAACTCACGCAAACTTTCATACTCCTCTTTAAATCCGGCCAAGGCCATCCACTTAAGAAGGTATGAGTTCAATCTCACACTGTATGATGAAAACAGTTCACCAGGTTCTCGCTTCGCAGTCCGAAACTTCCTTCGGTATGAGTGCGCTGTGATCTCGAATCTCTTCAAGAGAGCCGCTTTCAGAGCCGGGTAATCATTCTGTAGACCCGGTGGCAAGCGTGCATACACCTCATAACCTTCGGCACGGAGTCCCTGGGAGAGTTTTAAACACCATTTCTGTTTGTCTAGTCCCATTGCAATAGCCATGGCTTCATACTTCTCTAAGTATTGGTCTATCCGTTCCTTCTCGGGTTCGAACGGCTGTAAAGGCCATTTCATAGCCTGGTAGTCACGTCCTACTGGTTGACTCTGAGCCAGGAGGTACACCTCCTCCCATAGCTCCATCAGTTACACCTGTAGCAGGCACTTGTGCCTCAAGTAGCTTCATTCGATACTCATGGTCACGTTTTTCTTTCGCGGCTTCCAACTCAAGCCGTTTCATCTCAGTATCAGCCGCTATCCTCTTTTCCTCAAGAGCCACTTTACTGGCTTCCAGTTCTCTTTCTGCTCTCCTCCTCTCTCTTTCCTCTTGGCGAAAATTTCTTTCCACCTCTTGCACATAGGATTTCAAAGCATCTCCCTCTAGACCAGACTTACGTCCAGTTTCCTGAACTTTGTCTAAGTCTAACTCTTGGGTAGACATGTTGACTATGATATGTGGGTACTCAAGTATGTGTGGGTGAAGCAATACAATGAATCAATAATCAATAGTACTAACTAATCACCACAACACAAATGTCTGTCAGACAGTTAGGAGATAGGTAGAAGTAGTAGAATCTTATGTAGACTGAAGTAGAGGATAAAGACTAAGTCCCTATCACTATGTGAGAGGTCTACAACACACAGAGAGCTTGGAATAATCCCGGACGAGCCCCCACTCTGTATGGAGTGTGACGAGTTCACCTTGGGTAGCGAGAGTGAACCACACCCTAGGTGTCTCTGGCACTCCCGTGTATTCTAGCCCCAGGGGTTGGATGAGCAGATACACCTTTTTCCTCTGTGGTTGATCTCATATTAGTTAATTACGTCTACAAGCCCCTCCAGATTCTAGACCCCCACTAACTACCTACACCTGTGGAACAATGAACACTGAGGCATCGTCCGAGACCACACTCAATCATTATACAAAGAGCAAGTCAACTTACATAAAGTTTATTCTACCCTTGAGAATATAGAACTGAAATGAACATCCTGATAGAAGAATCTATTTACACAAATAGAAGATAGAGTAGAGATAGACTCAGAGATGTAGGTATCTTCATCGAGTTGAGAAGTAGATTGGATGCAGATGTCCCGTCCAGTCGGTCCGCCACTCACCCGGCTTCCTTCCAGTGAGATGACTAGAACCTTGGAGACCACTCTGTCTCCAGAGCGTGGATCCACAACACTAGAGTCACTGCTGGACCACACTTCACTGGACCAACTGCATCTATATCACTCCCACGGAGTCACTGTTAATACACTTCTCGAACAATACCAGTTGGGAGACAATCCTCCTGGACTTGACTCCAAGTAGTCGTTACTTCGAAGAACTTAACGAATCACTGACCAAGCTAATGGTCTGTCACTCATCACACAGTCTTACTGCAGAACCGCTATGGTATTGACCAATTTAATGGTCCCTTTATCACAGCACCGGAACATGAATGGAAAAGTGTCACGGACCAATTCAATGGTCTCCTACAGTCACACTGCTTGTAGAATCAGATATGGCTACTGAAATGTTACTGAGTTCTTGGATAACACAGTTGATAATCTTGATACTGCAACAGTACATTAATAGAATCAGACATCTATTTCACGGCAACAATTCAGGTTGGACTATAATCCCATAGTCCCTTCCACCGGGTTACCTTGACACAAGTCACTACTTGGTGAAGTTCTTCTCAAGACCTGCCACTAGAGCTGTCCAAAGAACCATTCAAGTGTCTGAAGATCAGTTACTTCTGCGTTTAGGCAGAACCCCCGTCAAACTAGACGGACCGGTGTTCCCTGTCGTTGAGCATGATTACTCAACATGCTGAACTGTTCATAGCAAAACAGAGTGTCGTCTATTTATCAGAACAATCACAAACCAACACTTCTCACACGGGCACCTTCAGGGTGGTTGTATGTCTTGAGGCAACCTTCACTCATGGTGAATCACATTGGGTACCTGATGTGGTTGAGTCTGGCGTGATAAGTAAAGAACTGAACCCTTCGCTCTGTCACACGAAGTGGTTTCCTGCCAACAACATTATAGTTGACTGGTTCCTCAACAGGCAAACTCCTGAAAAGGAAGAGCGACCGGTGAGAGTATACTGGCCCAAACATAAGTCCACATGCATCCTACCAATAACTACTCAACTCTCAGTCATGCTACTTAGTTATGCATATAACTAAAGCATTATCTCTATATGGAGAGTAGTACAGCATGGGTTCACAAATGTCAGCTGGCCTCACAGAACAGCCCGTCAAACAGAGCAAGAAATCAGAATGACGAGTCTGATCTTTGGTCTCACCTCTCCCTAATCATCTACCAGTCGTCGCTAACGTCAGTAGTGATACAAGGCTGTTATTATAGTTCTAAGTTAATCGAACTAAACATAGGTAAAGAGTCCCTAGACTCGGTCCTAACATCATCAATGTACATTAAGAAACATAAGCTGGATCAATATCCCATCCCTCGGGATATAGGAATAGGACATGATCACATCCACTATGTACACAAGCCTGTTTGCTGGTGGGACCACCTGCCCCTGCCCTAGCAAACTCTTCTTATCAGACTCTGCCTTAGAGTCAAGAAGCCTTCTTGAGAATACATGTTCCCCACATGTTCCAAGGGTAATCTTCCAGTTCTGTCCTCCCCAAGTGGTTTAGCCTTGGCATGGATGGAACTTCATCGTTGGCTTGGCCTACCAACACATACTTTCATAACTTGCGTTTACCTCCCCCATATTCTATATTTCCCCAGTCTCATGCAGCCTCCTTGCATCCTTCCATACTTCCAGCACCTGAGCATTCACTCGCACTAGCGCCAGTACGAAAGAGACAGGATAGCTGAGACAAGATTTCAGAACGCACATTTATATCGCGACGGCACGCAGTGTTATCTCGCGACGACCTATTCGGCGTTCGGACTTACTCCAGGAAGTATCACATGCCATGATCTAATATATATGCACACAATGTCCCATCATATATATATATATATAAATATAGCACCAAAGCAACTTACCTTGACACAGAAATCCGCTGTTCCACACAATGAATTCACTATTAAGTTATTACACCATAGTTACATCATTCCTGGTGGCACAGAACTAAGTTCTTCCTTTACTTAGTAACTAAGCACAATTTTGTCTGAAACTCCACCTACCAACTTACCTGGTTTTCTAACCGTTCTTCGGGCTTCAGCAACTGACTGAACTAATCTAGGTTTCCATCCGGCACAAGTAACTAGGTTTTATTCTAACACAGCAACCTAATAGATGTAACGATTGTCAAAATATGGTACACATATTTGGAACCCAAATCGCCTACATCACAATACGGCGTTTCTAACAGCTGTTTCGCGAGCACACGGTAAACAAACACGATTCGCCATCAACTGCGTTATCGATCGGTTTGCTAATTAGTATGCAAGGACATCCGCATAGGTAATGAGGTTAGAACAATGGCGTGTGGAACACACGTACAAAGTTAAATGATTTAAACAATTATCTACCTGTATGGACAACCAGATCTCCAGACAGCTCCGAACTGTTCAAGGGCTTCTCATCTTCCTTGATCTTACAGTCAGCCGAATAATGGTTGAGGGGAGACGCACACAAAACGGCTCACATTCGGCCTGCGTCTATTCTGTGGCAACGACAGTAAGTGAATGACTGATTTAGCCACATTCCCGCTTCGTGCCAACTCAATGCGCACTAGAAGCGAGTGCTTCTCGAGAAAATATACTTTCTCGGGAAAACCGTCATTCCCCGCCTAGAGTTTCTAGATCTCTCTGCACGAGAATTTAGAGCGATACCCAGCATCACGGGTTACTCGAATTTCGGTGTTTCGAGAATATTCTAGATCGTAAGTCCTTCATCGGCTTCCCTCAGTCTATTCTTAGCTGGGAAAGTCCCCGATGACGCGCCAAAATAGTGCGGAATCTTGACGACCCAAGACAGATAATCGCGTTTCGTCACAACTAGGAAGGACGAAATACCACAATGTAATATACAAGTAAATGGGAATATTCTTCAACAAGTGAGCAGGTACAATTATCTCGGAACAGTAATAACATCTGATGGTAGATGCCTTGAAGAGATTAGAACAAGAATCGCCATGGCAAAAGTAGCCTTTAGCAAGATGAAAAACATATTGACCAATAAAAAGATGTCAATTGAAACGGGAAAAAGAGTGTTGAGATGCTACATTGAACCTGTACTTTTGTATGGATGTGAAGCGTGGACAATGAGCAGTCAGGCTGAAAAACATCTGATGGCTGTAGAGATGTGGTTTCTGAGGAAAATGCAAAGAATACCATGGACAGCTAGAAAGACCAAAGAACAAGTCCTTCAAGAAACAAATGAAGATCGTAAATTGATTAGAGAAATTAGACGTAGACAGTCAACATTTTTTGGGCATGTTATGAGAAGAAATGGATTGGAGAATTTGGTGACAACTGGTAAGATCGAGGGGAACAGACCAAGGGGAAGACCTAGAAGGAAGTACCTTGATGGCTTGGCCTTGTGGCATGGTCGAGACAGAAACACGGAGCTGATCCACGACTCTGGTGATCGAGTGAGGTGGCAGAACATGACCGCCCACGCTTACCGGCATGGCACATGATGGATGGATGGATCCAAAACAACTTTGTGGAAAATTATAAGGACATCATCTTCACTTTTAGAAAGTAAAAGGGAGGTAGAAATATTCTTTGCGAGCAGCCGCATTTAGGAGCCATGAGAAGCAGATGCCTACGTGAAATAAGGGAAATGCACAAAGAAAATTATGGCATAGTGTATTTGGATGAAATGTGGATCAATGCGCACCACACAAGTGATAAGGAATGGCAATCAGTGGATGGACAGATAAAGCGATATGTGCCCAATAGTAGTAGGACAGCTTTTGGTCATGGCCCATGCTGGTAATACGCATAATGGCTTACAACAGAATGCTGGGCTCGTGTTCGTATCAAAGCTTACAGACAATAGGGATTATCATAATAAGATGAATGGTAATGTATTTAGAGATTGGCTCGAGAATACTGTGCTTCCATCCCTAGATAGACCGTCGTGTCCAATTATGGACAATGCATGATATTAATGTTGTTGCCCATCATCATCATCAAGTGCCGTGCCGGCTGGCGTAGGCGTTCATGGCTCTCCACAGATCTCGGTCTTTGGTTTTCTGGATCAACTCTGCTGCTGATATTCCTCCGTGCCACTGTCTCAATCCATCCAGCATCACTTCTCTTGGTCTACCTCTGCCTCTCTTCCCCTCGATCTTTCCAGTTGTTACGATGTTCTCCAATGCCTCTCTTCTCATCACATGACCGAAGAAAGATGTTTGTCTCTGTCTTATTGTTGTATATAATGTTCTAGTTTCATTAGCCTGTTTCAGGCAGTCGTCGTTAGTTACTCTGGCAGTCCAAGGAATTCGCAGCATTCGTCTCAGGAACCACATCTCTGTTGCTTCTAATTTCTTCTTAATGTGTTCATTTACATTCCAAGATTCACTGCCATACAGCAAAACTGGTTCTACATAGCATTTCAGCACTCTCTTTCTTACATTCAGTGATAGTGACTTATTGCATAAGATACTCTTCATTTTCTGAAATGCGGCTTTTGCCTGCCCTATTCTGCTCCTAATCTCTGTTGTACATCTTCCATCTGATGTTATAAAGTGCCCCTAGGTATCTAAAATTATCAACTTGGTTAAGGATTTTCCCTTCTATTTCTATGTCACATTTTGGTGTCACCATTTTCTTTGATATTACCATTGTTACTGTTTTCTTGATATTCAAGGAGAGTCCTTTCCTTGCACTCTCTGTTACTACAACGTCTAATAATTGTTGTAGGTCTGTTGAATTATCCGCCACCAATACTGTGTCATCTGCATAGCGTATATTATTTATATTATAACCTCCAACTAGTATTCCTGGCATCTCTTTGATCTCTCTCATTATTACTTCGCTATACAGGGAGAAAAGATCTGGTGACAAGACACACCCTTGTCGTACTCCTAGCTTTATCTGTTCGTAACTACCCTCTTTATTTCCCATTTTAATTGCTGCTACTTGGTTCCAGTAAACATTCTTTATTATTCTTAAATCTTTTCCATCAGTGTTGATATCTTCCAACATTTTAATCAGTTCATCATGTTTTACTTTATCAAATGCCTTAGTATAATCTATGAAGCACAAATGTATGTCTCTCTGTTTCTCTATTGATCTTTCTATTAGTGTCCGTAATGTATAAATTGCATTGTTTGTGCCCTTTCCTTCCACAAATCCATACTGTTCTTCACTAATTTCCATTTTTATTTTCTTTTTGGTTCTTCTCATTATGATTCTGAGTAGAAGCTTAGTGATATGGTTTATAAGGTTAATTGTACGAAAATCTTCACAATCAATTGCTCCTGGTCTTTTTGGTATAGCTATAAATACAGATTTCAGCATATCACTGGGTAAATATCCACTGCTGTAAATATCATTCAACATTTTGGTTAATATATCTACTCCAAATTCTCCCAATACTTCTAATTCTTCTATTGTGATTTCATCTGGCCCAGCTGTTTTTCCTTTCTTCATACATTTCATAGCGTCAGCGACTTCTTCTTTCAGAATAGGTGGACCTTCTAAGTTACTATCTTCTGTTAATTCTCCCTTTCTCCTTCATATAATTCTCTTATATACTCATTCCACCTCTTCATTATAGCATCTTCCTCTAATATTATCTTTCCTGTTTTTGATTTCAAACACCCTGTATTTATTCTTATTTTTCTTCCTGTAAGCTCACTGATTTGTCTGTGCATATTTTTTGTATCTTTAATGGAATTTAATTCAATTTTTTTGCATTGCTCGTTTAACCAACTTTCTTTAGCCTTCCCACATTTATCTTTTATTTCTTTATTTATCTTAGCGTATTCTTGTTTGTCATTTTTACTCTGTTTTCTTTTGTCCATCAGTTTTAAGATATCTTCATTCATCCATTTTTTCTTAGCTATTTTGCCTCTCTCCGGTAAAACTTCTTTGCTAGTTTGATGAATGGAGTCCCTTAACATTTCCCATTGTTCATCTATACTCTGTATTTTAGTTATTGCATTGTACCTATTTTTCACAGTCACTCTGTATTGTTCTTGCATTTCTTTATCTATTTTCAGAACCTCTTTATTAAGTCTCATGTTCTTAACCATTTTTTCCCTCTCTTTAATCTTACTTTTATTTGTCCACATAGTGGTACATGATCACTATTACAGTCAGCACCAGGCATTGTCTTTACATTAATTAAAGCATTTCTAAATCTTTTATTAATTAGTATGTAGTCAATTTGGTTGCGTATTTTCTTATCAGGGCTTATCCATGTGTACAGTCGTCTTTTATGGTGTTTAAACCATGTGTTTCCAATTATCATATCATTGATATTTGCCCATTCTATTAGCTTTTCCCCTCTTTCATTTCTTGTACCTAAACCATAATTCCCCACTACATCCTCCATTTTTCCCTTTCCTACTTTTGCATTAAAATCACCAAGTATTATTTTATTTCTTGTGATCCAATTTGAGCCATCGCCATTTCTATTTCGTCGTAAAAGTGTTGTATTACTGCTTGCTGTTGGTGCATATACTTGTATAATATTTATGTCTATTGGTTTGCCTTTGATTTTTACCATAATAACTCTATCTGAAATACACCAGTATCCATTAATTGACTTGGCTGTTTTTTCGTCTAATATTATTCCTACACCTTTTTCATGTGTATCCCCTCCAGAATAAATTATTGTGTGATTGTCAGCTATAATTTTGCCCGATCCCTTCCATCTCATCTCACTAACGCCTAGTATATTCATTTTCATGCTATCCATCTCTCTTAGAACATTGGTCAACTTTCCTAGCTCATTTAATGTCCTAACATTCCATGATCCTACTCTAAATTTATTTATTTTAGTTAAGATTTTGCCATCAGTAGCTGGATGACGGTCTGGTGTCACCTGTGGCTCATGACTGTCCCTACCGGACGAGGATGCCCTAAGACAGCCATTAACGTCCTTCACTAACTTTGATATATGTTTTGCCATGAAGTCTTGGGAAGATAATGTGGTGGTTTCCCCTTGCCTTCCACAGTCCACATGGTGGTCTTTTTACCTCTGCCTTTGACAGCCATTTCCGACTGTAAGGACAAGTGAGTGCCCTGCTCTGCTCAGCTGCAGAGTTGTCCACTTATTCCGGTGGATACTCGGTCCCCAGAGCTGTGTTAGCCACACCGTAGTGTGTTTCCATCCTCTACCGCGGGGAGGTGCAGTTGGGATTTTCCCTTCATAAAGTTATGGTCTCTGACCAAAACTCTCCAGTACTTTTAGAGGACGTTGCCCAAGAAGACAAAATACCCACAGCATCGAGCACAAAGGGAGCAATAAAGATATGGTTCCGAATGGAAAATATACCATTTCCAGAAAGGTATTTCTAGTCAGAATTGTTGTCCCTTGTAAAACAGACGCCAAAAAGCAAGAAATATCAAATCGACAAGTTGATAGAAGAGCATCGTCATGGGTGCTTGAGACTTCAGCAGTACCACTCTCATTTTAACCCTATAGAACAGTGGTTCTCAACCGGTGGGGAATTCCCCCCCCCCCCCAGGGGGACATTTTGGGGTTTCCGGGGAGGGGGGGGGGAGGGATGAAGATTATTTCAAGATTGCATTAATACAAGAACCGATTACTTGATATTGTTTTTCCCTTCATACTTTACGCTTCTGTACGTATCACCCTTCTGAAATTCATTTTATAACGTAAGTAGATCCGCAAATCACATGTTATGTAGATGTCTAGACTTTTTTTTAGTATGTGCTGTTAAATTTAGCTTCAATTATTACGTATACTGTGTAGGGGCAGGGGGAAATTTTTAGGGAGGAAATACGAAAGGGGGGAATGACGTTCTAAAAATATGGTAAAAAGGGGGGGGGGGAATGACGTCCTAAAAATATTGTGAGGGGGGGATGACGTCCTAAAAAATATGGTGAAGGGGGGCACGGACTAAAAAAGGTTGAGAACCACTGCTATAGAACTTGTGTGGGCTAAAATTAAAGGACAGGTGGCAGCTGCCAATGCTACATTCAAATTGTCTGACGTCAAGATACTAACCCAGTCCGCGCTATTAAATATTGATAAATGTTACTGGAAAAAATGTGAGGACCATGTGTTGAAAGAGGAAGAGGACTATTGGAGAAAGGATGGATTGAATTTTATGCAAGCGAGAGCAGTCATCAACCTACTGGAATCGTCCAACACAGATTGACGTCTGGGCAGATCGCAGACCTTAATCTACGTGCACACTTACTGGGATATTTTGCTCCAACTATTCAAACGAAATGCAGGCCCTAAATATTACAGCATCAGCATATTGTCAATGCCAACAGTTTGTATTCCAAAGTGATGCATGTTTAATTCCGCAAGCCCTCAGCGGTGACAAACAACTGTATTGAAAAAAAAAAACACACACACACACACATACACTAAACGCATTGAATACCAACAGTAGAGTAATATTACGGTGGAAACTGACATATTGTGGCATAACAAGAAACGTGAGAGCAAACACGCTGTCAAATTAGGGGACAACACACACGCATACGAATCAATCTATAAACTTCAATGAAAAGAGGACCAACATCTTGGTCGTTAAGAAGAAAGCCCACTACAGAGACACTGACAACTATTTTCATAGTGCAAAACAGGTAATCATGTTCCGTCTCTGAACGGTAAACAGCAGAGTAGACAATCTTTCACGAAGACTCAAAGCGGGTCTGTCACCCATGTGTACGTGTGAGCAAACTACACAGACAGCTGAACAGATCCTTACAAATGGAAACATGATGACTAAACTGCGGTATCATTTCTGGTCACTCCATGCGCCCATTAACGCACAGCTATTTGGAAGCTTTCACGAACTCAATATAAAAAGCTAACATGAATACTTGTGTACACAATATTAACCAGCAGCTGAAGAGACAAGAAGGAAATGAAAAATAAGGTAAGAAATATATTCCTTCTACTTTCCTGTCAATTTACACATTATTTACCCCATGCCTCTGTAAATTCTGTCTTTACTAATATTAAATATTGCACCCCTCTCGGGATTCTCCGTGGTGAAGTGGTCAAGCCATCTGACTCGGGCTCCGAAGGTTGTATGTTCGATTCCGGGCCGCCTCCTTCATTTCACGAGTGTATTTTTCGGAGACTGCCGAGGGTCGTTGCTGGAGCTACGGAGTTCGTGCTTTATGCGACGCTTTCCAAGCTGCGGAAAGAGACTGAGCCATATGGGATAAAAAGCCGGTGCAATGCAGTCGACCATGTTGACTTTTAAGCTACTTCTTTTATTGCACCCACTCCCATACGAATCCGGATACGCCTTGTGTCGTGATCTGAATTGGCGGTGCATTCATTACTGTAAAAACAAATTTGTTAGCGAGAAATCACTAGTTTTTCATCAAAACATCAAAGAAATGTCGCCGCTTTCGATGATTTAAGTTGCTTTTGGACCTATCAAAGACATACTCCTTAGGTGGGGGTAAATATAAGACGGCAGGAAAAATTTCATAACGATGCGACAGACAGTTTTCAAAATAATTGATTGTGAAGGACGGCATTCATTTCTGGAAATACTATAATCGTTCCCACCGCTATCTAATTGAAAGTTCTGGTCTTACCTCTCAATTTTGAGATTCTACCGGAACCCCTGCGAATCCACCGCAATCTCATCCTTTCCACATAGGGTTCTTAATCTGTTCCTCCACCTTCTCCACCTGGTCCCACAGGCGCACAACCACCTCTCAGTTGTCCATTGGTAATCGACCACCTAGAGGTGCATTCCCTGCCAGCCTATCAGCCTGTTCATCCCCCGCACTCCCGCATGACCAGGGCAAAAAACCCATACAATTCTCACAATCTGTGACCTCTGAAGCGAGGTGAGCCATTCTATAAGAAGCTTTCCTGTTTCCACCTTATTAAGCATACTCCTTGAGTCCGCGATGAAGACAATGTGTGGTGCAGTTATCTCCTCTAACCAACGGAAAGCCGCTGTGACTGCTTCCACTTCCATTCTCATGCTGTAGGCCGTAGCAGTCCACATCAAGGATACAGATAAGTAACTTGAGTGTGTGTGTGCGCGCGCGTGTGTGTGTACTGTCGTTTAGTGTTTTCCATGTAGTTGTATCCGTGTGTGTTGTTTGTGTGCTAACGAAGGATATCCCAGAGGGCCTTCACCACATCTGTCTTATCATGCATCAATCAGTTATCATTTATCAGTTGGGGTATCTTCATTGCACTCCGGACAGGTCCATAGGTGCTCAAATCCCCCCCCCCCCCGCACAGCATATGCATCAGCGCAGCGTCCGATGGCTGATAGTGCCAGTTCTGTGTTTGTTGACGAGGCACCTCGTTTTCCTGATGTACTTCTCGCGTCTGGCCGTGCCGATTCTTACTCCCAAGCCTTTCATCATGGACAGCGATGTGGATTCACTGACGTTAAAGTCCTCTGTTCTCGCCATATCTTTAAGACATTAATAACATCGGCACGATCCATGGGCTGGCCGTCTACAGGGGTTGCAGAGCCAGCCAGTTTATCAGCTCGTTCATTTCCGTCGACTCCCTCATGTCCCGGGACGAAGATAAATGTGACATTACAGACAACAGACTTCCGCATGGACTCAGTCCACTGTCTGCGTACAGATCCAGCTTTGACCTTCTGAATCATGCTCATTGAATCACTTAGTACACACACTTTGGTATAATTCCGTGATTCCAGCCATATGAAAGCCTGTGTAACTGCCATCACCTCCATCGTCATGCTGCTCATGGTCATGGAGTGGGCACCACTGGATTCTTGAACGGTTAGGTGCTCTGAACGGGCTGTAAATGCTCACGCACTTCTCTGCTGCATTACTCAGATAGCCCCGAAGGGCTCATCTATACAGATGGATCTGTTGTAAAAAAAAAAGTCGACTTTTTTACAACAGATCCATCTGTATAGATGAGCCATTTCGGGGCTATCTGAGTGTTCATAGATGAGCGCGTTGACCTCTGCATTGACAGTGGCAGGGTTCTGCTCTCTGCACCGTCTGCCGAGTGTGATAATGCAAGAGAAAGTGCGCTTAAAAGCTGGAGGCACCGGCACCCATTCCTTGCCGGGGTTGATACTGGTAAGACTGCAGACCTGTCTGAAGACATCTTCCACCCGACCCATCCATGATTTGCCCCTATTTAGCCTGTCACCCTTTTCTCTGAATATAGCCTCATGCTGCGGGTGCTACTCATGTGAACTTATTTTTAAGTATGTACGAGCTCTCCAGATCTTGATCCTGTGTTCCAAATTAGGGGACAACACACACGCATACGAATCAATCTATAAACTTCAATGAAAAGAGGACCAACATCTTGGTCGTTAAGAAGAAAGCCCACTACAGAGACACTGACAACTATTTTCATAGTGCAAAACAGGTAATCATGTTCCGTCTCTGAACGGTAAACAGCAGAGTAGACAATCTTTCACGAAGACTCAAAGCGGGTCTGTCACCCATGTGTACGTGTGAGCAAACTACACAGACAGCTGAACAGATCCTTACAAATGGAAACATGATGACTAAACTGCGGTATCATTTCTGGTCACTCCATGCGCCCATTAACGCACAGCTATTTGGAAGCTTTCACGAACTCAATATAAAAAGCTAACATGAATACTTGTGTACACAATATTAACCAGCAGCTGAAGAGACAAGAAGGAAATGAAAAATAAGGTAAGAAATATATTCCTTCTACTTTCCTGTCAATTTACACATTATTTACCCCATGCCTCTGTAAATTCTGTCTTTACTAATATTAAATATTGCACCCCTCTCGGGATTCTCCGTGGTGAAGTGGTCAAGCCATCTGACTCGGGCTCCGAAGGTTGTATGTTCGATTCCGGGCCGCCTCCTTCATTTCACGAGTGTATTTTTCGGAGACTGCCGAGGGTCGTCGCTGGAGCTACGGAGTTCGTGCTTTATGCGACGCTTTCCAAGCTGCGGAAAGAGACTGAGCCATATGGGATAAAAAGCCGGTGCAATGCAGTCGACCCTGTTGACTTTTAAGCTACTTCTTTTATTGCACCCACTCCCATACGAATCCGGATACGCCTTGTGTCGTGATCTGAATTGGCGGGGCATGCATTACTGTAAAAACAAATTTGTTAGCGAGAAATCACTAGTTTTTCATCAAAACATCAAAGAAATGTCGCCGCTTTCGATGATTTAAGATGCTTTTGGACCTATCAAAGACATACTCCTTAGGTGGGGGTAAATATAAGACGGCAGGAAAGATTTCATAACGATGCGACAGACAGTTTTCAAAATAATTGATTGTGAATGACGGCATTCATTTCTGGAAATACTATAATCGTTCCCACCGCTATCTAATTGAAAGTTCTGGTCTTACCTCTCAATTTTGAGATTCTACCGGAACCTCTGCCAATCCACCGCAATCTCATCCTTTCCACATAGGGTTCTTAATCTGTTCCTCCACCTTCTCCACCTGGTCCCACAGGCGCACAACCACCTCTCAGTTGTTCATTGGTAATCGACCACCTAGAGGTGCATTCCCTGCCAGCCTATCAGCCTGTTCATCCCCCGCACTCCCGCATGACCAGGGCAAAAAACCCATACAATTCTCACAATCTGTGACCTCTGAAGCGAGGTGAGCCATTCTATAAGAAGCTTTCCTGTTTCCACCTTACTAAGCATACTCCTTGAGTCCGCGATGAAGACAATGTGTGGTGCAGTTATCTCCTCTAACCAACGGAAAGCCGCTGTGACTGCTTCCACCTCCATTCTCATGCTGTAGGCCGTAGCAGTCCACATCAAGGATACCGATAAGTAACTTGAGTGTGTGTGTGCGCGCGCGTGTGTGTGTACTGTCGTTTAGTGTTTTCCATGTAGTTGTATCCGTGTGTGTTGTTTGTGTGCTAACGAAGGATATCCCAGAGGGCCTTCACCACATCTGTCTTATCATGCATCAATCAGTTATCATTTATCAGTTGAGGTATCTTCATTGCACTCCGGACAGGTCCATAGGTGCACAAATCCCCCCCCCCCTCCCCAGCATATGCGTCCGGTGGCTGATAGTGCCAGTTCTGTGTTTATTGACGAGACACCTCGTTTTCCCGATGTACTTCTCGCGTCTGGCCGTGCCGATTCTTACTCCCAAGCCTTTCATCCTGGACAGCGATGTGGATTCACTGACGTTAAAGTCCTCTGTTCTCGCCATATCTTTAAGACATTAATAACATCGGCACGATCCATGGGCTGGCCGTCTACAGGGGTTGCAGAGCCAGCCAGTTTATCAGCTCGTTCATTTCCGTCGACTCCCTCATGTCCCGGGACGAAGATGAATGTGACATTACAGACAACAGACTTCCGCATGGACTCAGTCCACTGTCTGCGTACAGATCCAGCTTTGACCTTCTGAATCATGCTCATTGAATCACTTAGTACACACACTTTGGTATAATGCCGTGATTCCAGCCATATGAAAGCCTGTGTAACTGCCATCACCTCCATCGTCATGCTGCTCATGGTCATGGAGTGGGCACCACTGGATTCTTGAACGGTTAGGTGCGCTGAACGGGCTGTAAATGCTCACGCACTTCTCTGCTGCATTACTCAGATAGCCCCGAAGGGCTCATCTATACAGATGGATCTGTTGTAAAAAAAAAGTCGACTTTTTTACAACAGATCCATCTGTATAGATGAGCCCTTCGGGGCTATCTGAGTGTTCATAGATGAGCGCGTTGACCTCTGCATTGACAGTGGCAGGGTTCTGCTCTCTGCACCGTCTGCCGAGTGTGATAATGCAAGAGAAAGTGCGCTTAAAAGCTGGAGGCACCGGCACCCATTCCTTGCCGGGGTTGATACTGGTAAGACTGCAGACCTGCCTGAAGACATCTTCCGCCCGACCCATCCATGATTTGCCCCTCTTTAGCCTGTCACCCTTTTCTCTGAATATAGCGTCATGCAGAGGGTGCTGCTCATCTGCACTTATTTTTAAGTATGCACGAGCTCTCCAGATCTTGATCCTGTGTTCCATTGTCGGGAAGTCAAGGAGGTATCTCATTGCTACACAGCTGGTGTCACTAGTGCAGCCCAAAATGATGCGCATGGCTTCGTTTTATACCTTTTCAAATCTTCCAATCTGTGTAGGGCTGACAGTGAGGATGACCAAGGCATACTCGATGCGTAAAAGCACCAGTCCTTGGAACAGAAGTATTAGCAGTCTTTGCTCGATATTGGCAGTCGCCATGACTCTCATTACTGACAAACCTTTTCGAGCTTTCGTTATGACATAATCGACATGTTCTCTGAAGGACAGGCTACGATCAAGTCTCACGCCAAGATATTTCATTGACTGAGTTCTACTCAAAATGCTCCCATCCATTCTTACTGCCGGCAGGTCTGTGTTCACAATATGGTTGTTTAGGGGGAACCATGTAACCGATGCTTTTGCAGGGTTGACAAGGGCATCGACATCAGCACACCTTGAGGAAATTAGATCTAGTCAGTGTTGCCATATCCTTTTGATGAAAAAGCACCAAAATCGACCCCAAAAAAGCACTAAAAAGCACCCAAAAAAAGTAAGGTGTGTATGTCATTCCCTTCAGCTGGCAGTGCCACATTTTTGTAAAACAATTGGCACTCAATAGGTGATGTAGTCAATAGCGCACACTTCACCTTTACTTTCCAGAACATTTCATGGCGCTTAGTTTCGGCTTAGTCAACCCGGGAGCAATAGTGGGGACTCAATTACATGATCTACGGGCTAACCATGAGCTATCGTGCGTGCTCTCGACGGCCTGTGCACTTGGTAAGCGAAATTTAAGGGGAAACAAATACCTCTTTTTAACGGGATCATAATATTCATTTTATTGTTTGCAAGGGACATAACTCGCCAACGTTTCTCTAAAGAAGCAATTAGTTGCATTAATTGTTAAATGTTTAATATAATGACACCATTTATTCACAATTAACACAATAATTTGGCTTCCTAAAGTTTTGAATACGTTTACTGCTAAAAATAATAAAATGTACTTGTTAATGCAATATATACAATGTATTAACACTGCAAGCTCTGTGCACGATGTTAACGACTGTTTCCCCCCAATGGACGCACTGATTTCTGGTTTCTCTTCACAACGTATAAATAGACTCGGGCTACGGGTTTCCATACGCAGCACGGTATGTCTTCCCATGTCAACCAAATCAGACACACAAAGACACTTGGCAAAATCTAGAGAAGAAAATAACAGATATGTTACAGAGGTACAAATACAAAACAACTACCATATGTGGTAGAAGTACCATTGTTAATACATATCTAATTCCAAAAATACTATATCTGTGCACAGTCCTAGATCCTCCACGTCAGACTGTCACAAACATAAACAAAGAGATTAGACGCTTTGTGTTTGGCAGCACCATCTACAGTATCAAACATACTACACTCATGCAAGACAAAAAAGATGGAGGTATCGCCCTCCAAGACATAACAACCAAAATACAAGCACTTAGGATCAAACACGTAGGTGAAATCATACAACACCCAGAAAAACACCCTTTAGCACACTATTACATTGGAATTAGGCTATCTTACTTAAAACCTATTAGGAATACATCCTCACATTACTTTGGCACTCTCCCAACGTTCTACAAAACATGTATTTCAGCCATTAAAGGACACGAAAAATTACTACACAAGAAAACACATACAATCTACAGGCATTTAGTTAAATTACAAGCAACTCCGGTACATCTCAGAATTAAAAGAGGACATAGATATTTCATAAAAGATTATACCGAAATTTTCTCTAATATTAACAACAAGCAGATTACCCCAAAAGCAAAGGAAATTACATATAGGCTTGTTTACAGCATGACCCCAACAACAGAGAGAACAGCAAAAATAACTAAACAAATACTACAATGTCAGCTTTGTAGACGGAACGTCCAAGAATCAGAAGAGCACATCTATTACGAATGCAACACAATCATGCCAACAAGAAATCTCCTACAAAACATTCTTAACACTCATACGAAACAAAGAACAGATGTTTACAAAGCAATCATGATAAATTCAATTCCTTACTCCACACAAGACATCCACACAAAGCTACTTGTTCTATTGGCAGAGTACAGAAATCTTATATGGACATTAAGAAACAAAGCACTATACAATTACAGAACAATCAACAAAGAAATTGACCAACAACTTTATCAACAAAAAGTCGCAAACATTCTAATCTTAGCCCCACAAGCGCAAATCTCGTAAAAGATTTGGCTGAAGACAGCACATATTACAGAAGAAGCAAATAACTTGTTTTAAACAAAGGATACTACAACTGTAAATGTGTTTATTGATGGTATTAATAATCTTACAATTATATTATTATTATTATTAATACTATTATTATTACTGCTACTATTATTATTAATTTTCCCAATATTATATTTGAATATGCAACATGAAATATATTGTGGATGGGTGTCTGTGCCGTTGGCAGTAACATATGTATGCGTCTGTGTGTGGATGCAGGTGTGTGTGCGCGTGTGTGTGTGGTGCATGTATTTGCACGCGCATGTGTATTAGTGTGTGTGTGTGTGTGTGTGTGTGTGCGTGCGTGCGTGCGTGTAGCAGTCTTTAAACCAAGTCGGTATCTCAAGTATTAAAATGATGTTATATGGTAATGATATGTTTCAAAAGAAAAATATGCACCACCATGTATAAACAAATTGAATGAGCCCTTTAAGTACCCAGTAAGCTAAGGTGGCCTTTAGTGGCCAGGTTTTAAGTCCTTCCCATTGTATATGAAACCCAGACACTATCACAACTTTGGACCAATTATCTCCCTGGGAACAGGCCATGGACTCTAATTGCTAGTAGTAAATCCCTGATTCTTGTCCCCCAAACAAAAGGTATCATGGACTTGAGCGTCACCCTGTAATTTGTCATCAGGCAACAACACCAACGACCTTCGTTCGGTAGCTAAGTGACCCAGAAATTACAAAGAAGCCACATTTTAATGGAAATGATAGTTTAAAGTTTATTGTCCAAGCGCGGGGCATTTAACGTACTGCGGTCTCCAGAAAGCACGAGATTGTGTGTGTGTGTGTGTGTGTGTGTGTGTGTGAGAGAGAGAGAGAGAGAGAGAGAGAGAGAGAGAGAGAGAGAGAGAGAGAGAGAGAGAGAGGAGAGGGAGAGGGAGAGATGGACAGGTGTTTCATGCATTCCGCTTGCGTAAGTGGAAGTGAAGCAAATGCAAGGAATGTGTATCTACATGCCCTATGCCATAAATGTCAAATTATCATAACTGCATATATATATATATATATTTGCCGTTGATAGTGTTAAGTGTGACATTGTGAATAAAACAAATACACACACACACACACACACACACACACACACACACATATATATATATATAGGTGTGTGTGTGTGTGTGTGTGTGTGTGTGTTTTATTCACAATGTCACACTTAACACTATCAAACGGCAACGCTCTGTAATATACACAAACAAAAGAATCACACACTAAGACTTGTAAATATACATTGCTTTGTATGAAATAAAAGTTTCTCCCCCGATGTGTCTCCACCTTGCCGTGGTAGGGGAGCTTGCGTGTCCCATCGACCCCATGTGCTTGCCGATGGGTGAAAACTACATATCGGACGGCTCGTGGGATAGGGACCAGACTAAGAGAGACACAACCTGCTGATCTGCAGGTAAGACTGAGGATAGCAGTCAAAATCAGGCAAATGTTCCCTAAATCTCAGTCCGGACATAACCTCTAAGGCTCCCATCCGAGGTGTATGGCTGAACGTCTCTAAGCCATAAACTCTCGGAAGTGAGAGCCTGGCCGACACAAACCTACATCAAATTTTGTGATGATGTGCTGAGAACGCTACATGCTCGGCGCAGATTCGTTCGATGGCTCTTAGCTGGGGGATATGAGGTATCCCCGGATGAAAGGGCCTGACCGTTACTCGCCCACAGACGCACGGAGGTAAGGTGCTGAGCCGGCAGCACATGTAGCCTACCTCGTGAGCGAGTACAAAAGGTGGAAAAACACCTCGGTCGCACGTCTCGCAGACGTCCGATAGTCTGTAACCACACTCATGGAGTGAGTGTAGTCAAAGGTGGAAAATTGTCTCGTTGACACGAAATGGAACGCCTGTCTTGCGAATCCATTACGTGGCAGCCCGAAGCGAAAGCTTGCTGTGTGGAAGCCGAAACAAGAGTCTCGAAACCCGAGGAAGGCTAACCTCATTAAAAAAATGCCCGCCGGAAGCCGGAAGTGTCGTCCTACGGGTGGCAAACTAAACATTGACACTACGCAATTACGTCCGAGTGAAATGTCTCGTCCGAATGTCTCTCGTGCTAGGAACAGCTCTGACTACCTAGTTTCCGAATGCCGCTCTTGTTCGGAACAGCTCTGACTAGGTAGTTTTCCGAATGTCTGTCGTGCCAGGAACAGCTCTGACGGGCGCAACGACAAGCACATGTCCGAAAACTCGCTGAGTGGATACCGTCTGCAAACCTGTCTGGTTTGTGCGGGAATGGCCCGGGGCAAACGAAATGACCAATATATTGAAGTGAGGATTTAATGCAGCCGATTTCCCTCGGTGAGCCCAGATCCAGGGCGTTATGTGTCGGCCCTGCAACTATGGAAGCAACCTTGGATGGCGGAAAATGCCATGGACTGTCCCTGCCTTCCTTTGAGGGATGACCGTTGTCTTCGACCGTTCTAACTTGGCCAGCATGGTTGTAGATGGCACCACAAAAGTGAGAGTCTCCCAGGAATGCTACCTGGTCAATAAAGCACGCTAAAGTCGATGTGTTGGCCTACGGGTTTCGGCCCAAGGGCGCATAACAGACACACCGCAATAACATCTGAAAAAACACTCCGGATGAACGAAAAGAAGAAGAAATAAAAGTTTAAAAAAAACGATGATATCCTGCATCGCAATGGCAACAACAATGGCAACATTGATGATGACGCCATTGCTCGCATTGGCATGAGGCGGAAGACATAATGTGTCTGTCTGTGTGTATGTGTGTGTGTAAGAGAGAAAGAGAGAGAGAGAGAGAGAGAGAGAGAGAGAGAGAGAGAGAGAGAGAGAGAGAGAGAGAGAGAGATGGACAGGTGTAACATGCATTCCACTTGTGGAGATGGAAATGAAACAAGGAATGTGTGTTTACATGCACTATGCCATAAATGTCATATTATCATAACTGTATATGCATGTATTTGTTTTAATTAACGCATGTGACACATAACACTAACAAACGGCAACGCTCTGTAATATATACAAACAAAGAAACACACATTACACCTTGTACATTGCTTTGTATGAAATAAACGTTGGAAAAAAATTTAGATAATTGTAATCCTCTCGACGCGCTGTCGATATCAAGTCGCCTTATCGGATAACGCAGAGGATGCCTCGCGTTAAAAGTGCCGCGCAGAGACATGCGCTATATTCAGCCGGGAAGAAGAAAGGCAGAGACGAGGAAGGCCGCTGCGTCTGCTGGGCCCATAACTTCAAGCAGCAGTTCGGCACCTACACCAGCTGAAACCGTTCCCGTCATAGAAACCACAACTGAAGCCAGTAGCAGCCGTGAAGTCATCAACACTATGGAGATGCAGACCAAATTACCAGAGACCTCCACACAGGAGGAAGCATCAAACACTACTGTAGACTTCACCGGCAAAATTCTACTTAAGTAAACAAGCGTGGGAGAAGCCAAACTGTCGGCACTACCAACAGACAAGATAATCAGTCTGTTGGAGAACGAGCTGGGAAGACACAGCATCGGCCAGCTGCGCAAGACACCCGATGGAGTAGTGGTCTCCATCACGAAAAATCCAAAGACCACAGCCCTGTTATACAAGATCGCACAAGAGGAGAAGAGCATTATACAGCTTCACCACGGCATAGTTCTGGAAGCCACCCGGCACCGCACGACGAAACGATGGGTCATCAGACGAGTCCAGACCCATCACTCAAATGAAAAGATCAGGGAGATGCTGGTTGAAAAGAACAAGAAGCTTAAGATCACCAGGGCTGGAGCGGATCATCGGGAAGAACAACATCCCCTCTACAGTCGTCATTGTTACATCAGTGGACCGAGTGATCCCTCCGTACATCATATGGGGCGGAAGAGATCAAAGACCAGAGCACTACATACCAAGAGTGCTGCAGTGCTCCAAGTGCCAGAAATTTTGGCACACCCGGGCCACCTGCAAGAGTGATGTCGAGGTGTGCAGGTACTGCTCTGGTCCCCATAACTACAGTCAGTGCCAACAAGCGAAGAACGACTCGGACTTCAGGAGGCCTAACAACAAAAGAAAGTGCGCCAACTGCCTCGGCAACCATGGCGCCAGGTACCTCGGCTGCCCCTGCCACCAAGACAGCAAAGAAGCTATGAAGATAGCCATAAAGTCTAACTTGCCATATAAGGAGGCCAGGAGGCAGTACGAGACCACCAACCGACTCACTAAGAGTGATAAAGCACAATTGGAAGGTAACCCGAAGGAGCTGAGAACACAGGTCAAAAACCTCGAAGACAAAAATGACAAGAGGCAAGAAACCCAGATAACGGCCGTTCAGCGCATCCTGGACGACCTGAAGCAAGTCCAGCAGAAGATAGAGCAGGATGTCGCTCGAATGAACGCCATAAAAGCTGACACTGACGACACCTTACGGAAAATTCAAGAGGAAAGAGAAAAGACAGAAGAAACGCTGAAACAAATGCAAGAAGGAAGAGAACAGATTGAATTACTTAAAGCACAGAAAGAACCAGAAAATGCAAAGTCCCAGACAGACGAAGAACCATCAGAAGAAGAAATAGTAATTGAACTGGATGAGGACGGCTACCCAGATCAAGACCAATTCTGTCGGGCGATGGCAAATCCACCGAGTATCCACCGGAATAAGTGGACAACTCTGCAGCTGAGCAGAGCAGGGCACTCACTTGTCCTTGCAGTCGGAAATGGCTGTCAAAAGCAGAGGTAAAAAGACCACCATGTTAATGTGGAAGGCAAGGGGAAACCACCACATTATCTTCCCAAGACTTCATGGCAAAACATAAATCAAAGTTAGTGAAGGACGTTAATGGCTGTCTTAGGGCATCCTCGTCCGGTAGGGAAAGTCATGAGCCACAGGTGACACCAGACCGTCATCCAGCTACTGATGGCAAAATCTTAACTAAAATAAATAAATTTAGAGTAGGAACATTGAATGTTAGGACATTAAATGAGCTAGGAAAGTTGACCAATGTTCTAAGAGAGATGGATAGCATGAAAATGAATATACTAGGCATTAGTGAGATGAGATGGAAGGGATCGGGCAAAATTATAGCTGACAATCACACAATAATTTATTCTGGAGGGGATACACATGAAAAAGGTGTAGGAATAATATTAGACGAAAAAACAGCCAAGTCAATTAATGGATAGGGGAGACTGGGGAGAAATGGACATAGGGGAGAAATGGACCACCCCCTCTCTGGCCCCTGGCTGTGATGCAATGAAAGTGAAACCATAATAAGTTTGTTTTCCACATCAAACATAGTCCGAATTTTTCATTTGCCAACGACTTCCCGCACAGGTCGTTCCCACGCAAAGTTTGAAAAAGTTTTCTGCACTAAAGTTTCTTTTTCCAGTTCCAGACACCATCGTAAAGCAGACGCATAGTCAGGAATCAGGACAAGGTAATTACGTTAATATCTTTATTTACTTGTTATTTAAGAGTTCATATAAAAAATATAGCATATAATATTAGATTTAAGAGACTTTATGGCTGAACAGTTTAATACATTGATGGGGGAGAAATGGACCGGTTCATTTCTCCCATGGTTCATTTCTCCCCATAGAAGAAATTGACAAGACAGTCTGTTGTTATTAAAAATGTTGAAGATTGCATTCGAATATCAGCATTATTGATTCTTTTTAATACTGGGGTCTAAATCTAGACCAATAAAACTGTTAACAAATTTGATTTCAGTGATTTATTAAAGATGCACGCCATTCGTGCTATGATCAGTATTTCTTTGCAAATGATAGGCCTACCATTCTAAATGTTATATAATTCTGTCACTCTTTTGTTTCAGATGCCAAGATTGTACATCAGAAACACCAACAAGGGTCTCGTTACGGAGGAACGTATGAGAGAAGCTGTTAATGCTGTGAAAAATGGAATGAAAGTGAGGAAAGCTGCAAGGGAGTACGGCATTGCTCGCTCTACCCTCAATAACAATCTTACAAAAGACAGAGAAGGAAATGGTCTGCCTACTAGACTCGTACCAAATTATAGGCATAGCCTTGTTTTCACAGCTAAGCAAGAAGCCGATTTTGCTAGTTACTTGAAAGATTGTGCAAGAATGTTCCATGGACTCACAACTAAAAACGTTCGTATTTTGGCGTACGAGATGGCGAAAGTCAATAACATTTGCACATCCTTTAACCTGGGATGAGCAAATGATGGCAGGGAATGACTGGCTTTGTGGATTTTTGCGACGGAATCCCGAGCTGACCATAAGGCAACCTGAGGCAACATCTCTGGCTAGAGCTACAGCTTTCAACAAACATAATATTTGCACCTTCTTCAACATTGTGAAGGAAACCATTACAAAACTAAATGTGAGTGGAGCTCAAATCTACAATTTGGATGAGTCAAGTCTGACCACTGTACAGAAAGTGCCAAAAGTAATTGCCCCACGAGGAGTGAAGCAAATAGGCCAGGTGACATCCAGAGAAAGAGGAGAACTGGTCACAATCTGTTGCATTGTGTCAGCTGCGGGTCACATTATCCCTCCAGTTTTTGTGTTTCCCAGAAAATTTTTAAAGAATTTTATGCTTGCTGGAGCACCTGAAGGTTCCCTTGGCCTTGTGAATGAATCAGGTTGGATGACCCGTGATAATTTCGTCAAAGTTATAAATCACTTCATTAAGCATTCAAGACCTTCCAAAGACTTCCCTTTGATTTTGATCTTGGACAATCACGATTCCCACATTTGATTTGAATCACTTGAACTGTGCAAGAAAAACAACATTCATGTGATCACGTTGCCACCACACACCTCATCTAAAACTCAGCCCTTGGACCGTTCAGTTTTTGGACCCATAAAGTCGGTCTACAACAATGCGTGTGATTCATGGATGATGACAAATGTTGGGACACCACTGACAATCTATCAAGTTGCAAATCTAGGAGGCCACGCTTTTCTTAAAGCGGCAACTCCCATTAACATTCAATCAGGCTTTGTAGTGTCAGGTATTTGGCCCTTTAACGAAGATGTTTTTACAGAAGATTTTTTTGCCTTCAGAAATAACGAACAGGCCCATCAGCAAGGACAGGAATGAACAAAATTAACCAAATACAACAAGTTATCAGAACAGTTGAACGGGACCATTCGTATTTGAGTTGAGTTGAGTTGAGTTGAATTGTAATCGACAAAAATTCACCACACATCATAGCATTACAGGAAGAATTAGATCTCCACAGACATCACCGATTTCAGGGGGCTTTACTGCGAACAAAGTTACAAACTATAACACAAGAGATACCGAGTAAACAATACCTAGCTTTAGAACAAAACATACAGCGCAGCAGACAGATAGGCCAGATAATATACCTACAGCATCGAGCACAAAGGGAGCAATAAAGATATAGTTCCGAATGGAGAACATACCATTTCCAGAAAGGTATTTCTAGTCAGAATTGTTGTCCCTTGTAAAACAGACGCCAAAAAGCAAGAAATATCAAATCGACAAGTTGATAGAAGAGCATCGTCATGGGTGCTTGAGACTTCAGCCGTACCACTCTCATTTTAACCCTATAGAAAAGTGGTTCTCAACCGGTGGGGAATTCCCCCCCCCCCCAGGGGGGAATTTTGGGGTTTCCGGGGGGGGGGGGATGAAGATTATTTCAAGATCTCGTTAATACAAGAACCGATTTCTTGATCTTGTTTTTCCCTTCATACTTTACGCTTCTGTACGTATCACCCTTCTGAAATTCATTTTATAACGTAAGTAGATCCGTAAATCACATGTTATGTAGATGTCTAGACTTGTTTTAGTATGTGCTATTAAATTTAGCTTCAATTATTACGTATACTGTGTAGGGGCAGGGGGAAATTTTTAGGGAGGAAATACGAAAGGGGGGAATGACGTTCTAAAAATATGGTAACATGGAGGGGGGGGGGGAATTACGTCCTAAAAATATTGTGAGGGGGGGGGGAGGATGACGTCCTAAAAAATATGGTGAAGGGGGGCACGGACCAAAAAAGGTTGAGAACCACTGCTATAGAACTTGTGTGGGCTAAAATTAAAGGACAGGTGGCAGCTGCCAATGCTACATTCAAATTGTCTGACGTCAAGATACTAACCCAGTCCGCGCTATTAAATATTGATAAAAGTTACAGGAAAAAATGTGAGGACCATGTGTTGAAAGAGGAAGAGGACTATTGGAGAAAGGATGGATTGAATTTTATGCAACCGAGAGCAGTAATCAACCTACTGGAATCGTCCGACACAGATTAACGTCTGGGCAGATCGCAGACCTTAATCTACGTGCACACTTACTTGGATATTTTGCTCCAACTATTCAAACGAATTGCAGGCCCTAAACATTACAGCATCAGCATATTGTCAATGCCAACAGTTTGTATTCCAAAGTGATGAATTTTTTTATTCCGCAAGCCCTCAGCGGTGACAAACAACTGTATTAAAAAACACACACACACACACACACACACACACACACACACACACACACACACACACACACACACACACACACACATACGAAACGCATTGAATACCAACAGTAGAGTAATATTGCGGTGGAAACTGACATATTGTGGTATAACAAGAAACGTGAGAGCAAACACGTTGTCAAATTAGGGGACAACACACGCGCATACGAATCAATCTATAAACTTCAATGAAAAGAGGACCACCATCTTGGTCGTTAAGAAGAAAGCCCACTACAGAGACACTGACAACTATTTTCATAGTGCAAAACAGGTAATCATGTTCCGTCTCTGAACGGTAAACAGCAAAGTAGACAATCTTTCACGAAGACTCAAAGCGGGTCTGTCACGCATGTGTTGTTGTTGTTGTTGTTTGTCCATCAAGAATGATGATGACCATTCATTTCATCCAGTGGGGTTGAAGGTGTGGAGCCGTGGGTTCTAAGATGGCTGATAAGGCCTAATTTGGCTCGAAATGTTCTTTGACAATGTGGGCAAAGAATGCTTGACGTCTCTGGAGGAGGATTTCCTGCAGTGGTTTTTCTGTCCTGCCTTTTCTTCACAGCTCTTGCAGTCCTGGTTGCCTCACATATGACTGCACCTTTGCGCAATGATGCACGCCACGAATTTCGGTCTCTGGCTGCAGCCTCCCAGGTGTCATGATGAATTCCAAAAGCATTCAGTGAAATTTTCAGAGTGTCTTTAAAACGTTTCCTCTGGCCACCTTGGGAGCGTTTACCACAACGCAGTTCGCTGTAAAAAATTCGTTTAGGGAGCCTGTGATCTGGCATGCGAGTCAAGTGACCAGCCCAGCGAATCTGATTCTTCATCAGTAGAGTGTGGATACTGGGCATGGATGCTCTTTCTAGGACTTCAGTGTCTGGAATCTTGTCTTGCCATTTAGTCTTCAGTAGCTTCCTTAGGCAGACTGTGTGGAAGTGGTTTAATTTCCTAGCGTGTCGCTAATAAACAGTCCAGGTTTCACAAGCATATAGCAGTGTGGATAATACAACTGCTTTGTACACTTTTAGCTTTGTTTGCAGGCTTATTCAAGTTCTGTCCCATACATTCTTGTACAGTCTGCCAAAGGCTGCACTGGCCTTGGAGATTCTTGCATTCACTTCGTCATCGATTGTGGCAGCTTGTGACACGGTGCTGCCAAGATAGGTGAATTTGTCCACAACACTTAGTCTATGATCATTCACTTTGATATTCGGCACAGTGTGATTATTCCCTGGAGCTGGCTGGTACATAACTACAGTCTTCTCCAAGTTGATATTGAGCCCAAAGTTGGCACAGGCATGTGAGAAAGCTGAAACATTATGTTGCATGTCCGCCTCTGAGTTGTCGTATAGAGCGCAATCATCAGCAAACAGGAGCTCTCTGACGGTGCCGCTGTCAATTTTGGTTTTAGCTTTCAGCCTTCTGAGATTGAATAACTTTCCATCCATACGGTAGTTGATGTCTATTCCAATGTCGTCGTTCTCGAAGGCATTCATCAACATGGCTGAAAACATGAGGCTGAACAGTGTTGGTGCCAGGACACATCCTTGCTTCACTCCATTGGTGACAGGAAAGGGTTCAGACAGTTCACCATTTTCCTGTACTCTTGCCTGCATGCCGTCATGAAATAGCCGCACTATTTGGACAAATTTCGTGGACAGCCATATTTTGCCATAATCTTCCACAGTCCTTCTCTGCTGACTGTATCAAAAGCCTTGGTAAGGTCAATGAAAGTGGAGAACATTTCGCAGTTCTGTTCCTGACATTTCTCTTGCAGCTGCCTTGCAGCGAAAATCATGTCAACAGTTCCACGTTCTTTTCTGAAGCCACATTGACTCTCAGGAAGAAGACCTTGATCGAGATGGGCTGTGAGGCGATTGAGAAGAATTCTGGCGAGTATCTTCCCTGCAATTGAAAGCAAGGAGATGCCTCGGTGGTTGTTACAGGATTGGCGGTTTCCTTTACGTTTGTAAAGGTGGACTATTGACGCGTCCTTAAAATCTTGTGGTATGGTCTCGTTCATCCATATGTTTGTGAAGACTTGGTGAAGCTGCTCTGTTAGGACCGGCCCACCTGCCTTGTATATCTCTGCTGGGATGGAGTCAGGACCAGGTGCCTTGCCGCTGGAGAGTTGCTGGATGGCTTTGTTTATTTCCACTATGGTTGGCAGGTCATCAAGAGTCTCATTGGTGGGAACTTGAGGAAGGCAGTTGATGGTTTCATCATCGAAGAAGGAAGTTGCATTTAAGATTTTGCTGAAATGCTCTGCCCAGCGTTGGAGGATTTCTTTCTTATCGGTGACCAATGTTCCCCCATCTGCACTGAGGAGGGGAACTATGCCTGGTGATGAAGGACCATAGACCGCTTTCAGTGAGTCGTAGAAGTTTTTCATATGACGTTGGATGAAGAATGACTTGCGCGATGACTTGGATTAAAGTGAGGAAGAGTTGCGCAATTCGTCGACCTCACTCTCTCGCCTGAGTCCATCTGAGTCCAGTGGCAAGACAAGTCGAGACGATTGGAGACGAATACAGGTGCAGTGGATGACCAGGGCGCTCTACGTGCCTTGCCGTGCTCATTACGTTCCACAACGCTTTGCAGGTAAACGCCGTCTTGACCGTTGAATCAGGAATGATTTCTTCCGCGCAGTCTGCCGAATCCTGTCTTCACATGCTGGGTCATGTGTACGTGTGAACAAACTACACAGACAGCTGAACAGATCCTTACAAATGGAAACATGATGACTAAATTGCGGTATCATTTCTGGTCACTCCATACGCACATTAACGCACAGCTATTTGGAAGCTTTCACGAACTCAATATAAAAAGCTAACATGAATACTTGTGTACACAATATTAACCAGCAGCTGAAGAAACAAGAAGGAAATGAAAAATAAGGTAAGAAATATATTCCTTCTACTTTCCTGTTAATTTACACATTATTTACCCCATGCCTCTGTAAATTCTCTGTCTTTACTAATATTACACATTGCACCCCTCTCGGGATTCTCCGTGGTGAAGTGGTCAAGCCGTCTGACTCGGGCTCCGAAGGTTGTATGTTCGATTCCGGGCCGCCTCCTTCATTTCACGAGTGTATTTTTCGGAGACTGCCGAGGGTCGTCGCTGGAGCTACGGAGTTCGTGCTTTGTGCGACGCTTTCCACGCTGCGGAAAGAGACTGAGCCATATGGGATAAAAACCCGGTGCAATGCAGTCGACCCTGTTGACTTTTAAGCTACTTCTTTTACTGCACCCACTCCCATACGAATCCGGATACGCCTTGTGTCGTCATCTGAATTGGCGGGGCACGCATTACTGTAAAAACAAATTTGTTAGCGAGAAATCACTAGTTTTTCATCAAAACATCAAAGAAATGTCGCCGCTTTCGATGATTTAAGCTGCTTTTGGACCTATCATAGACGTATTCCTTGGGTGGGGGTAAATATAAGACGGCAGGGAAAATTTCATAACGATGCAACAGACAGTTTTCAAAATAATTGATCGTGAATGACGGCATTCATTTCTGGACATACTATAATCGTTCCCACCGCTATCTAATTGAAAGTTCTGGACTTCCCTCTCAATTTTGAGATTCTACCGGAACCCCTGCCAATCCACCGCAATCTCATCCTTTCCACATAGGGTTCTTAATCTGTTTCTCCACCTGCTCCACCTGGTCCAACAGGCGCACAACCACCTCTCATTTGTCCATTGGTAATCGACCACCAAGCGGTGCATTCCCTGCCAGCCTATCAGCCTGTTCATCCCCCGCACTCCCGCATGACCAGGGCAAAAAACCCATACAATTCTCACAATCTGTGACCTCTGAAGCGAGGTGAGCCATTCTATAAGAAGCTTTCCTGTTTCCACCTTACTAAGCATACTCCTTGAGTCCGCGATGAAGACAATGTGTGGTGCAGTTATCTCCTCTAACCAACGGAAAGCCGCTGTGACTGCTTCCACTTCCATTCTCATGCTGTAGGCCGTAGCAGTCCACATCAAGGATACAGATAAGTAACTTGAGTGTGTGTGTGCGCGCGCGCGTGTGTGTACTGTCGTTTAGTGTTTTCCATGTAGTTGTATCGGTGTGTGTTGTTTGTGTGCTAACGAAGGCTATCCCAGAGGGCCTTCACCGCATCTGCCTTATCATTAATCAATCAGTTATCATTTATCAGTTGGGGTATCTTCATTGCACTCCGGACAGGTCCATAGGTGCTCAAATTCCCCCCCCCCCCCCCCCCCCACAGCATATGCATCAGCGTCCGATGGCTGATAGTGCCAGTTCTGTGTTTGTTGACGAGGCACCTCGTTTTCCCGATGTACTTCTCGCGTCTGGCCGTGCCGATTCTTACTCCCAAGCCTTTCATCCTGGACAGCGATGTGGATTCACTGACGTTAAAGTCCTCTGTTCTCGCCATATCTTTAAGACGTTAATAACATCGGCACGATCCATGGACTGGCCGTCTACAGGGGTTGCAGAGCCAGCCAGTTTATCAGCTCGTTCATTTCCCTCGACTCCCTCATGTCCCGGGACGAAGATGAAGGTGACATTACAGACAACAGACTTCCGCATGGACTCAGTCCACTGTCTACGTACAGATCCAGCTTTGACCTTCTGAATCATGCTCATTGAATCACTTAGTACACACACTTTGGTATAATGCCGTGATTCCAGCCATACGAAAGCCCGTGTAACTGCCATCACCTCCATCGTCATGCTGCTCATGGTCATAGAGTGGGCACCACTGGATTCTTGAACGGTTAGGCCCGCTGAACGGGCTGTAAACGCTCACGCACTTCTCTGCTGCTTTACTCAGATAGCCACGAAGGGACTCATCTATACAGATGGATCTGTTGTAAAAAAAAAAGTCGACTTTTTTACAACAGATCCATCTGTATAAATGAGCCCTTCGGGGCTATCTGAGTGTTCATAGATGAGCGCGTTGACCTCTGCATTGACAGTGGCAGGGTTCTGCTCTCTGCACCGTCTGTCGAGTGTGAAAATGCAGGAGAAAGTGCACTTAAAAGCTGGAGGCACCGGCACCCATTCCTTGCCAGGGTTGATACTGGTAAGACTGCAGACCTGTCTGAAGACATCTTCCGCCAGACCCATCCATGATTTGCCCCTCTTTAGCCTGTCACCCTTTTCTCTGAATATAGCGTCATGCAGAGGGTGCTGCTCATCTGCACTTATTTTTAAGTATGCACGAGCTCTCCAGATCTTGATCCTGTGTTCCATTGTCGTGAAGTCAAGGAGGTATCTCATTGCTACACAGCTGGTATCTCTCGTGCAGCCCAAAATGATGCGCATGGCTTCGTTTTATACCTTTTCAAATCTTCCAATCTGTGTAGGGCTGACAGTGAGGATGACCAGAGCATACTCGATGCGTGAAAGCACAAGTCCTTAGAACAGAAGTATTAGCAGTCTTTGCTCGATATTGGCAGTCGCCATGACTCTCATTGCTGACAAACCTTTTCGAGCTTTCGTTATGACATAATCGACATGATCTCTGAAGGACAGGCTACGATCAAGCCTCACGCCAAGATATTTCATTGACTGAGTTCTACTCAAAATGCTCCATCCATTCTTACTGCCGGGAGGTCTGTGTTCACAATATGGTTGTTTAGGGGGAACCATGTAACCGATGCTTTTGCAGGGTTGACAAGGGCATCGACATCAGCACACCTTGAGGAAATTAGATCTAGTCAGTGTTGCCATATCCCTTTGATGAAAAAGCACCAAAATCGACCCCAAAAAAGCACTAAAAAGCACCCAAAAAAAGTAAGGTGTGTATGTCATTCCCTTCAGCTGGCAGTGCCACATTTTTGTAAAACAATTGACACTCAATAGGTTAGTTAGTTAGTTAGTCAGTCACTCAATAGGTGATGTGGTCAATAGCGCACACTTCACCTTTACTTTCCAGAACATTTCATGGCGCTTAGTTTCGGCTTAGTCAACCCGGGAGCAATAGTGGGGACTCAATTACATGATCTACGGGCTAACTATGAGCTATCGTGCGTGCTCTCGACGGCCTGTGCACTTGGTAAGCGAAATTTAAGGGGAAACAAATACCTTTTTTTAACGGGATCATAATATTCATTTTATTGTTTGCAAGGGACATAACTCGCCAACGTTTCTCTAAAGAAGCAATTAGTTGCATTAATTGTTAAATGTTTAATATAATGCCACCATTTATTCAAATTTAACACAACAATTTGGCTTCCTAAAGTTTTGAATACTTTTACTGCTAAAAATAATAAAATGTACTTGTTATTGCAATATATACAATGTATTAACACTGCAAGCTCCGTGCACGATGTTAACGACTGTTCCCCCAAATGGACGCACTGATTTCTGGTTTCTCTTCACAACGTATAAATAGACTCGGGCCACGGGTTACCAGATGCAACATGGTATTATGTCCGGATTTAGTGGTGATATTCTTTGTTGTTTTGATTTTCTGGACATTTCCCCGGAATTATTACCTGAAACAACACATTTTTCAATATGTATTCGAATATCACTGATGTCGGGATCTCGATAAATGACTACGATGTCCAGCTACTCCACCAGTCCGGAACGATAGTGTGTTCCATAACTGGTCCCGGGTGGCTGCTAAAGCAACACCCGCACTTATTATGAGTGCCCTAACTGGTCCAGGAGGTGTACCTTTTGGGGGAGTCGTGGACCTGCATAGGTTCGAAATTCCCACTAGGTGGTACTTTCACCTGTCAGCAGAGGCTCAGAAAGCCGTGTATGACAAGATACACGGCAAAAAACTTTCGCTACCAAGTCTAGGGATAGACATATCACTACAACATCTAGACAAAGAAAGGGACAGGCTGACCATCCACTGGCTACCTGTCACGATTGCTCCTCAAGGAGTTAAAAAACTGGTGCACAGTATTACAGGAGACGACAAGGCTGAGGTCTTTAGGATAAAGAATGGGGCTGGCAAGTGGGGAGCGCTCTGCAACCCAACAAAGGAAGTTCCCCATTACATACGGATCTACACTCCCGGTATAACGAACAATAACCACAGAGTGTTGATCACGATGCCGGGGAGAAAGACCGATTGTCCAGCTTGTGGCCAAAACAACCACTGGGCAAATAAATGCCCTAGTCGACGACATTCGACGACACCAATAGCAGCAACAATAAGGGTTCAAAGCCAAGAAGATTTCCCACCGCTCGAAAGAGAAACCTCTCCACAGGGAGAGATCGAACTGACACAAACCTTCAACAGTCAAATCAACACACAAGAAAATAACACACAAGAAATTAATACACAAGACATAAATCCAAGGAATGAAGACTCTGACGGTTTTCAAGTCGTCAGCAAACCAAAGAAGAGAACATGGGCTAACAGAAGACCGCAGTCAAAACACAGCGACGACACAGAAACAGACGATTTATCACTGCCAAAGAAAGAAAAAGTCAAAAACACTATAGGCAAGACAAAGGAAACTGAACAAGAACAACAAGAGGAGACACAAGTAAAAGACGAAGATTACACATACAGCATACCAGACACTCTTTTCGTAGACACAGACACAAGTGATAAGAACGAGGAACAAGACGATCCTCCCACACAAACCTTTGACGCTACAGACCTGCTCGCCTAAATGTACTCAACAAGGATAATAATTTTGCGTGTGATTCTATACACTTATTATATCTCATTCATTTGATTTTACTTAAATTATAATGACTAGTGATTTAGTTATTATTACTTTAAACATTTGTGGTATACGTACAAAATTACAACATATTATCACACTAATAAACAAACACAAACCAAATTTTCTACTACTACAAGAAACAAATATATGTTCAAAAACATTCGCACAACATATCACCACACAGCTAGGCCTCAGACATTCATGCTTTAGTTTAGGCACACACAAAATTGGGTCAGGAACAGCTATTCTGCAGACATCAGACAGGTGGGACATAATTAAAACACACACGGATAACCATGGACGAATCTCCATAATACAAGTAGAAAACACTATACAAGCATACACCATAGTGAACATACATGCACCACCAAATTACAATCACCAACCAAACTTTTACCAAGAATTAGACACCTTACTTATACAAACATACAGAGGGCAAAATATTATCCTTGCAGGGGATTTCAATTTTGTACTCTCAGATTTGGATATCGTAGGGGCAGGCAAAGCAGGAATCAAGACACAATTAAGGAGAAATGACAGAAGTGGAATACATCAACTGGATATACTAAAGAATACCCTAGACACACACAATCTAATTGACGCTTTCCGATACAGACACCCTAATAACATTGCAACAACACACAAAAATAGGGCTTACAATATATCAGCCAGATTAGATAGAGTATACTCACCTTCAACACACCAAATAATACACACAAAACATCTACAAGAGACATTACAATACACAGATCACAAAGCAGTACTAACACATATCACTACAGACACTACTAACACAAGGCCATCAAAAAGAACATCACATTGGAAGTTCAATAACTCCTTACTCCAACATACAGGTTATTTACAACATGTGACACAACTTATTCTAACATACACTAATAGTACACCCACGGACAACATAACACAAATTTGGGAGTTACTAAAGAATACAATACGGTGTAGAACACAACAGTTAGCATCCATCATACATAAAGACAGACTACAACAAGAACATATCATACAGACAGCAATACAACTCACAAAACAGACTGACAGGAATGCATCACACCTAAACACACTAGAATCACAATTAGAACAACACCAGCAACACACACTCCGCGGTGCCCTCCTTCGAACTAAACTTACTAACATATCAGAAGAAAGTCCCAATAGACAGCACCTTGCATTAGAGCAAAACATTCAACGCAACAGACAAATAGGAGCAATAACAGACATGCAAGGAAACACACAAACAGAGACAGTACATATACTAGAAACATTCCAACAGTACTACACTGACCTATATACAGCAGAACCCGCCAACACACAAACACAAAATAGATTCCTAAAATGCACAAAAAAATTGTCAGACACAGATAAAGACACACTAGACACAGAGCTTACATTAGCCGACATAACACATGCACTCAATCAAATGCAAAAAGACAAAACACCAGGACCAGATGGACTCACAGTAGAATTCTACCAACACTTCTTTCCTATCCTAGGCAATTTCCTTCTAAAAGTCTACCAAGAAGCTTTTCATAAACAAGAACTCCCAAACACTTGCAACATGTCATATATAACACTCATACCTAAAGACAACACAGACAAAACACAGCTGAAAAACTATAGACCCATCTCCTTATTAAACACAGACTACAAAATTCTAGCAAAATCACTTGCAAACAAAATTAAAAACTTCATGCCATCACTCATCCACCCAGACCAACAGTGCAGTATTCAACACAGAAACATACACCAACATACACACTTCATTAGGGATTTCATTACATACACCCACCAGAAAGACTGTCAATCCTCTCTCTTATCTTTAGACCAGGAGAAGGCCTTTGACAGAATCTCACACTCATACTTACACAAAACACTAGCACACTGTAACATAGGACAGTACTATAGACAGTGGATAGAAATATTGTATAAAAATCCTGAAAGTAAGGTACTGGTGAATCATTCACTCACTGGCAGTTTCAGAATCAATAGATCTGTCAGACAAGGGTGTCCACTATCACCAGTCCTATATGTACTCACACTAGAACCACTCTTAGAAGCAATTAGACAGGACACTAACATTAAAGGTACATTTATACAAGGGTCTGGAGAGCGGAAATTAATTGCTTATGCAGATGACACCGTTTTCTTCCCTACAACCAACACTTCCATAACGAACATACTTCACACCTTCAGACAGTTTGGTGAAGGAAGTGGGGCCAAAATAAACATACAGAAGTCTAAAATAATGGGTCTGGGGAAGTGGAAGAATAAAGCAGATTTCCCCCCGGATCTAACAGTCACAGATAACATGAAGATTTATGGGATCACTTTTCCATCCAATCCCAGAAAAACACACACAGGAACATGGCAATCACTGACAAAACAAATTATAGACATACTACATAGGTTCAAATACAAGACATCAACAATTTTTATACGAAGCACTATTGTAAACACCTTCATCTTTCCTAAAATACTATATTTAGCCACAGTGTTAGACCCACCAAAACAAACAATCACAGACATAAACAAACACATCAGGAAATTCATCTTTAAAAACACAATCCACAGTATAAAGCACAAGACTTTAATACAAGAGAAGACTAGAGGGGGAATTTCACTACAGGACCTTAACACAAAAATACAAGCATTAAGAATCAACCACATAGGACGCATCATCAATCATCCAGATCAACACTCGCTAGCATTATACTATATTGCAATTAGATTACACAGAATTAAGAAAATAGACAAAACAACACCGCACTATTACGGCACACTACCGCACTTCTACAGAACATGTATGCAAGCAATTCAAGGTAATGAACACTTAATACAACAGACAACCAAGCAGATATACACATATTTAGTACAACAACAAGCCCCACCACTACACCTGAGAATCAAAAGAGGATACAAATATCACATGAAAGACTACAGTTGCACCTTCACTAACTTACACAGCAAACATATCACATCAAAATCCAAAGAAATAACATACAGGCTAATTTATAATATGACCCCGACAACTGAGAGAGCCGCACAAACATCCAAACAAATAGCCCCATGCAAATTATGTAGACAAAATATTCAGGAAACAGAGGATCATCTCTTCTATGAATGCCCAGCAATCACAGCCACTAAGATTGCACTGCAACAATTAATAGAAACACACACAAACAAGAAAACTGACGCTTATAAGGCCATTTTTTAAAATACAATACCCACAGCCACAAAAGACAAACACACTAAACTTCTTGTTGCACTGGCGGAGTATAGAAACGTAATATGGTCGAGTAGAAACTCGGCCACACACAATCACCAAACAATACAACCACACACACTAGCAAAGATTTTTCAACAAAAAATCGCCCAGCTATTCGCAGATTAATAAACAAGAGCCACCCCCATCAAATTTCACACTACATAACATACATGTTCAAACACACTCTCACAGTATATTTCTATACTCCGCATGTGTACCACTAAGCCCAATCATTGAGGAACAAAGCGCCAAATAACTGAATAAATGTCCTTTCTTTGTTACTGAGTCCTGGAGCCCAACCTAGACAGAACAATGGGACGGTGGCCTTTGTGAGTCAGTGGTCTTGTCGACCGAAGTTTGACCTCGGTCTGAACAGCTCTCTCTCTCTCTCTCTCTCTCTCTCTCTCTCTCTCTCTCTCTCTCTCTCTCTCTCTTCTCCCCCCCCCCCACCCCAAACATGAATGACTATACGCTGTATTCGCAATGTAAAAGCCTGTTTTTGTACATAATAAATGGGATATTTATGTATACGCTGAATTCGCAATGGACAACTTAACAAATTCCAATCTGTTTACGCGCGCTCTCTCTTTATCCCTCCCCCTCCTCTCCCCCTCCCCAGCTCCCTCTCTCTCCCTCCCTCCATGTTGACCGCGTTCCTGGTCTCAACCCACCCCACCACAAGCAAATCCTGGGCACTTGCGATTAAGTCGAGGGCTGTCATTCAGCAATAATATTGAATCCACTTACAGGAAGTAAGCTTGCATGAGACTGCCTGCAGTGTAAAACGTGGGGCGGCTTTTGCCGTTTCGACCTTGACACCAACATTTCCTTTAATGTATATATCTTCGGTGTGGAAGAGAACGCGTGATGTGTGTTGAAGGTTTATAAGCGTGTGAAAAAGATGGGTTTAGAATGAACGAGCGGAAGGAATCATCACCACACCATAGTCGTTGTTGTCTCCGTCATTATCATCACCATTATCATCACCATTACCATCACCATTATCATCATCATTATCATCACCAGTATCATCACTATTACCATCAATCACGTTAGAATGGGATGACTGAAAGCGTACGTCATTATCATAACTGTATATGTATGTTTTTGTTTCATTAACGCATATGACATAACACTAACAAACGGCAACGCTCTGTAATATACACAAACAAAGAAACACGCATTGCACCTTGTAAATATACATTGCTTTGTATAAAATAAACGTATTAAAAAAAAAAAAGATGCAACATGGTATGTGTTCCTATGTCAACCAAATCAGACACACAAAGACACTTGGCAAAATCTAGAGAAGAAATTAACAGATATGTTCAATCAATCAATCATGTGCCATGCCGGAAAACGTGGGCGGTCATGATTCGCCATTTCTCTCGATCACCAGAGTCGTGGATCAGCTCAGTGTTCCTGTCTCGTCCATGCCATGTGGCCAAGCCATCCAGGTATTTTCCTCTCGGTCTTCCTCTTGGTCTGTTCCCTTCGATCTTGCCAGCTGTCACCAAGTTCTCCAGTCCATTTCTTCTCATAACATGTCCAAAAAATGTTGACTGTCTACGTCTAATTTCTCTAATCAATCTACGATTTTCATTTGTCTCTTGTAGTACTTGGTCATTGGCTTTTCTATCTGTCCATGGTATTCTTTGCATTTTCCTCAGAAACCACATTTCTGCAGCCATCAGATGTTTTTCAGCTTGACTGCTCATTGTCCAAGTTTCACATCCATACAAAAGAACAGGCTCTATGTATCCCCTCAACACTCTTTTTCTCGTTTCAATTGACATCATTTTATTGGTCAGAATGTTTTTCATCTTGCTAAAGGCTACTTTCGCCATGGCGATTCTTGTTCTAATCTCTTCAAGGCATCTGCCATCAGATGTTATGACTGTTCCGAGATAATTGAACCGATTCACTTGTTGAAGAATATTCCCATTTACTTGTATATTACATTGTGGTACTTCGTTCTTCCTAGTGACGACCATAACCTGTGTCTTCCTACAATTTAATTCCAACCGCAGCTGCTCACTGTGTACAACAACAGCGTCTACTAATTGTTGCAGATCCTGTGCATTGTCTGCAATCAATACTGTATCATCTGCATATCTAATGTTATTTATGTTTCGTCCTCCAATGCTGATTCCATTTAGGTCTTCTACATTTCTGAAAATATTTTCACTGTATAGGGAAACAAGATCTGGAGACATTACACATCCCTGCCTAACACCTCTCTTAATAGGTTGATATTGTCCTACTTCATTATCAATCCTTATGGCAGCTTGTTGTTTCCAATATATGTTTTTTTATAAGTCTAATGTCTTTCCCATCAATTTGTAGATCTGCAAGCATATCCACCATGTTGACATGTCTAACTCTATCAAAAGCCTTTGTGTAGTCAATAAAGCAAAGATGTATATCCTTGTTTACTTCTAAAGCACGTTCAATAACTGTTCGCAGCATATACACAGCATATCTGTACCCATTTACTGTGCCACAGATATGTTACAGAGGTACAAATACAAAACAACTACCATATTTGGTAGAAGTACCATTGTTAATACATATATAATTCCAAAAATACTATATCTGTGCACAGTCCTAGATCCTCCACGTCAGACTGTCACAAACATAAACAAAGAGATTAGACGCTTTGTGTTTGGCAGCACCATCTACAGTATCAAACATACTACACTCATGCAAGACAAAAAAGATGGAGGTATCGCCCTCCAAGACATAACAACCAAAATACAAGCACTTAGGATCAAACACGTAGGTGAAATCCTACAACACCCAGAAAAACACCCTTTAGCACACTATTACATTGGAATTAGGCTATCTTACTTAAAACCTATTAGGAATACATCCTCACATTACTTTGGCACTCTCCCAACGTTCTACAAAACATGTATTTCAGCCATTAAAGGACACGAAAAATTACTACACAAGAAAACACATTCAATCTACAGGCATTTAGTTAAATTACAAGCAACTCCGGTACATCTCAGAATTAAAAGAGGACATAGATATTTCATAAAAGATTATACCGAAATTTTCTCTAATATTCACAACAAGCAGATTACCCCCAAAAGCAAAGGAAATTACATATAGGCTTGTTTACAGCATGACCCCAACAACAGAGAGAACAGCAAAAATAACTAAACAAATACTACAGTGTCAGCTTTGTAGACGGAACGTCCAAGAATCAGAAGAGCACATCTATTACGAATGCAACACAATCATGCCAACAAGAAATCTCCTACAAAACATCCTAAACACTCATACCAAACAAAGAACAGATGTTTACAAAGCAATAATGATAAATTCCATTCCTTACTCCACACAAGACATCCACACAAAGCTACTTGTGCTATTGGCAGAGTACAGAAATCTTATATGGACATTAAGAAACAAAGCACTATACAATTACAGAACAATCAACAAAGAAATTGTCCAACAACTTTATCAACAAAAAGTCGCAAACATTCTAATCTTAGCCCCACAAGCGCAAATCTCGTAAAAGATTTGGCTGAAGACAGTACATATTACAGAAGAAGCAAAGAATTTGTTTTAAACAAAGGATACTACAACAATAAATGTGTTTATTGATGGTATTAATGATCTTACAATTATATTATTATTATTAAAAATACTATTATTATTACTGCTACTATTATTATTAATTTTCCCATTATTATATTTGAATGTGCAACAAGAAATATATTGTGGATGGGTGTCTATGAGTGTGTGTGCGCGCGCGTGCGTGCGTGTAGCAGCCTTTAAACCAAGTCGGTATCTCAAGTATTAAAATGATGTTATATGGTAATGATATGTTTCAAAAGAAAAATATGCACCACCATGTATAAACAAATTGAACGAGCCCTTTAAGTATCCAGTAAGCTAAGGTGGCTTTTAGTGGCCAGGTTTTAATTCCTTCTTATTGTATATGAAACCCAGACACTATCACAACTTTGGACCAATTATCTCCCTGGAGACAGGCCATGGACTCTAATTACTAGTAGTAAATCCCTGATTCTTGTTCCCCAAACAAAAGGTATCATGGACTAGAGCGTCACCCTGTAATTTGTCATCAGGCAACAACACCAACGACCTTCGCCTTAGTAGCTAAGTGACCCAGAAATTACAAAGAAGCCACATTTTAATGGAAATGATAGTTTAAAGTTTATTGTCCAAGCGCGGGGCATTTAAATGTACTGCAGTCTCCAGAAAGCACGAGATTGTGTGTGTGTGTGTGTGTGTGTGTGTGTGTGTGTGTGTGTGTGTGTGTGAGAGAGAGAGAGAGAGAGAGAGAGAGAGAGAGAGAGAGAGAGAGAGAGAGGAGAGGGAGAGATGGACAGGTGTTTCATGCATTCCGCTTGCGGAAGTGGAAGTGAAGCATATGCAAGGAATGTGTATCTACATGCACTATGCCACAAATGTCATATTATCATAACTGTATATATGTATGTATATGTTTTATTCACAATGTCACACTTAACACTAACAAACGGCAACGCTCTGTAATATACACAAACAAAAGAAACACACACTACAACTTGTAAATACACATTGATTTGTATGAAATAAAGATTTTTTTTTTTTTAAACGGGTTTCCAAATGCAGCAGGGCAAGTGTTCCCATGTCAACCAAATCAGACACACAAAGACACTTGGCAAAATCTAGAGAAGAAAATAACAGATATGTTCAATCAATCAATCATGTGCCATGCCGGAAAGCGTGGGCGGTCATGATTCGCCATTTCACTCGACCGCCAGAGTCGTGGATTAGCTCCGTGTTTCTCTCTCGACCATGCCACAAGGCCAAGCCATCCAGGTACTTGCTTCTAGGTCTTCCCCTTGGTCTGTTCCCTTCGATCTTGCCAGTTGTCACCAAGTTCTCCAAATCATTTCTTCTCATAACATGCCCAAAAAATGGTGACTGTCTACGTCTAATCTAAATAGAAATGAAATACAAACTTCACACATGAAGGTTCAATCATCTGTTTATATTACTTAATTAACTAAATTATATTTAATAAACAAGATGAAACCAAACATTTTAAATAAAAATAAACACTACACCTCTCCACCATGTCCATAAAAAAAACGGCATATACTGGAAAATTATGTTCAAAGTCGTGAGGTATTGAATTGAAACGATCTTCCATTGTTTTTCTTCGACCTTGAATGGAAAATGCTGCCATATCGTAAGTTTTTGTCTCGTGTGAGTAAGTCCTGATATCATTCTTGCCATCGATGTCACGACTATCTCTTCTGATGTATAAAATATCTTTATCTTATATGTTCGTGGCGTGAAGACAGAATGTGTGTGTAACTGTTTAGCATCCAGGACTGGTCCAGCATTTATACTGTTGTGATTTATTCGAACAAGTATTTAGCACTCCGAACAACAGTCCAGCTAACAGACCAACACCGGCACTCAAGTGAACGAATAAAAGAAGAATGGTGTTAGATTGAGAGAATGAGTACAATGTGGTGTCTCATCTTTCTTTCACTCTGTATATATATGTGTTATTGAATGAGAGGCAGTGTAATTCCTCATAAGGAACATTTCACATAGACCTCCACATTCATACCCATTATATGTTACTTATATTAACTTTAGAGTGAAATATTTAATGTATGTTTCTTTACATTATTACTTTGATGCAACATGTGGAATGTAGTTTATTAAACCATCACCCTGTTTGACCGAGTAAGTAAAGGACATAATATGCTTTCATGCATAAGCACTTCTAAACTGTCAAGGGGAAATATCACCCCAGTGTCAGAAGAAGTAAGTAAAGGAAATGACAGAAGAGGTGAGAGGGTATAAACAGGAAAGTATCCAGGCAGACTAAAACAATGGTGGCAGCACTGATTGGTAACATGAGTTAATGAGAACAATCATCCTATTCTGTTCCATTACTATGTAGGGATCAGATATGCCGGGTACATCTCATCATTTACTCTCCATCATTCTTTTCTGGCCTTGTCAGTCACTGTGTCTGTGTCCTCTGTGAGAACAACAGCCAACCGGCCCTAGGTACAAGTGCAGTAAAAAGAAAGCTTGCCCAATATAATTGCTGATGTCTAATGCCAGTACAAGGAGACACAATGTAGCTCTTAACTTGTAGGTACTTCCTGAATCTGCTACCTTCTGTACCTCATGTATGTAAACCCTTTTCATTCTTGTCCACTGGAGAATCATCATCCTGTGGCTAGATATAAATGTGTTCACCATGTTTATCCACCTCAGGTGAGGATGGCGGTGTTCGCAGAATGTCATGATCCAGAGTTGCAGATCACTGTCCAATAAGGTACCAGGGGATTGCAAATCATGAGCAGTTCAGTAAGAATTAGGTGCACCAGAGATCTGTTGTCAGGAGTTCCCTGATCTAAGAATCTCCATTGCCCAACTGATCTTTGCTTCCTGGAGAAGTGACAACATAAGTGATTTGGGGAGACTTTCTAAGATCATTGGGATCAGTTTTATCATTCACAGAAGACTTGAAAATTTTTAATATCATGGCTGAAGTCTGATAGACAATTTTATAAGGAAAGACTGTGTCATATAGTTATGCATTCCAGAAAGTTCTCCGGGATATGTGTAGACTGTTTAATTCCAAGTTTCACTCAATAACTTGACTGAAAGTTCACAAACAGAACATTTGTGTAGTGCAGAGACTTTGTTAGGAAATCAGAAGGGTGGTACCGTGATGAAATGCCAGAACTGCCATGAGATCTTCCAGGAGTTCTAATCTCCATTGTGTCTTAGAACATTATGCTGGAACCAAATGGGTTTAGTTCATATGTCATAATGCATCACTGGTTTACTTCCACAGGTTTTTTATTTTGATTAATAAACCAAAATTAACTGTTCCTGCATTTTTCTGTCAGTCCATTGTGGTGTGACAAAACTTTTCATTATTATCTATGTGTTTAGTTAATGTAACTACTTCACATAAAGGTAGTATCTGGAACTACAGGTGACTGGGTAAACTCTAATAGACAGCTAAAGTCTGTCCTATTGTAATCTCCCAGGTTCCAGGTTACTCAGAAAAGGGAACTTTACATTTTATTAATTCCTGTGACCATTTCATCTAAAAGGGAAAATGATCATAGGTGGGGGACTCTCGAGCTAATTAAGTTTCTCTTTTCGGGAAGGAAGATTTTGGAGGGAAGAAATTAATTTTCCTGGGAAAACTCCTAGATTTCCAGAGCTATTATGGGTCACTTTGGCTTCCAAGAACCCATCCCCTCCAAATGAAATCAGTCCCATCCTTATAGCTTTACTTCATTGTGGGGTAAGTCAGAGGGGGTACTGCTTCCAACTCTCAATATGTCACAGGCAGGCAAAGCAGGAATCAAGACACAATTAAGGAGAAATGACAGAAATGAAATACATCAACTGGATATACTAAAGAATACTCTAGACACTCACAATTTAATAGACGCTTTCCGATACAGACACCCTAATAACATTGCAACAACACACAAAAATAGGGCTTACAATAGATCAGCTAATATTATATAGATAATATAGCTAATATAGATAGATAATATTTTGTCGACTTTCAAAAAGCCTTCGACAGCATCCACCGTCCTTCACTTTGGAATCTACTTAACATCTATGGTTTTCCTACCAAATATACCAACGTCATAAAATCTTTCTACAAAGAGACACGTTGCTGCGTAAGAACAGAAACAGGCAACTCTGACTGGTTCTCAGTCGAAACAGGAGTGAAACAGGGTTGTGTCTTATCACCGATGCTTTTTGGAATAGCTATCGATTGGGTCATGCGCAAATGCACAAGCAACACAAATATGGGTATTCATTGGGTTGACAAAATTCTAGAAGACCTGGACTTTGCCGACGACATAGTGCTTTTGAGTTCAACACATCCGGATGCTCAAGAGAAAATAAACCACCTCCAAAATGTTTCAGGGCAAATTGGTCTCCAAATTAACACCACAAAAACAAAGACTATTGATCTTACCAACAGTTCAGATGAGACCAAATTGAACAGCTACGTTCTTGAAAAAGTCAACAGCTTCACATACCTAGGAAGCAAAATGACATCCACAGGGGACTCAACACCAGAAATATCAACTAGAATCGCACTGGCATCCAGTGCCTTCAACAAACTGTCAAACATCTGGAAGTCAAAGACACTCAGCAAACACACAAAACTTAAAATCTTCAACTCTTGTGTGATTCCAGTGTTAACGTATGGATGTGAAAGTTGGAAATCAACGGTAGCTTTAGATAAAAAATTAGACAATTTTGAGAACAAATGTCTTAGAAGACTTCTAAACATCCACTGGACAGACTTCAGAACCAATTCGCAAATAAGACAAGAGACTAAGCAAGATACAGTATCCAATTTCATAAGAAGACGCCGTTGGAACTACATCGGCCATGTACTCAGAATGGACAAGACAAGACTCCCCTACCAAGCCCTCATATGGTCACCGGTAGGGAAAAGAAAACGGGGAAGACCAAGAGAGACCCTGCGTAGAACCATCATTAGAGAAGGCTCATTCAATGGCCAAGTAAATATCCAAGATCTACAACAGATAGCAGCGAACCGCCAGGCATGGAGAGACAGGACTTCTGCCCTATGCGCCGCCTTAGGCACAAGAGGAAAGACTAACTAACTAATAGATCAGCCAGATTAGATAGAGTATACACACCTTAACACACCACATAATACACACAAAACATCTACAAGAGACATTACAATACACAGATCACAAAGCAGTACTAACACATATCACTACAGACACTACAAACACAAGGCCATCAAAAAGAACACCACATTGGAAGTTCAATAATTCCTTACTCCAAAATACAGGCTATTTACAACATGTGACACAACTTATTCTAACATACACTAATAGAACACCCACGGACAACATAACACAAATTTGGGATTTACTAAAGAATACAATACGGTATAGAACACAACAGTTAGCATCCATCATACATAAAGACAGACAACAACAAGAACATATCATACAGACAGCAATACAACTCACAAAACAGACTGACAGGAATGCACCACACCTAAACACACTAGAATCACAATTAGAACAACACCAGCAACACACATTCCGTGGTGCACTCCTTCGAACTAAACTTACTAACATATCAGAAGAAAGTCCCAATAAACAACACCTTGCATTAGAGCAAAACATTCAACGCAACAGACAAATAGGAGCAATAACAGACATGCAAGGAAACACACAAACAGAGACAGTACATATACTAGAAACATTCCAACAGTACTACACTGACCTATATACAGCAGAACCCGCCAACACACAAACACAAAATAGGTTCTTACAATACACAAAGAAATTGTCAGACACAGATAAAGACACACTAGACACAGAGCTTACATTAGCAGACATAACACATGCACTCAATCAAATGCAAAAAGACAAAACACCAGGACCAGATGGACTCACAGTAGAATTCTACCAACACTTCTTTCCTATCCTAGGCAATTTCCTTCTAAAAGTCTACCAAGAAGCTTTTAACAAACAAGAACTCCCAAACACTTGCAACATGTCATATATAACACTCATACCTAAAGACAACACAGACAAAACACAGCTGAAAAACTATAGACCCATCTCATTATTAAACACAGCCTACAAAATCACTTGCAAACAAAATAAAAAACTTCATGCCATCACTCATTCACCCAGACCAACAGTGCAGTATTCACCACAGAAACATACACCAACATACACACTTCATTAGGGATTTCATTACATACACCCACCAGAAAGACTGTCAATCCTCCCTTTTATCTTTAGACCAGGAGAAGGCCTTTGACAGAATCTCACACTCATACTTACACAAAACACTAGCACACTGTAACATAGGACAGTACTATAGACAGTGGATAGAAATATTGTATAAAAATCCTGAAAGTAAGGTACTGGTGAATCATTCACTCACTGGCAGCTTCAGAATCACTAGATCTGTCAGACAAGGGTGTCCACTATCACCAGTCCTATATGTACTAACACTAGAACCCCTCTTAGAAGCAATTAGACAGGACACTAACATTAAAGGTACATTTATACAAGGGTCAGGAGAGCGGGAATTAATTGCTTATGCAGATGACACCGCTTTATTCCCTACAACCAACACTTCCATAACGAACATACTTCACACCTTCAGACAGTTTGGCGAAGGAAGTGGGGCCAAAATAAACATACAGTCTAAAATAATGGGTCTGGGGAAGTGGAAGAATAAAGCAGATTTCCCCCCGGATCTAACAATCACAGATAACATGAAGATTTATGGGATCACGTTTCCATCCAATCCCAGAAAAACACACACAGAAACATGGCAATCACTGACAAAACAAATTATAGACATACTACATAGGTTCAAATACAAGACATCAACAATTTTTGTACGAAGCACAATTGTAAACACCTTCATCATTCCTAAAATAATATTTTTAGCCACAGTGTTAGACCCCCCAAAGCAAAAAATCACAGTCATAAACAAACACATCAGACATTTCATCTTCAGCAACACAATTCACAGTATAAAGCACAAGACTTTAATACAAGAGAAGAAACGAGGGGGAGTAGCATTACAGGACCTTAACACAAAAATACAAGCATTAAGAATCAATCACATAGGACGCATCATCAATCATCCAGATCAACACTCGCTAGCATTATACTATATTGCAATTAGATTACACAGAATTAAGAAAACAGACAAAACAACACCGCACTATTACGCCACACTACCGCACTTCTACAGAACATGTATGCAAGCAATTCAAGGTAATGAACACTTAATACAACAGACAACCAAGCAGATATACAAATATTTAGTGAAACAACAAGCCCCACCACTACACCTGAGAATCAAAAGAGGATACAAATATCATATGAAAGACTACAGCAGCACCTTCACCAACTTACACAACAAACATATCACATCGAAATCCAAAGAATTAACATACAGGATAATTTATAATATGACCCCCACAACAGAGAGATCAGCACAGACATCCAAGCGAATAGCCCAATGTCATTTATGTAGACACAATATTCAGGAAACAGAGGATCATCTGTTTTATGGATGCCAACAATCACAGCCACTAAGACTGCACTACAACAGTTAATAGAAACACACACAAACAAGATAACCGACGTTTACAAAGCAATATTCCTTAATACAATCCCTACAACCACAAAACACACACACACACACGAAACTCCTAGTAGCATTAGTGGAGTATAGAAACGTAATATGGTCGAGTAGAAACTCGGCCACCCACAATCACCAAACAATACAACCACACATACTAGCAAAGATTTTTCAACAGAAAATCGCCCAGCTATTCGCAGATTAAGCAAGAGCCACCCCCATCAAGTTCACACTACATAACATACATGTTCAAACACACACTCTCACAGTATATTTCTATACTCCGCATGTGTACCACTAAGCCCAATCATTGGGGAACAAAGGGCCAAATAACTGAATAAATGTCCCTTCTTTGTTACTGAGTCCCGGGGCCCAACCTAGACAGAACAATGGGACGGTGGCCTTTGTGAGTCAGTGGTCTTGTCGACCGAGGTTTGATCTCGGTCGGAAGAGCTCAGGTAAACTCTTTGTAGTGGCGGAAATGTGCCATCTTGTGTAGTGAACTAAATAAATTCAATTCTGTTTTACGCTCTCTCTCTCTCTCTCTCTCTCTCTCTCTCTCTCTCTCTCTCTCTCTCTCTCTCTCTCTCTCTCTCTCTCTCTCTCTCTCTCTCTCATTCTCCCTACCCCCCCCCCCCACAAACATGAATGACTATACGCTGTATTCGCAATGTAAAAGCCTGTTTTTGTACATAATAAACGGGATATTTATGTATACGCTGTATTCGCAAATGGACAACTTAACAAATTCCAATCTGTTTACGCGCTCTCTCTTTATCCCTCTCCCTTCTCTCCCCCTCCCCAACTCCCTCTATCTCCCTCCCTCTTTGTTGACCGCTTTCCCGGTCTCAGCCCAGCCCACCACAAGCAAATCCTTCGCACTTGCGATTAAGGCGAGGGCTGTGATTCAGCAATAATATTGAATTCGCTTACAGGAAACTAAGCTTGCATGAGGCTGCCTGCAGTGTGTAAGCCGACACGCACGCCGCGGTCCGCGAGGACGGCGTGGGGCGGCTTTTGCCGTTTCGACCTTGACACCAACATTTCATTTAATGTATATATTGTGGGTGTGGAAGGGAACGTATGGTGTGTGGAAGGTTTATAAGCGTGTGAGAATGATGGGTTTAGAGTGAATGAGGGGAAGAAATCATCACCACATCATAGTCGTTGTTGTCTCCGTCATCATTATCACCACCATTATCATCACCATTACCATCAATCACGTTAGAATGGGATGACTGAAAGCGTACGCCAAATCACACGTTCCCATTACGTCATATTGTCTTAGTTTAATTTATTGCTCATATTTTATGCATATTATGTGAATAAAATTTGTAGTTTTGATGATGGAAACACATTTGTACACCAATTCGACACACAAATGGCCTGTTAAATAGACCTACACAAATACCATACACACAGCACGCCTGTTAAAATACTAACAATACAATTGCACAATTTTTTAACACTCAATAAACGTTTTAAAAAAAGATAATTGTAAGAAGAACTGGAGAAGAAAATAACAGATATGTTACAGAGGTACAAATACAAAACAACTACCATATTTGGTAGAAGTACTATTGTTAATACATATATAATTCCAAAAATACTATATCTGTGCACAGTCCTAGATCCCCCACGTCAGACTGTCACAAACATAAACAAAGAGATTAGACGCTTTGTGTTTGGCAGCACCATCTACAGTATCAAACATACTACACTCATGCAAGACAAAAAAGATGGAGGTATCGCCCTCCAAGACATAACAACCAAAATACAAGCACTTTTGATCAAACACGTAGGTGAAATCCTACAACACCCAGAAAAACACCCTTTAGCACACTATTACATTGGAATTAGGCTATCTTATTTAAAACCTATTAGGAATACATCCTCACATTACTTTGGCACTCTCCCAACGTTCTACAAAACATGTATTTCAGCCATTAAAGGACACGAAAAATTACTACACAAGAAAACACATACAATCTACAGGCATTTAGTTAAATTACAAGCAACTCCGGTACATCTCAGAATTAAAAGAGGACATAGATATTTCATAAAAGATTATACCGAAATTTTCTCTAATATTCACAACAAGCAGATTACTCCAAAAGCAAAGGAAATTACATATAGGCTTGTTTACAGCATGACCCCAACAACAGAGAGAACAGCAAAAATAACTAAACAAATACTACAGTGTCAGCTTTGTAGACGGAACGTCCAAGAATCAGAAGAGCACATCTATTACGAATGCAACACAATCATGCCAACAAGAAATCTCCTACAAAACATTCTTAACACTCATACGAAACAAAGAACAGATGTTTACAAAGCAATCATGATAAATTCAATTCCTTACTCCACACAAGACATCCACACAAAGCTACTTGTTCTATTGGCAGAGTACAGAAATCTTATATGGACATTAAGAAACAAAGCACTATACAATTACAGAACAATCAACAAAGAAATTGACCAACAACTTTATCAACAAAAAGTCGCAAACATTCTAATCTTAGCCCCACAAGCGCAAATCTCGTAAAAGATTTGGCTGAAGACAGCACATATTACAGAAGGAGCAAATAACTTGTTTTAAACAAAGGATACTACAACTGTAAATGTGTTTATTGATGGTATTAATAATCTTACAATTATATTATTATTATTATTAATACTATTATTATTACTGCTACTATTATTATTAATTTTCCCAATATTATATTTGAATGTGCAACATGAAATATATTGTGGATGGGTGTCTGTGCCGTTGGCAGTAACATATGTATGCGTCTGTGTGTGGATGCAGGTGTGTGTGCGTGTGTGTGTGGTGCATGTATTTGCACGCGCATGTGTATTAGTGTGTGTGTGTGTGTGTGTGCGCGTGTGTGTGTGTTCGCGTGCGTGCGTGTAGCAGCCTTTAAACCAAGTCGGTATCTCAAGTATTAAAATGATGTTATATGGTAATGATATGTTTCAAAAGAAAAATATGCACCACCATGTATAAACAAATTGAATGAGCCCTTTAAGTACCCAGTAAGCTAAGGTGGCCTTTAGTGGCCAGGTTTTAAGTCCTTCCCATTGTATATGAAACCCAGACACTATCACAACTTTGGACCAATTATCTCCCTGGGGACAGGCCATGGACTCTAATTGCTAGTAGTAAATCCCTGATTCTTGTCCCCCAAACAAAAGGTATCATGGACTAGAGCGTCACCCTGTAATTTGTCATCAGGCAACAACACCAACGACCTTCGTTCGGTAGCTAAGTGACCCAGAAATTACAAAGAAGCCACATTTTAATGGAAATGATAGTTTAAAGTTTATTGTCCAAGCGCGGGGCATTTAATGTACTGCGGTCTCCAGAAAGCACGAGATTGTGTGTGTGTGTGTGTGTGTGTGTGTGTGTGTGTGCGTGCGTGTGTGTGTGTGTGTGTGCGTGTGTGTGTGTGTGAGAGAGAGAGAGGAGAGGGAGAGATGGACAGGTGTTACATGCATTCCGCTTGCATAAGCGGAAGTGAAGCATATGCAAGGAATGTGTATATACATGCCCTATGTCATAAATGTCATATTATCATAACTGTATATATATATATATATATATATATATATATATATATATATATATATATATATATATATATATATATATGTGTGTGTGTGTGTGTGTGTGTGTGTGTGTGTGTGTGTGTGTGTGTGAGTGTGTGTGTGTGTATTTGTTTTATTCACAATGTCACACTTAACACTATCAAACGGCAACGCTCTGTAATATACACAAACAAAAGAATCACACACTACGACTTGTAAATATACATTGCTTTGTATGAAATAAAAGTTTTAAAAAAAACGATGATATCCTGCATCGCAATGGCAACAACAATGGCAACATTGATGATGACGCCATTGCTCGCATTGGCATGAGGCGGAAGATAGAATGTGTCTGTCTGTGTGTACGTGTGTGTGTAAGAGAGAGAGAGAGAGAGAGAGAGAGAGAGAGAGAGAGAGAGAGAGAGAGAGAGAGAGAGAGAGAGAGAGAGAGAGAGAGAGAGAGAGAGAGATGGACAGGTGTAACATGCATTCCACTTGTGGAGATGGAAATGAAACAAGGAATGTGTGTTTACATGCACTATGCCATAAATGTCATATGATCATAACTGTATATGCATGTATTTGTTGTAATTAACGCATGTGACACATAACAGTAACAAACGGCAGCTCTGTAATATACACAAAGAAACACACATTACACCTTGTACATTGCTTTGTATGAAATAAACGTTGGAAAATTTTTTTAGATAATTGTAATCCTCTCGACGCGCTGTCGATATCAAGTCGCCTTATCGGATAACGCAGAGGATGCCTCGCGTTAAAAGTGCCGCGCAGAGACATGCGCTATATTCAGCCGGGAAGAAGAAAGGCAGAGACGAGGAAGGCCGCTGCGTCTGCTGGGCCCATATCTTCAAGCAGCAGTTCGGCACCTACACCAGCTGAAACCGTTCCCGTCATAGAAACCACAACTGAAGCCAGTAGCAGCCGTGAAGTCATCAACACTATGGAGATGCAGACCAAATTACCAGAGACCTCCACACAGGAGGAAGCATCAAACACTATCGTAGACTTCACCGGCAAAATTCTACTCAAGCAAACAAGCGTGGGAGAAGCCAAACTGTCGGCGTTATCAACAGACAAGATAATCAGTCTGTTGGAGAACGAGCTGGGAAGACACAGCATCAACCAGCTGCGCAAGACACACGATGGAGTAGTGGTCTCCATCACGAAAAATCCAAAGACCACAGCCCTGCTATATAAGATCGCACAAGAGGAGAAGAGCACTATACAGCTTCACCACGGCATAGTTCTGGAAGCCGCCCGGTACCGCACGACGAAACGATGGGTCATCAGACGAGTCCAGACCCATCACTCAAATGAAAAGATCAGGGAGCTGCTGGTTGAAAAGAACAAGAAGCTTAAGATCACCAGGGTGGAGCGGATCATCGGGAAGAACAACATCCCCTCTACAGTCGTCATTGTTACATCAGTGGACCGAGTGATCCCTCCGTACATCATATGGGGCGGAAGAGATCAAAGACCAGAGCACTACATACCAAGAGTGCTGCAGTGCTCCAAGTGCCAGAAATATTGGCACACCCGGGCCACCTGCAAGAGTGATGTCGAGGTGTGCAGGTACTGCTCTGGTCCCCATAACTACAGTCAGTGCCAACAAGCGAAGAACGACTCGGACTTCAGGAGGCGTAACAACAAAAGAAAGTGCGCCAACTGCCTCGGCAACCATGGCGCCAGGTACCTCGGCTGCCCCTGCCACCAAGACAGCAAAGAAGCTATGAAGATAGCCATAAAGTCTAACTTGCCATATAAGGAGGCCAGGAGGCAGTACGAGACCACCAACCGACTCACTAAGAGTGATAAAGCACAATTGGAAGGTGTCAGGGTCTTAGACCTGGCTCGTTGGACCTAACATATGTGAGACAAGTACAAGTACAAAATGATTGGACTTGACACACAATGACACTAAGTTCAATTGATTTATTTACAATTCACATGCAAGACAATCTAGTTTGGCATGTGATGATCATTACTATACATATACAATACATCAGTACACTTACAGACAAAACCCACAGCTTCACAGTCTATCTCACAAGATATACAAGCACTCGACTTTCGGGCACAGAAACTACACGAAGCCTTTCTCAACCCACACGTCTTGACATGTCCGAGTTCCCAAGCAGTCTGCCGGTTTCCTCACACAGTGCTTGCCCTGTGGACTGGCTTCACGAGGACTGCGTGCGTCTTGCTTTGTCCTTGCCTGACCGCTGACGATCGCGTCAGCCAGCAACCTGTGGGCAGGTAACTGGTACTCGCCTGGCGGCCGTAACTATGTTACTGCATCCCGGCTGGAGACTATTCGCCTGGCGGGCGTAACGATGTTCCTGCATCTCGGTTGGAGACATAGAGATTCTGACACGCTCCCCCGGGGCTTATTCATGAAAGATTTTATATTTCATGCATAATCTACCTAGACACAGGGTTTATATTTTAACCATGTCAGAATCGACCTTTCTGTTGTCATGTACATTGGCATAGAAATACATAAGAAATGCAAGTTGTATGTTAAGTCATGCGGTGTTCAATCTTCACCACTTTCCAAATTTCATCCTCTCGATGGATGATCACCTTAGTTGCAATATTGACCCAGTCAGATCGGTAGCACCAGCAACAATGCAACTACCTCGCAACCTCTAAAAAAACTGAATAATATGCGTTTTGCAACAAAAAAAAAACATCGGGTAAGACCGTAATACGACTTGTTATAAGCCGTATTCAACGCTCGAGTTCCGACCTCATTTGGCCGGGAATTCTTCCGTTGGTCTACAACTTCGGTAACCCTATACCATACCCAGCTGATGACCATTTGGAGTGTTGACAATCTGGCAACACAATGGCTATTTTCATACAACACATCTCTGAATACATTTCCATTTACCGCCCTTAGTGTAATAAAGTAATAACAACAAAAATGATAGGGACATAATTTCAAAAGATTTCAAATCTAAACTATTACAATTATTATTCTATTTCTCAGCGTCATAGCTTGATGCTTTTCCATACTAGCGAAAAAATGTCGGTAGTGTGAATAAGTTAATCAAGATATGATTCTAAGATTACATTAGTCGAAAAATATTAATAAACAATTCGTGTATTCGAAATTGGTGTTTCATAATTATTTTAGAAGCGTCATAAATTTTAAAGGTTTTTGTTTATCGTCTGCAACTTTTGGTCTAAATTTACAAATCATCCGGAAGTACACACGAACAGCTGATGTTGTTAACAATTCTATCACACACTTGTTCCGCTCTGGTGTAGCAATGCGAAATTGTTCTGATAGTTAATGTGTTCGTTGTTTCGCTGGAAAACTTCTGGATTCTGATTAACTGCAGTGGTGTAAATGTCAAAGTTCAGTTCACACTTTCGTTCACGGATTAAAATGTCACTGGATATAATCCACTCGCAGATACCACTGATAACTTGACTAGTTCGCTTCAGGTAAGTTGAAAGCGCATGTGGCACTGTTCTTGTTTTATAATATATACAATTAATATTGTTCGCATTCTACCACACACTACACAATTATTCACGACGATTACTACATTAATAATAAAATAAGAAAAAATATTTACAGTGGGAATGAACCCTATCACATAACATCATCGATGTACACAGCTTTTCTGAAGAAAAAAAAAACTTTCAATGCTGGCTGTGTTGGTCTGAGTGTTTTCTAACACACTGCACTCAGACATTAGTGCTTACTGGGTCGTTCGGACAACGGGACAAAAGATCAGCAATCGTGTTGGTTCTGCCAGCGATGTGTCGAACTTCAAAGCTGTAATCTTGAAGTTAAAGAGAGCAGCGCGCTATCATCTGGTTTGTTGGGACTCCTGAAGTAATAAATTTTAATGGACTATTGTCGGACTCTACAATGAAATGCCGTCCCAGAAGGAATCTGGACAATTTAGTTATACCCACCACTAGAGCAAGGGCTTCTAACTGAGGTGTAGACCAAGCCCGTTCTCTGGGTTTCAATTTTCTAGAGACGTAGAATACAGGATGTAGAATGTTGTCATGTTCCTGTAACAGAACAGCCCCAATCGCCACGGAGCTCGCGTCTTTGCGTAATCTGAAAGGAATATGTAAATTTGGCAATTTGAGAATGGGATTCTTTAAACTATTCTCAGAAAAATAAGATAACACTTTCTGGAATGCAAATTTTAGGCATTCGTTGTTTACAATCTTTTCAGGTTGGTTTTTCGTTAGTAGGTTAGTAAATTTTTCTGTCAGTTCAGCAAAATCTGGTATGAACTGCCTATAATAATTTAATAGTCCTAGTACACTTCTGACTTGTTTCTTGGTAGTCGGAAGTGAGAGTTTCAGTATTTTGGACACGATGTTATCGTCTGTCGTGACAAAGCCATTAGATATTCTATAACCCAAGAAGGAGATTTCCTGATAGGCTATGTCTACTCTTGTCGGCTTCACAGTCAGTCCGTGCTGTCTAATTCGTTCAAATGTCTGCTGTAATGTCTTTATGTGGTCTGTCATCGTCTTTGTGTGAACACAAATGTCGTCCATGTAACAGGTAATGTTTGTTATGTCCACAAGTAATAGTCGTGTCATACGTACGAATGTCGCTGGGGCATTGACTAGCCCAAATGGTAATTTGCACCATTCGTACAGTCCCCAACTTGCCATATAAGGAGGCCAAGAGGCAGTACGAGACCACCAACCGACTCACTAAGAGTGATAAAGCACAATTGGAAGGTAACCTGAAGGAGCTGAGAACACAGGTCAAAAACCTCGAAGACAAAAATGACAAGAGGCAAGAAACCCAGATAACGGCCGTTCAGCGCATCCTGGACGACCTGAAGCAAGTCCAGCAGAAGATAGAGCAGGATGTCGCTCGAACGGCCGCCATAAAAGCTTACACTGACGACACCTTACGGAAAATTCAAGAGGAAAGAGCAAAGACAGAAGAAACGCTGAAACAAATACAAGAATAAAGAGAACAGACTGAATTACTTAAAGCACAGAAAGAACCAGAAAATGCAAAGTCCCAGACAGACGAAGTACCATCAGAAGAAGAAAAAGTAATTGAACTGGATGAGGACGGCTACCCAGATCAAGACCAATTCTGTCGGGCGATGGTAAATCGTTCCCCACCAAGATCGAGCTACCGAGAAGACACTCAAAACCAAAGACGAACAAGAAGATTCGAGGAAGTCACAAGACGTGGAAGGAGGAGAAACAACAGGTGGGACGACGAATGGTAGAGCTCCCTGAAGGACGGGGTGGGTACACAATAACTCCAGGCCTCAACAAGTGCGCGTCTCTGCCCAGACATGAAATGCCTTATCAAGACAGGAATGAACAAAATTAACCAATCAGAAGCCAAGAAGCTGATAACAAGCAACCAGATCTACGAAAGATTCAAAACAAGCTGCAAAATATAGGCTCCAAATACAACAAGTTATCAGAACAGTTGAACGGGACCATTCGTATTTGAGTTGAGTTGAATTGTAATCGACAAAAATCCACCACACATCATAGCATTACAGGAAGAATTAGATCTCCACAGACATCACCGATTTCAGGGGGCTTTACTGCGAACAAAGTTACAAACTATAACACAAGAGATACCGAGTAAAAAGAAGAACCTTTACACAGAGGAAAACACACAGGCGCACGTACAAGAAAACTTTATGAAATTCACAAAACAACTTACAGTGGAACAGAAACTAACAATATATACTGAATTAACACTAACAGATATAACACAAGCGGTTCACGGAATGCAGAAGGGCAAATCTCCTGGCCCTGACGGTATTACCGCTGAATTCTATCAGTTTTTCTTTCCTCTTCTAGGTCCCCTTTTACTAGCAATATTCTCTGAAACTTTCCACAAACGAGAACTCCCATCCAGTTTCAACACGTCTTACATCACTCTTATTCCAAAGGAGAACACCGACAAGACACTTTTAAAGAGTTACAGACCGATCTCGCTTTTAAACGTAGACTACAAGATTTTAACAAAGACTTTGACGAATAAATTGAAACCAGTAATGGCATCTCTCATTCATGAAGACCAGCAATGTAGTGTACAACACCGGAATATCCAGCAATACACGCACTTCATAAGGGACATCATCAACTACACACATCTGAAAAACTGTCAGTCCTCAATTCTCTCTTTAGATCAAGAAAAAGCATTCGACAGAATATCTCACTCATACCTCCACAAAACTCTCTCACATTGCAACGTGGGAAATTATTTTCGGACATGGGTCAAAATTTTATATTTGAAACCGGAAAGTCGGATTCTATTAAACCATACCCTAACCAATTCTTTCATGTTGACTAGGTAAGTGAGACAGGGATGTCCCTTGTCTCCATTACTGTACGTTGTCGCTCTAGAGCCACTTCTAGAAAAGATACGACAGGACGACAATGTCAGGGGTACGTTCATACCAGGGAAGGGTGAACAAAAGCTGCGTGCTTATGCGGACGATACCATTTCCTTTCCGACAACTGAAAAATCTGTACGGATCATTTTGGAAACGTTCTCGTTTTTCGGCAAAGGGAGTGGGGCAAAATTAAACGTCCAAAAATCTACTATAATGGGCTTAGGCAAATGGAAAAATAAGGCGGATTTTCCATTTGACTTAACATCAAACAATCTTATAAAAGTGTACGGAATAGTCTTCCCGTGTCAACCAAATCAGACACACAAAGACACTTGGCAAAATCTAGAGAAGAAAATAACAGATATGTTACAGAGGTACAAATACAAAACAACTACCATATTTGGTAGAAGTACCATTGGTAATACATATATAATTCCAAAAATACTATATCTGTGCACAGCCTTACATCCTCCACATCATACTGTCACAAACATAAACAAAGAGATTAGACGCTTTGTGTTTGGCAGCACCATCTACAGTATCAAACATACTACACTCATGCAAGACAAAAAAGATGGAGGTATCGCCCTCCAAGACATAACAATCAAAATACAAGCACTTAGGATCAAACACGTAGGTGAAATCCTACAACACCCAGAAAAACACCCTTTAGCACACTATTACATTGGAATTAGGCTATCTTACTTAAAACCTATTAGGAATACATCCTCACATTACTTTGGCACTCTCCCAACGTTCTACAAAACATGTATTTCAGTCATTAAAGGACACAAAAAATTACTACACAAGAAACCACATACAATCTACAGGCATTTAGTTAAATTACAAGCATCTCCGGTACATCTCAGAATTAAAAGAGGACATAGATATTTCATAAAAGATTATACCGAAATTTTCTCTAATATTCACAACAAGCAGATTACTCCAAATGCAAAGGAAATTACATATAGGCTTGTTGACAGCATGACCACAACAACAGAGAGAACAGCAAAAATAACTAAACAAATACTACAGTGTCAGCTTTGCAGACGGAACGTCCAAGAATCAGAAGAGCACATCTATTACGAATGCAACACAATCATGCCAACAAGAAATCTCCTACAAAACATCCTAAACACTCATAGCAAACAAAGAACAGATGTTTACAAAGCAATAATGATAAATTCCATTCCTTACTCCACACAAGACATCCACACAAAGCTACTTGTGCTATTGGCAGAGTACAGAAATCTTATATGGACATTAAGAAACAAAGCACTATACAATTACAGAACAATCAACAAAGAAATTGTTCAACAACTTTATCAACAAAAAGTCTTTTTATTAAAAGTATTAATATTACTGCTACTATTATTATTATTAATTTTCCCATTATTATATTTGAATGTGCAACATGAAATATATTGTGGATGGGTGTTGCCAAACTCCTGCTTCACTTCTAGGGCTCGTCGAGCAAGTAGCTGACAATTTCCACGAGACACACAAACACGCAGCAACTGTAGTAGAAGGAACTCAACGTTCTAGAATTGCACAGTGTCTTTATTCTGGATATTGTTATCTCCAAACGTACACCAAATGACATCGTGCTTCCGATACATAGAAGGGTGGATGTATCCAACAATAAACATGTAACGAATGGAATAACTGTCAATATTAATATATGCCGTTAATTATCGCTTTGATTCCTACACCACTACTAGCGCTAACGTATAGGCTTAAATGTCAGACCAACTTACTGTTGTTTCTGCTGCAGGCCATCTTGGACGAGCGAGAGCTGTCACCTGTTGACACCGACAACCCAGCTTATTCTTCGTTGATGCAACATATCGCATTGACTGGAAACTTTATTCTGTCCAGAGGCATGTTGATAATTATACTTCACAGCCTTCAATCCTCTGCATGATGTTCAAAAACGCCTGCATATGTTTTCACAGCCAGCCAACACCGCAGGTCCAACCTAACTGACCGTTTATCCTTCTTCGACGTGACCCCACTTCCGTCCTCTCCAAATTCATGGAGTCTTGAGTGATCTCCCTTCTCTCGTGATAACCTTACTATCACTCAACACGTTTGTGGGGTGATTGTTAACTCTACTCTATTCTTGTTGATCGCTAGCTGTACTGTAGGCCTTCTATTAGTACCTAATACTGGTACCATATGCCTGCTCATAGCTACATGGCAGTGTGCCCCCCGTGATTTAAAAAATGGTGTAACCATTTTCCTAGTCTGTACGGTCTTTTCACAATTGACATGTAGCAACATTGATACTTTACGGTTTAGAAATCATTATTCCATTTGATTACCTACATTATATTATCATAATGGGATGGAATGATATACAAGTAAACACCTCACAAAGAAAAAAAAATTATATATATATATCGGACACGCACTTACAAGTGCCATAACCGGACGGCGTGTACCTCCAGTCTCCTATGCTTCAGAGTACTGGAGAGTAACCTGGCACTGAGTTCCAAAACGTTCCCTGGGCGTCCTCGGGCCGTTCCTCATCCATGCTTAAGCATGAGCCTCTTCATCCCTTCCGAAGCCATTACGCTCTGGATGAAGGTACGTGTGTGTTTAAGAGGTATCATTACCCTCTCTACCATGAATTTTGCCTCGCCTTGTGGAATATCTTTCTTTAATCTATGACCTTTTCTCTCTGTTGTGTTTGACGTTATGTCCATGTCAGTTACCGTTTGACTTTTGTACCATTCTCTTTTTTATCTGTGGGGTATGCCGTATAAGCAATTAGTGGTAGCACTAATGTATTATCGACTTATAGGCCTTATGTATCTTATCTTTGTTAGGTCTGATCTTCTCTCCTTTCCAATTAGTGTTCTCACCACTGTGAATGTCCTCACCAATGTGATTGTCTTCCCCAATGTGACTGTCTAGATTATACATATACATATATATCCACTAGTGTGAATGTGTCTATTAACAATAATGTGTACATGAAATTTAACAATTATATACTATAGTATTTCATAGCAAACAAAAATATATTTTTATACATTTTACATAAGTCCATTAATTATATCATACATTCTTCCTTTCAGCTTCATTTACTATCTCTTTCGTAATATTAGATATGCCATACCATGGCTTCCTATCTAATTTCGTTTCTTGGCTACTGTTTTGATGTTATTCCACATTTATCTGTTTGACCTGTTGCCATGTGACTCCCTTTCCTGTATGTTGTCTGTTTATATCGTATGATCTATACAAGTATTGTAGTGTTCAGTAGCAAATGTCTGTGAGCCTTCTTGTTATTTTAAAATATCTTTGGCATCTTATTACATTCACTCACCTTGCATTCTATGATCGCGAAATCATGCATGGGGTAATGATATGCTCATTCCTCTTATGACACGATGGTATTCTAATGAAATGATGGCTCATGTGTTATGAAATTGATATATGTTTCCATGATGTGATGGTGTAAACATGGATGATACCTAATGAAATGATGACAAATGTTCTATGAAATTGATGTTTCCATGATGTGATGGTGTCATTATGGGTGATACATAGGTTGATGTGTAGGGTGTATGATGTAATTTTATTAATCGATGTAGATGATATTCTAAAATAACTTCACTTGATCTTGCTGAAGTTTGATGCTGGTCTTTAGTGTTCTTGTTCCATTCACATCGTGAGACTTCTGGTCATTAGTAGTGGCCCCTTAGATTATAGGCTGAATGATTCAGATTTCATCTAAGAACATCTTTACGTCTGGTATCTCAGTCACCTGGCATTCCCTTTCGGACACTCGGCATTCTTACCATCTGGCAATTTACAAATCGGAAAAAGTATGTATATACTGTAACAATTAAATATATTAAATACATGATAGTGTCAAATTGTTTGGATGCAATTTGCAAACATTTTATTCAGTAATTCAGAGGTTTTAGATGACATCCGGAGCACTTTCTACTCCACTTCAACAGTTATGCACAATGTTACATGCACGTTGAATCAGTCTTCAGTCTTTGTCTAATGTTGTCTACAGTCTACTTATTAGGTTAGCTAGATTGTTATTTTTGTCAGTCCAGTTGACTTTTGTCGGTTGGCGTTTCTTTAAGAGTTCAGAAAAGGTTGATGTCGTGTTAGCAACGTTTAAGATGATAGTCGTTTATCTGTCCCAACACCATCCTGACTTTGTTCTTGGTGTTGGAAGCTTTAAAGTTTTAGACTTTTGCAAATCCGAAATAGGTTTATCTTTGAAATCATTTCTTATTAATGGACTAAGACAATGGCACATAAAATACAGTTTGACTTTTGTTAACCCATACCTGTTCTTATTCATCTGGTATGTGTTTTCTGAATGTATGTTTTCTACTTTCTGTTTTGATTTTGCTGGTTTAAAGAATGTTTTAATCTTATGCAAACTGAAGGTTGCACACCAAACTTGACATTGTAGTGTTTGTATCAAATTTCCCAAGATGGTGTTGAGAAGTTTGTCATATATTGTGCCCTTCAACATTTTATCTAACCTTAATAATTTATCTAACCATGTTGTGTTATATTTCAGTGTTTGTGAATAAATATGTTTAGCACAATATTGAAACCAGTTACTTGCCCCTTTCACCTGGGTGATGATTGAAATTATTCCTAAAATAATATGAAAAATGAATATGATTTTCATTTTCATATGAATTAGCGTGAGTTCTTTTATTTGTGGTTTGTTAATAAAGTTGAATTTGATTTTGCATAGCGGTTTGTAGATTTTGCAATATTGGTGATAGTAAGAGTATCAGCTTGTCTACTTGAGGAGTATCAACTTTTAACTGATTAGGTTGATTTAATGTGGTATGTTGGCAACCTTTTCGTACTGCCATGTCGTCCTTCTGTTGTGTTCTACCGTTTTTCGTCCAAGTCAATTGGCACTGTGTGTTGTCGGTTGAGCTAACCTGTGGTGTGACATCCTTATCTTCTTCTTCTCTTTGCTTTCGTAGGTGGCCTTTAGTAACTGCACTGGCTGGTACGAAGTTTATTTCCCACTCAATTGCTTCTTCATGGGTACAATCCTTAACATGTTGGATATTCCCAATCATCAGACTTGCGCATGGGTTTGGTAGAGCTGCTGCGTATATTCTTCCCTCATAATAGGGACATCTTATGGTAATGCATGCAATCTGGTATTTCTCAACGGTACCTCCAAATGTTCTGCAGTTAACACTTCTGCCTGTGTAATCTTTCCTATTCACGAGTCTTCGGTCTACCCCTACTATGGATGCACCTGTGTCCCTGACACATGTTGTTGGCGATCCATTAACCAATGCTTGGTGGACCTTCAGGGTGCCGTTTTGAATGTTGACTGCATTGGCCTCTTGTATGGGTATACTATGGCCACACGCCAGGCTACCGTCTTTGTGAAATTCATTACAAGTTTCACAGTGTATGTCAGTGGAGTATGTCTGTAGAGTGGCTGCGTTAGTGTTTTCGTAATCGTCAGTCTCACTACTGGTGATGACATATGCAGTGTTAGCTTCTTTCAAAGCTTATCTCATTCTACAAACTTTGGCTATATGCCCATAGCTGTTGCAAAGATGACATTTGAAGCTATTGGTGTATGCGGCATCTTTGTTTACTCTCTGTGATGTTAGGTTCTTTATGTACTCATCATAGTTTGGGTTCTTGTCGCACATTTCGAGTGTCCCGTGCTGTCTTTTACAATGTTGACATTGTATTACGTAACCCTTCTTTGACCTAGGTATCTCTCTCTGTGGGTAACCTCTTTGATTGTACGACCATCTACCTCTTGTTTGTTGACCATACTGTGGAAATCTGTTGGGTCCACTATTATATCTTTGATTGGACAATCTGGCAGCCATAGCTAAGTCAAGTTTAGCCCCTTCAGCAAAAATGTCCCTATGGGCATTATAATATGCCTCACCTTTGGACTCCATGCCTGGCACTGATGTACATTTGTTCTCAATCAGAAACGTTGCCATAGCTTCTGGCACGGAAGAAATTAGTTTATCCCTCAACATGAGGTCACGTAATTTGTTAAAGTCGAAGCCTACATTGGCTGACTTAAGCCACTTGACAAAAAGTGACTGGGATTCCGAAACGTAATCTAAGAAAGTCTGATTATCCTTCGGTGCCAATGTCTTGAACTTGGTGTGCAAACCCGCCTGATCTAAAGAAAAATGTGCCAGTACCCTCTCTTTGATATAATTATAGTTTGTTCGGAGGTTCTCGGGTATAACCTCTACGACCTTCAAAGGTTCGAGGGCAAGATGGCGATGAAACGGTATTGCCCACTCTTCGGCTGGCACTTTATAATGGTTCATTAGAACCTCAAAGTTAGTTACCCAGGCTGATACTGAATCGCCTTGTGTATAGTTTCTGACGAGACCCTGGTACCGTTTAATGGGGTCCAAAGCTTCTGCTGCTATTTTTGCTTGAGCTATTTCAGCCTCCCTATCTTTCTCAAGAGTCTTTACCTTTAAGTTGCCTTCTAACTCTTTATCTTTCATTACTAACTCGGTTGCCAGTTTGTCCTTTTCATATGCAAGCCTCTCTCTTTCTACGGCCAGATCTCTATCTTTTGCTGCTATTTTCTCTTTTTCTAGATCAAGTTCTTTTTCTTTTTGTCTCTCTAGAGATTCTCTGTTCTCTCTTTCTAGAGCTGCCTGAGCCTCCCTCTCTTCTCTTGCTGCTGCTCTCTCTGCTCGTTGTTGTGCCTGAAATCTTTCAATTCTTGTTTGGCCCATGCTGCAAGATCAGGCCCTGACAAGCCACACTTTTCTCCCAAGGCAATGAATTCTTGGAGTGACGACATGGTTGACTAATAACTTATGTCCACTTAACGACCAAAGAGTATCTATCTGTATGCCAAGATCGGTGGTATCCACCCAGTAAGGAGGTGTTCTCTGTCTCGGTGAGCAGTGATGCAGTCGGTGTGTGACGCTGGTATCGTGTCACAATGTCCAGAATATTTTACAACACAGAACAAACGATAACGCCTATAAGAAATGTTAACTACATTAAACGCAGACAACTGTGAACAATTTTATGTAAAGATACACTGAGAACATATAGTCACGACGTATAGACGGACGATGTTACAAAACAACACGTGGTTCTAAACAGCAGTCAGATCTCTATAATACATTATCACACTTAATTTGGCTGCCGTTAGAATAGAACGTACCTTTGTGTATGAACCCTATTCAGGCACAAAAGTAACCCAACCAACCACCCATAAACACTTAAGACGCAGACATACACTCCATGGAGAACGTGCCCGAATAATACACCTATGAACCACCGGACAAAATGCAAACAATTACAAACAGACAATTCAACTGGCCTGTTGTGATGATCCGGCGTCGTTGTTGATGTCTGTTGATGGTCCAGTCACGCTTCCAGGACCTACAGAAGGATGACTGTAGAAAATGTGGACTTTGATGGGATCTTCCGAAAATGATGAATAATTCTCACTGTCCCTACTACTGACGACGGATATGTGATGTATTTGAGGTTTCTTCATGCTTCCATAGCTTATACAAGGGTGTACGGTTGATTGTAGAAAAAAATGGACTTTGATGTGAGCCGCCGAAAATGCTGATTGATTCTCACTGTCTATACTACTCACGGCGGATATTTGATGTTTTTGAGGTTTCTTCATAGCTGTCTTCAATTTGATAGATCTTCATCGTTGTTTTGATAATAATTGTCTTTTTAAAGCCTATATACTTGAAATAAAGCGATTCTATAAATGTCAGACGTTGGGTCGTCTCCGCAACTACGTTTGTTGCTGTGGTGTTGGTAATTTTCTCTTCAGCAAAATGACGAAATTCTTGGACTCTACAGTAGATTTACTACATTACACGGTCCACTATTAAGTTTAGCAGATGAATGCTAACCTATGTTTGGAGAAAGATGTTGTACAACACTGACAAAACATGGTCATGGCTGGAAGTGCTATATTCGTGCTGGCTGTGTAGGCTGTGATTGCAGGGTGTACTTCTCGATAAGTACATCATGTTATAAGAATATATTCATTTTTCTGTGACACTGGTTCCTTGTGTCTGTGTGACCTTCGGTGACTTTGTGACGCCTTAAATGGGTGTTTCGTGGTTTAAGTGACCCCCAACTTGCCAAACTCCTGCTTCACTTCTAGGGCTCGTCGAGCAAGTAGCTGACAATTTCCACGAGACACACAGACACGCAGTAACTGTAGTAGAAGGAACCAACGTCCTAGAATTGCACAGTGTCTTTATTCTGGATATTGTTATCTCCAAACGTACACCAAATGACATCGTGCTTCCGATACATAGAAGGGTGGATGTATCCAACAATAAACATGTAACGAATGGAATAACTGTCAATATTAATATATGCCGTTAATTATCGTTTTGATTCCTACACCACTACTAGCGCTAACGTATAGGCTTAAATGTCAGACCAACTTACTGTTGTTTCTGCTGCAGGCCATCTTGGACGAGCGAGAGCTGTCACCTGTTGACACCGACAACCCAGCTTATTCTTCGTTGATGCGACATATCGCATTGTCTGGAAACTTTATTCTGTCCAGAGGCATGTTGATAATTATACTGCACAGCCTTCAATCCTCTGCATGATGTTCAAAAACGCCTGCATATGTTTTCACAACCAGCCAACACCGCAGGTCCAACCTAACTGACCGTTTATCCTTCTTCGACGTGACCCCACTTCCGTCCTCTCCAAATTCATGGAGTCTTGAGTGATCTCCCTTCTCTCGTGATAACCTTACTATCACTCAACACGTTTGTGGGGTGATTGTTAACTCTACTCTATTCTTGTTGATCGCTAGGTGTACTGTAGGCCTTCTATTAGTACCTAATACTGGTACCATATGCCTGCTCATAGCTACATGGCAGGTGTCTATGAGTGTGTGTGCGCTCGCGTGCGTGCGTGTAGCAGCCTTTAAACCAAGTCGGTATCTCAAGTATTAAAATGATGTTATATGGTAATGATATGTTTCAAAAGAAAAATATGCACCATCATGTATAAACAAATTGAATGAGCCCTTTAAGTACCCAGTAAGCTAAGGTGGCTTTTAGTGGCCAGGTTTTAAGTCCTGCCCATTGTATATGAAATCCAGACACTATCACAACTTTGGACCAATTATCTCCCTGGAGACAGGCCAAGGACTCTAATTACTAGTAGTAAATCCCTGATTCTTGTTCCCCAAACAAAAGGTATCATGGACTAGAGCGTCACCCTGTAATTTGTCATCAGGCACCAACACCAACGACCTTCGCCTCAGTAGCTAAGTGACCCAGAAATTACAAAGAAGCCACATGTTAATGGAAATGATAGTTTAAAGTTTATTGTCCAAGCGCGGGGTATTTAAATGTACTGCGGTCTCCAGAAAGCACGAGATTGTGTGTGTGTGTGTGTGTGTGTGTGTGTGTGTGTGTGTGTGAGAGAGAGAGAGAGAGAGAGAGAGAGAGAGAGAGAGAGAGAGAGAGAGGAGAGGGAGAGATGGACAGGTGTTTCATGCATTCCGCTTCCTGAAGTGGAAGTGAAGCATATGCAAGGAATGTGTATCTACATGCACTATGCCACAAATGTCATATTATCATAACTGTATATATGTATGTATATGTTTTATTCACAATGTCACACTTAACACTAACAAACGGCAACGCTCTGTAATATACACAAACAAAAGAAACGCACACTACAACTTGTAAATACACATTGCTTTGTATGAAATAAAAGTTGAAAAAAAAATAATTGGGAAAAGCAACACAATCATGCCAACAAGACATCTCCTACAAAACATCCTAAACACTCATACGAAACAAAGAACAGATGTTTACAAAGCAATCATGATAAATTCCATTCCTTACTTCACACAAGACATCCACACAAAGCTACTTGTTCTATTGGCAGAGTACATAAATCTTATATGGACATTAAGAAACAAAGCACTATACGATTACAGAACAATCAACAAAGAAATTGTCCAACAACTTTATCAACAAAAAGTCGCAAACATTCTAATCTTAGCCTCACAATCGCAAATCTAGTAAAAGATTTGACTGAAGACAGCACATATTACAGAAGAAGCAAATAACTTGTTTTAAAGAAAGGATACTACAACTGTAAATGTGTTTATTGATGGTATTAATAATCTTACAATTATATTATTATTATTAATAATACTATTATTATTACTACTACTATTATTATTAATGTTCCCATTATTATAATTGAATGTGCAACATGAAATATATTGTGGATGGGTGTATGTGCCGTTGGCAGTAACATATGTATGCGTCTGTGTGAGGATGTGAGGATGCAGGTGTGTGTGTGTGTGTGTGTGTGTGTGTGTGTGTGTGTGGCGCATAAATTTGCACGCGCATGTGTGTGTATGTGTTTGTGTGTGTGTATGTGTGTGTGTGTGTGTGTATGCGCGCGTGCGTGCGTGTAGCAACCTTTAAACCAAGGTGGTATGTCAAGTATTAAAATGATGTTATATGGTAATGATATGTTTCAAAAGAAAAATATGCTCCACCATGTATAAACAAATTGAATGAGCCCTTTAAGTACCCAATAAGCTAAGGTGGCTTTTAGTGGCCAGGTTTTAATTCCTTCCCATTGTATATGAAACCCAGACACTATCACAACTTTGGACCAATTATCTCCCTGGGGACAGGCCATGGACTCTAATTGCTAGTAGTAAATACCTGATTCTTGTCCCCACAAACAAAAGGTATCATGGACTAGAGCGTCACCCTGTAATTTGTCATCAGGCAACAACACTAACGACCTTCGCCTCAGTAGCTAAGTGACCCAGAAATTACAAAGAAGCCACATTTTAATGGAAATGATAGTTTAAAGTTTATTGTCCAAGCGCGGGGCATTTAATGTACTGCAGGTCTCCAGAAAGCACGAGATTGTGTGTGTGTGTGTGTGTGTGTGTGTGTGTGTGTGTGTGTGTGTGTGTGTGTAGAGAGAGAGAGAGAGAGAGAGAGAGAGAGAGAGAGAGAGAGAGAGAGAGAGAGAGGGAGAGTTGGACAGGTGTTTCATGCATTCCGCTTGCGGAAGTGGAAGTGAAGCATATGCAAGGAATGTGTATCTACATGCACTATGCCATAAATGTCATATTATCATAACTGTATATATGTATGTATTTGTTTTATTCACAATGTCACACTTAACACTAACAAACGGCAACGCTCTGTAATATACACAAACAAAAGAAACATACACTACAACTTGTAAATATACATTACTTTGAATGAAATTAAAGTTTAAAAAAAAAAGATAATTTTTGTGTGGAAGGTTTCTTTGTGGTACATAACTTTGAACGCCGGAGCATAACAAATTATAACTGCATAGAGCAGCGAGAAGTGCACCCGCACTTCTGATTTAAATTATGTGAATCAATCTACGCTGGGTATTTTTTGTTGTCAAAGACTAACTAATTAATCTCCATAAAGTCAAGGATTTCTTCAGATCGGATATAGTCTATACAACAACCTGTGGAATTTAAATCTCATATTGCTGAATTGTGTATTTTTTTCAGGAATTTGTGGTGATATTCGTTGGTTTTGATATTCTGGATATTTCCCCGGAATTATTACCTGAAACAACAAATTTCAATATGTATTCGAATATCACTGAAGTCGGGATCTCGATAAATGACTACGATGTCCAGCTACTTCACCAGTCCGGAACGATAGTGTGTTCCATAACTGGTCCCGGGGCGGCTGCTAAAGCAACACCTGCACTTATTATGAGTGCCCTAACTGGTCCAGGAGGTGTACCTTTTGGGGGAGTCGTCGACCTGCATAGGTTCGAAGTTCCCACTAGGTGGTACTTTCACCTGTCAGCAGAGGTTCAGAAAGCCGTGTATGACAAGATACACGGCAAAAAGTTGTCTCTACCAAGTCTAGGGATAGACATATCACTACAACATCTAGACAAAGAAAGGGACAGGCTGACCATCCACTGGCTACCTGTCATGATTGCTCCTCAAGGAGTTAAAAAACTGGTGCACAGTATTACAGGAGACGACAAGGCTGAGGTCTTTAGGATAAAGAATGGAGCGCTCTGCAACCCAACAAAGGAAGTTCCCCATTATATACGGATCTACACTCCCGGTATAACGAACAATAACCACAGAGTGTTGATCACGATGCCGGGGAGAAAGACCAAGTGTCCAGCGAGTGGCCAAAACAACCACTGGGCAAATAAATGCCCTAGTCGACGACAATCGACGACACCAATAGAAGCAGCAGTAAGTGTTCAAAGCCAAGAAGATTTCCCACCACTCGAAAGAGAAACCTCTCCACATGGAGAGATTGAACTGACACAAACCTTCAGTAGTCAAATCAACATACAAGAAAATAACACACAAGAAAATAACACACAAGACATCAATCCAAGGAATGAAGCCTCTGACGGCTTTCAAGTCGTCAGCAAACCAAAGAAGAGAAGCATGGGCTAACAGAAGACTGCAGTCAAAACACAGCGACGACACAGAAGCAGACGACTTATCACTGCCAAAGAAAGAAAAAGTCAAATCCACTATAGGCAAGACAAAGGAAACTGAACAAGAACAACAAGAGGAGACACAAGTACAAAACGAAGATGACACATACAGCATACCAGACACTCTCTTCGTAGACACAGACACAAGTGATAAGAACGAGGATCAAGATGATCCTCTCACACAAAGTTTTGATGCTACAGACTTGCTCGCCTAAATGTACCTATGACGGATAATAACTTTGCGTGTGATTCTATACACTTATTATATCTCATTCATTCGCTTTTACTTAAATTATAATGACTAGTGATTTAGTTATTATTACTTTAAACATTTGTGGTATACGTACAAAATTACAACACATTATCACACTAATAAACAAACACAAACCAGACTTTATACTACTACAAGAAACAAATATATGCTCAAAAACATTCGCACAACATATCACCACACAGCTAGGCCTCAGACATTCATGCTTTAGTTTAGGCACACACAAAATTGGTTCAGGAACAGCTATTCTGCAGACATCAGACAGGTGGGACATAATTAAAACACACACGGATAACCAGGGACGAATCTCCATAATACAGGTAGAAAACACTATACATGCATACACCATAGTGAACATACATGCACCACCTAATTACAATCATCAACCAAATTTTTACCAAGAATTATACACCTTACATATACAAACATGCAGAGGACAAAATGTTATCCTCGCAGGGGATTTCAATTTTGTACTCTCAGATTTGGATATCGTAGGGGCAGGCAAAGCAGGAATCAAGACACAATTAAGGAGAAATGACAGAAATGGAATACATCAACTGGATATACTAAAGAATACTCTAGACACTCACAATTTAATAGACGCTTTCCGATACAGACACCCTAATAACATTGCAACAACACACAAAAATAGGGCTTACAATAGATCAGCCAGTTTAGATAGAGTATACAAACCTTCAACACACCACATAATACACACAAAACATCTACAAGAGACATTACAATACACAGATCACAAAGCAGTACTAACACATATCACTACAGACACTACAAACACAAGGCCATCAAAAAGAACACCTCATTGGAAGTTCAATAACTCCTTACTCCAAAATACAGGTTATTTACAACATGTGACACAACGTATTCTAACATACACTAATAGTCCACCCACGGACAACATAACACAAATTTGGGATTTACTAAAGAATACAATACGGTATAGAACACAACAGTTAACATCCATCATACATAAAGACAGACTACAACAAGAACATATCATACAGATAGCAATACAACTCACAAAACAGACTAACAGGAATGCACCACACCTAAACACACTAGAATCACAATTAGAACAACACCAACAACACACATTCCGTGGTGAACTCCTTCGAACTAAACTTACTAACATATCAGAAGAAAGTCCCAATAGACAACACCTTGCATTAGAGCAAAACATTCAACGCAACAGACAAATAGGAGCAATAACAGACATGCAAGGAAACACACAAACAGAGACAGTACATATACTAGAAACATTCCAACAGTACTACACTGACCTATATACAGCAGAACCCGCCAACACACAAACACAAAATAGGTTCCTAAAATACACAAAAAAATTGTCAGACACAGATAAAGACACACTAGACACAGAGCTTACATTAGCAGACATAACACATGCACTCAATCAAATGCAAAAAGACAAAACACCAGGACCAGATGGACTCACAGTAGAATTCTACCAACACTTCTTTCCTATCCTAGGCAATTTCCTTCTAAAAGTCTACCAAGAAGCTTTTAACAAACAAGAACTCCCAAACACTTGCAACATGTCATATATAACACTCATACCTAAAGACAACACAGACAAAACACAGCTGAAAAACTATAGACCCATCTCATTATTAAACACAGACTACAAAATTCTAGCAAAATCACTTGCAAACAAAATAAAAAACTTCATGCCATCACTCATTCACCCAGACCAACAGTGCAGTATTCAACACAGAAATATACACCAACATATACACTTCATTAGGGATTTCATTACATACACCCACCAGAAAGACTGTCAATCCTCTCTTTTATCTTTAGACCAGGAGAAGGCCTTTGACAGAATCTCACACTCATACTTACACAAAACACTAGCACACTGTAACATAGGACAGTACTATAGACAGTGGATAGAAATATTGTATAAAAATCCTGAAAGTAAGGTACTGGTGAATCATTCACTCACTGGCAGTTTCAGAATCACTAGATCTGTCAGACAAGGGTGTCCACTATCACCAGTCTTATATGTACTAACACTAGAACCACTCTTAGAAGCAATTAGACAGGACACTAACATTAAAGGTACATTTATACAAGGGTCAGGAGAGCGGAAATTAATTGCTTATGCAGATGACACCGCTTTCTTCCCTACAACCAACACTTCCATAACGAACATACTTCACACCTTCAGACAGTTTGGCGAAGGAAGTGGGGCCAAAATAAACATACAGAAGTCTAAAATAATGGGTCTGGGGAAGTGGAAGAATAAAGCAGACTTTCCCCCGGATCTAACAATCACAGATAACATGAAGATTTATGGGAATCACGTTTCCATCCAATCCCAGAAAAACACACACAGAAACATGGCAATCACTGCAAGGATTTCATAAGGCGAGCTATTATAAAAATGCTTGAAAAAGTCGCTTAAAAGTCGGCAGGGTCGACTTCATTGCACCGGGTTCTATCCTATATGGCTGGGTCTCTTTCCGCAGCGCGGAAAGTATCGCACAAAGCACGAACTCCGCAGCTCTAGCGACGACCCACAGAAGTCTCCGAAAAATTTAACTCGTGAACCGAAGGATGCGGCCCGGAATCGAACCCACAACCTTTGGAGCCCGAGTCAAAAGGCTTGGTCACTTCGCTACGGAGACTCCTAAAATTATAAAAATTTTGGATTTTATATCCAGGATTATCCAGCATTATAAAATTGATGGATGCCAAAGAAACAGTGATTGTAAGAAAACTTAGGGTTTGGTTGAGAAAGAACAATAACATAGAGCTATCCAAAACAACTTTGTGGAAAATTATAAGGACATTATCTTCACTTTTAGAAAGTAAAAGGGGGGTAGAAATATTCTTTGCGAGCAGCCGCATTTAGGAGCCATGAGAAGCAGATGCCTACGTGAAATAAGGGAAATGCACAAAGAAAATTATGGCATAGTGTATTTGGATGAAATGTGGATCAATGCGCACCACACAAGTGATAAGGAATGGCAATCAGTGGATGGACAGATAAAGCGATATGTGCCCAGTAGTATAGGACAGCTTTTGGTCATGGCCCATGCTGGTAATACGCATAATGGCTTACAACAGAATGCTGGGCTCATGTTCGTATCAAAGCAAACAGACAATAGGGATTATCATAATAAGATGAATGGTAATGTATTTAGATTGGCTCGAGAATACTGTGCTTCCATCCCTAGATAGACCGTCGTGTCCAATTATGGACAATGCATGATATCAATGTTGTTGCCCAAGAAGACAAAATACCTACAGCATCGAGCACAAAGGGAGCAATAAAGATATGGTTCCGAATGGAAAATATACCATTTCCAGAAAGGTATTTCTAGTCAGAATTGTTGTCCCTTGTAAAACAGACGCCAAAAAGCAAGAAATATCAAATCGACAAGTTGATAGAAGAGCATCGTCATGGGTGCTTGAGACTTCAGCCGCACCACTCTCATTTTAACCCTATAGAACAGTGGTTCTCAACCGGTGGGGAATTCCCCCCCCCCCCACAGGGGGGAATTTTGGGGTTTCCGGGGGGGGGGGGGGAATGAAGATTATTTCAAGATCGCGTTAATACAAGAACCGATTACTTGATCTTGTTTTTCCCTTCATACTTTACGCTTCTGTACGTATCACCCTTCTGAAATTCATTTTATAACGTAAGTAGATCCGCAAATCACATGTTATGTAGATGTCTAGACTTGTTTTAGTATGTGCTATTAAATTTAGCTTCAATTATTACGTATACTGTGTAGGGGCAGGGGGAAATTTTTAGGGAGGAAATACGAAAGGGGGGAATGACGTTCTAAAAATATGGTAAAGGGGGGGGGGATGACGTCCTAAAAATATTGTGAGGGGGGATGACGTCCTAAAAAATATGGCGAAGGGGGGCACGGACCAAAAAAGGTTGAGAACCACTGCTATAGAACTTGTGTGGGCTAAAATTAAAGGACAGGTGGCAGCTGCCAATGCTACATTCAAATTGTCTGACGTCAAGATACTAACCCAGTCCGCGCTATTAAATATTGATAAAAGTTACTGGAAAAAATGTGAGGACCATGTGTTGAAAGAGGAAGAGGACTATTGGAGAAAGGATGGATTGAATTTTATGCAACCGAGAGCAGTCATCAACCTACTGGAATCGTCCGACACAGATTAACGTCTGGGCAGATCGCAGACCTTATTCTACGTGCACACTTACTGGGATATTTTGCTCCAACTATTCAAACGAATTGCAGGCCCTAAACTTTACAGCATCAGCATATTGTCAATGCCAACAGTTTGTATTCCAAAGTGATGAATTTTTAATTCCGCAAGCCCTCAGCGGTGACAAACAACTGTATTGAAAACACACACACACACACACACACACACACACACACACACACACACACACACACACACACACACACACACACACACACACACACACTAAACGCATTGAATACCAACAGAAGAGTAATATTGCGGTGGAAACTGACATATTGTGGCATAACAAGAAACGTGAGAGCAAACACGTTGTCAAATTAGGGGACAACACACGCGCATACGAATCAATCTATAAACTTCAATGAAAAGAGGACCAACATCTTGGTCGTTAAGAAGAAAGCCCACTACAGAGACACTGACAACTATTTTCATAGTGCAAAACAGGTAATCATGTTCCGTCTCTGAACGGTAAACAGCAGAGTAGACAATCTTTCACGAAGACTCAAAGCGGGTCTGTCACCCATGTGTACGTGTGAACAAACTACACAGACAGCTGAACAGATCCTTACAAATGGAAACATGATGACTAAATTGCGGTATCATTTCTGGTCACTCCATACGCACATTAACGCACAGCTATTTGGAAGCTTTCACGAACTCAATATAAAAAGCTAACATGAATACTTGTGTACACAATATTAACCAGCAGCTGAAGAAACAAGAAGGAAATGAAAAATAAGGTAAGAAATATATTCCTTCTACTTTCCTGTCAATTTACACATTATTTACCCCATGCCTCTGTAAATTCTCTGTCTTTACTAATATTACACATTGCACCCCTCTCGGGATTCTCCGTGGTGAAGTGGTCAAGCCGTCTGACTCGGGCTCCGAAGGTTGTATGTTCGATTCCGGGCCGCCTCCTTCATTTCACGAGTGTATTTTTCGGAGACTGCCGAGGGTCGTCGCTGGAGCTACGGAGTTCGTGCTTTGTGCGACGCTTTCCACGCTGCGGAAAGAGACTGAGCCATATGGGATAAAAACCCGGTGCAATGCAGTCGACCCTGTTGACTTTTAAGCTACTTCTTTTACTGCACCCACTCCCATACGAATCCGGATACGCCTTGTGTCGTCATCTGAATTGGCTGGGGCATGCATTACTGTAAAAACAAATTTGTTAGCGAGAAATCACTAGTTTTTCATCAAAACATCAAAGAAATGTCGCCGCTTTCGATGATTTAAGTTGCTTTTGGACCTATCAAAGACATATTCCTTGGGTGGGGGTAAATATAAGACGGCAGGAAAAATTTCATAACGATGCAACAGACAGTTTTCAAAATAATTGATCGTGAATGACGGCATTCATTTCTGGACATACTATAATCGTTCCCACCGCTATCTAATTGAAAGTTCTGGTCTTCCCTCTCAATTTTGAGATTCTACCGGAACCCCTGCCAATCCACCGCAATCTCATCCTTTCCACATAGGGTTCTTAATCTGTTCCTTCCACCTTCTCCACCTGGTCCCACAGGCGCACAACCACCTCTCAGTTGTCCATTGGTAATCGACCACCAAGAGGTGCATTCCCTGCCAGCCTATCAGCCTGTTCATCCCCCGCACTCCCGCATGACCAGGGCAAAAAACCCATACAATTCTCACAATCTGTGACCTCTGAAGCGAGGTGAGCCATTCTATAAGAAGCTTTCCTGTTTCCACCTTACTAAGCATACTCCTTGAGTCCGCGATGAAGACAATGTGTGGTGCAGTTATCTCCTCTAACCAACGGAAAGCCGCTGTGACTGCTTCCACTTCCATTCTCATGCTGTAGGCCGTAGCAGTCCACATCAAGGATACAGATAAGTAACTTGAGTGTGTGTGTGCGCGCGCGCGTGTGTGTGTACTGTCGTTTAGTGTTTTCCATGTAGTTGTATCGGTGTGTGTTGTTTGTGTGCTAACGAAGGCTATCCCAGAGGGCCTTCACCACATCTGCCTTATCATTAATCAATCAGTTATCATTTATCAGTTGGGGTATCTTCATTGCACTCCGGACAGGTCCATAGGTGCTCAAATCCCCCCCCCCCCCCACAGCATATGCATCAGCGTCCGGTGGCTGATAGTGCCAGTTCTGTGTTTGTTGACGAGGCACCTCGTTTTCCCGATGTACTTCTCGCGTCTGGCCGTGCCGATTCTTACTCCCAAGCCTTTCATCCTGGACAGCGATGTGGATTCACTGACGTTAAAGTCCTCTGTTCTCGCCATATCTTTGAGGACGTTAATAACATCGGCACGATCCATGGGCTGGCCGTCTACAGGGGTTGCAGAGCCAGCCAGTTTATCAGCTCGTTCATTTCCCTCGACTCCCTCATGTCCCGGGACGAAGATGAAGGTGACATTACAGACAACAGACTTCCGCATGGACTCAGTCCACTGTCTACGTACAGATCCAGCTTTGACCTTCTGAATCATGCTCATTGAATCACTTAGTACACACACTTTGGTATAATGCCGTGATTCCAGCCATACGAAAGCCCGTGTAACTGCCATCACCTCCATCGTCATGCTACTCGTGGTCATAGAGTGGGAACCACTGGATTCTTGAACGGTTAGGCCCGCTGAACGGGCTGTAAACGCTCACGCACTTCTCTGCTGCTTTACTCAGATAGCCACGAAGGGCTCATCTATACAGATGGATCTGTTGTAAAAAAAAAAAGTCGACTTTTTTACAACAGATCCATCTGTATAAATGAGCACTTCTGGGCTATCTGAGTGTTCATAGATGAGCGCGTTGACCTTTGCATTGACAGTGGCAGGGTTGATACTGGTAAGACTGCAGACCTGTCTGAAGACATCTTCCGCCCGACCCATCCATGATTTGCCCCTCTTTAGCCTGTCACCCTTTTCTCTGAATATAGCGTCATGCAGAGGGTGCTGCTCATCTGCACTTATTTTTAAGTATGCACGAGCTCTCCAGATCTTGATCCTGTGTTCCATTGTCGTGAAGTCAAGGAGGTATCTCATTGCTACACAGCTGGTATCTCTCGTGCAGCCCAAAATGATGCGCATGGCTTCGTTTTGTACCTTTTCAAATCTTCCAATCTGTGTAGGGCTGACAGTGAGGATGACCAGGGCATACTCGATGCGTGAAAGCACCAGTCCTTGGAACAGAAGTATTAGCAGTCTTTGCTCGATATTGGCAGTCGCCATGACTCTCATTGCTGACAAACCTTTTCGAGCTTTCGTTATGACATAATCGACATGATCTCTGAAGGACAGGCTACGATCAAGCCTCACGCCAAGATATTTCATTGACTGAGTTCTACTCAAAATGCTCCCATCCATTCTTACTGCCGGCAGGTCTGTGTTCACAATATGGTTGTTTAGGGGGAACCATGTAACCGATGCTTTGCAGGGTTGACAAGGGCATCGACATCAGCACACCATGAGGAAATTAGATCTAGTCAGTGTTGCCATATCCCTTTGATGAAAAAGCACCAAAATCGACCCCAAAAAGCACTAAAAAGCACCCCAAAAAAAGTTAGGTGTGTATGTCATTCCCTTCAGCTGGCAGTGCCACATTTTTGTAAAACAATTGGCACTCAATAGGTGATGTGGTCAATAGCGCACACTTCACCTTTACTTTCCAGAACATTTCATGGTGCTTAGTTTCGGCTGAGTCAACCCGGGAGCAATAGTGGGGACTTAATTACATGATCTACGGGCTAACCATTAGCTATCGTGCGTCCTCTCGACGGCCTGTGCACTTGGTAAGCGAAATTGAAGGGAAAACAAATACCTCTTTTTAACGGGATCATAATATTTATTTTATTGTTTGCAAGGGACATAACTCGCCAACGTTTTTCTAAAGAAGCAATTAGTTGCATTAATTGTTAAATAATGACACAATTTATTCACAGTTAACACAATAATTTGGCTTCCTAAAGTTTTGAATACTTTTACTGCTAAAAATAATAAATGTACTTGTTAATGCAATATATACAATGTATTAACACTGCAAGCTCCGTGCACGATGTTAACGACTGTTCCCCCAATGGACGCCCTGGTATCTGGTTTCTCTTCACAACGTATAAATAGACTCGGGCCACGTGTTTCCAGCCGCATGGTATGTCTTGCCATCTCAACCAAATCAGACACACAAAGACACTTGGCAAAATCTAGAGAAGAAAATAACAGATATGTTGCAGAGGAACAAATACAAAACAACTACCATATTTGGTAGAAGTACCATTGTTAATACATATATAATTCCAAAAATACTATATCTGTGCACAGTCCTAGATCCTCCACGTCAGACTGTCACAAACATAAACAAAGAGATTAGACGCTTTGTGTTTGGCAGCACCATCTACAGTATCAAACATACTACACTCATGCAAGACAAAAAAGATGGAGGTATCGCCCTCCAAGACATAACAACCAAAATACAAGCATTTAGGATCAAACACGTAGGCGAAATCCTACAACACCCAGAAAAACATCCTTTAGCACACTATACATTGGAATTAGGCTATCTTATTAAAAACCTATTAGGAATACATCCTCAAATTACTTTGGAACTCTCCCAACATTTTACAAAACATGTATTTCAGCCATTAAAGGACACGAAAAATTACTACACAAGAAAACACATACAATCTACAGGCATTTAGTTAAATTACAAGCAACTCCAGTACACCTCAGAATTAAAAGAGGACATAGATATTTCATAAAAGATTATACCGAAACTTTCTCTAATATTCACAACAAGCAGATTACCCCAAAAGCAAAAGAAATTACATATAGGATTGTTTACAGCATGACCCCAACAACAAAGAGAGCAGCAAAAATAACTAAACAAATACTACAGTGTCAGCTTTGTAGACGGAACGTCCAAGAATCAGAAGAGCACTGTTTATTGACGGTATTAATAATCTTACAATTTTATTATTATTATTATTATTATTATTATTATTATTATTATTATTATTATTATTATTATTATTAATAGTTTTATTACTATTGTTACCATTATTAATAATTTCCCATTATTATATTTGAATGTGCAACATGAAATATCTTGTGGATGTGTTTCTGTGTCTTTGGCAGTAACATATGTATGCGTCTGGGTGTGGATGCAGGTGTGTGTGTGTGTGTGTGTGTGTGTGTGTGTTGCATGTATTTGCACGCGCATGTGTATGAGTGTGTGATTGTGTGTGTTTGTGTGGGTGTGCGCGCGTGTAGCAGCCTTTACACCAAGACGATATCTCAAGTATTAAAATGTTATATGGTAATGATATGGATGAAAAGGAAACAATATGCATCACCATGTATAAACAAATTAAATGAGCCCTTTAAGTACCCAATAAGCTAAAGTGGCCGGTAGTGGTCAGATTTTAAGTCCTTCCCAGACACTATCACAACTTTGAACCATTTATCTCCCTGGGGACAGGCCAAGGACTCTAATTGCTAATTTTAAATCCCTGATTCTTGTCCCCCAAACAAAAGGGGTCATGGACATTTTCAGGGCACTAGTGTGTCATCCTGTAATTTGACATCAGGCTAACAACACCAACAATGTGAATCTTCACCTCGGTAGCTAAGTGACCCAGAAATTACAAAGAAGCCACATTTTAAATGGAATGATAATTTAAAGTTTATTGCCCAAGCTCACGGCATTCAATGTACTGCTGTCTCCAAAAAGCATGGGATAGATCAAGATAAAATGTGCGGAGAGAGAGAGAGAGAGAGAGAGAGAGAGAGAGAGAGAGAGAGAGAGAGAGAGAGAGAGAGAGAGAGAGAGAGAGAGAGAGAGAGAGAGAGAGAGAAGAGGGAGAGATGGACAGGGGTTACATACATTCCGCTTGTGGAAGTGGAAATGAAGCATATACAAGGCATGTGTGTTTACATGCACTATGCCATAAATGTCATATTATCATAACTGTATATATGTATGTATTTGTTTTATTCACACATGTGACACCTAACACTAACAAACGGCAACGCTCTGTAATATACACAAACAAAAGAAACACACATTACACCTTGTAAATATACATTGCTTTGTATGAAATAAACGTTTAAAAACAAATAATGGAGGGCAAAATACCCTCCCGGGAATAGAACCCTGGTCTCCCGGGTGGCAGGCGGGTTACTTACAACTATGCTAACGAAATAAACAAAATCAATTTATTAAAAAATATATATTTAATCTGGCGACCGGCCCTTGTGTGTCTAGAGGCTGGTGGTCACTAGGCAATTTTGCGTTCAGTGGTTTGCCCTTTGCCTAAATTCAACACGATTCCCCAGCACGAATATAAACATTGTTGTAGAATAGAAAAGGCTAGCACGTATGGTATTTATATATGGGTAGCCATGTATGGGTGAATTCGTGTAGGTAGTTATGTAAATATAATTATGGCTTTGTGTTGATATACAGGTATTTATATGAATATATGCATATGGAAATCCCTCCCCTCCCCCCCCCCCCCCCCCCCCCCAAAAAAAAAAAAAAAAAAAAAAAATTTGGAAGCCACAATTTAAATAGAATGAAAATGTAAAGGTTATTGCCCAAGATCACGGAAATCCATGTACTATTATCTACAGAAAGAAAGAAAGAACAAACTCATGTCAATGTCCAGTGAACCAGAACAAATCCACTTCAATGTCCAGTGAGCCAGAACAAACCCACTTCAATGTCCAGTGAGACAGAACAAACCCACGTCAATGTACAGTGAGGCAGAAAAAAAACCACGCCAATGACCAGTCAGACAAGTAAATAGCCACGTCAATATCAAGTGAGACAAACGAACGAACGAACGAACGAACGTACTTTATTTTCAAAGAGTAACAAATTGGGCACGCAGGCCCTTCTTACATTCGGCCCTTCCAAACACTCATCTTTCGTTCATCAATAATGCATAATACATTCACATAGGAAAAAAACATTGTCAAATGAATGTTGTAAACATAAACAATACATACTACCATGTTATGAGAAACACACCCTAGCCATCCACCCATCCCCCATCCACACACACACCCACAGGCACACATACATGGACCCGCCCAGCCATCACCACCCTCACACCCCTACCTACACACATCTCCCCACCCACTCAACATCCTCCACTCATCCCATAACCCATCAACACCCACCACCCACATATTCTTCACCACACACGCACAGACCCCCAACCACCCAGTCAAACACACATCCCCCAACCACAGATCACAGCCTACACATACAAATATACCCGCCAACCCACACACAACCCCCACTTTCATACATTCCCCCCACACAATCTCGCCCCCACCCACCCACCCACACATCCACGCCCATACACACACACACAAATCCCTACCCCAACCTACACACACTCACCCACCCACACACGTCCACCCCCCCCCCCAAATCACACATCCCTTAACCATACATTCCTTAACCACACATCCCCCACCCACACACACCCCAACCATACACTCACACACACACACCTCCCCACACATACAAACATTCCCCACACACATCCCCACCCACCAAAACATCCCCCATCCATAAACACACACCTCCCACACACACACCCACCACCCACACATATCCTCACCCACACACATCTTCCCACCCACACACACTCCAACCCATACAATCATCTCATACATATATCTACCCACTCACGTACTCATCCCTCAACCACTCACACCCACACATCGTCCACCCACCCTCCAATCACACATCCCTTAACCACACATCACCCACACACACCCCAACCATACACTCACATACACACATCTCCCCACACATACACACATCCCCCACACACATCCCCACCCACTAACACATCCCCCATCCACAAACATACACCTCACAACCACAGACACCCCACCACCCACACACATCCCCACCCACACACATCTTCCCACCCACTCACACCCCACCCAAACACTCATCTCCCACATATATCCACCCACTCACGTACTCATCCCTCAACCACTCACACCCACACATCGCTCACCCACCCATCAACACATACATTTCCCAACTACCCACCAACACTCACACACCCAATCCACCTAGCCAAACACACACCCCCACCTTCACATACATCCTTTACCCACCAGCATTTTCCACACTCAATCACACCTAACCCACTTACCCACACACACATATACCTCACCCACACACATCTCCCCTTCCACACAACACCTCACAAATATATACAACACCCACCCTCACACACACACATCCCCCACACGCATCCCCCATGCACATCCCCACCCACATATAGCTCACCCACACACACACACACATCTCCCCACCCACCCATACAACCCCCACCTACAACACACTTACCACCCACAAATACATCCTCCACCCACCCACAATTACCCAACCCACACACACCCCGACCCACACAGACATATCCCCACCCACACACACATCCCCACACCCATAAACACCCATCCACACCCCACACACATCTCCCACTCACACATTCACCCACACATCCCTCACCACCCTCACCCACATACACATTCCCCACCCACATAACCCCGCCATCCACACAACCCCCCCCCCCCCAACCACACAACCCCCACTCACCAACACCCCTACACTTCCAACCATCACCCAAACATCCGTCCCCCATACACACACACCCACAGACTACACATCCCTTCACCCATCCAACCATCACCCATCCACCCACACACAACCCCTCCACACATACATCCCACACACAGACATCCCCCAAACACACACATATGCCTCATACACACCCACACTCCCTCGCATACACTGCATGCATGTACACATACACACAAACATACATACACATACACACATATACACACGCACATAATATAAACACACATGTACGCACACATAAACACACGTACAGTCATTCACACACAAGCACACACACATACACACATGTACACACACATATACACCCATACAGACATGCACACACACACACACACACACACACACACACACACACACATTAGTTAGTTCGTTAGTTAGTTAGTCGCAGTTCCAACTTCACAGCAACGGGTCGTCCCCATTATGCTCCGTTCCTGTGCCAGTGAATATCACACAAAACGCTCCCCACTGCCCAATGTGAAAAGTGGAAAAGACAGGAGTCTCGACAAACAACAGCCCACACAGATACACTGTGCATAATGCCGCCGCCAGAATGTCAACACACCAGTCCCCCACGAAACACCCAATTCATCTCTGATGGAATCGGCAGTCATTTTCCTATCTGGATGTTTCCTAGATGTTCACCCACACAGTCCACGAAAATACAGTTCATCACCGACAGCAGTGGCAGTCAACCAGAAGCCCAGCAGCCACGCATTTCTGCATAAGGCTAACACCGGACAACTCTGGGACATAGTCACCTGCCATCGCTCCGAACATGCAGTCACGTTACAAAAAAAACAAACTTGGGCAGATTCAAAAGCACTTCACACGAAACTCACAGCTCACAGTGTCGCGCCACGCACTCACTCAGTAGCAGGGCGACGGAACCATCAAGCCTCCTTAGTCGCCTCTTACGACATGCGTGGATAGGCTACAGTGTTGCTATTCTTTGCTTCCCTTATGGGCCCCGGCAACACACGGGAGTTGTGTTTCCCACAACACACACATACATCCACACATATAAACACACACACATAGACACACATACACACACCCAACCATCCACACACATACACGCTGCCTCACATAATCACTAAAAGTAATATGAATAAACTCCCACACTTTTCACACGCACACACTGTCGAATATCGTGAGCATCCTCACAAGAATATTCAAAATTGGGAAAAAATTAGAAAACATTGAAAATATGGAAAACGGTGATAAAAATATGTTATACATTGTGTAAGGTAAAAAAAAAAATAGTTGTGCAATTCAGTACGATAATTCATGGAATTGACATAAACGTGATGAAACAAGTAGTGCATGTTAAATTCAGTTGGCAGTAAAAATACTAATACGAAAGATGAGGATGCAGAAAAAAATATGGCATAATGACATGCTTGCGCTCAGCTCCCCCCCCCCCTCTCTCTCTCCCCCCCCTCTCTCTCTAACTATCTCATTGTCTCATTCTCTTCCTCTCTCACTCATTCACTCTCTCTCTCTCTCTCTCTCTCTCTCTCTCTCTCTCTCTCGATTATACGCACTCACTCTCACACTCACCCTCTCTTACACACACACTTACTCACATTTTCACTCTCACTCAATCTCTCACTCACTCTCCCACTTACGCTCACTCTCTTACTCTCTCTCTCTCTCTCTCTCTCTCTCTCTCACTCACACTCACTCATTCACTCTCTAAACCAAACTAACTCACTCTCTTACTCGCACACACAGACAAGAAAACAGACACACACACTCACTTACTCTCACTCATTCACTTTATCATGCAATCTCTCACTCACCATCTCTCTCTCTCTCTCTCTCTCTCTCTCTCTCTCTCTCTCTCTCTCTCTCTCTCTCTTACACACTCACTCGCTCTCACACTCACTCACTCACGCACATACAGACATACCCACAAATTCTCTCTCTCACTCACTCACGCTCCCTTACTCACTCACTCACTCGCTGACTCTCTAACTAACACTCACTCACTCACTTTCTCACTCTATCACACAGACACGCAGACACACAACACAACCTCTCTCTCACATTCACTCATTCTCTCACTTAATCTCTCACACTCACTTACTTTTACACTAACTCAGCACTCACTAACTGAGACGCATGCATGCTCTCACTCTGTATCATACTCACTCTCTCACACTCTTTCTCACTCACTCTCTCACCCACTCTCTCGCTCACACACACAGTGAAGAATGATAGTGAAAAAATGATACCAGTAGGTGACTTATGGAGGCATATAGTCGGTATGAAGTAAGTATTGAAAGAGTTTTCGGTTGAATGTGTAGGGACTCATTGGAGTTTTCATATCTGGTGGAAGGCTATTCCACAAGTGAGCATCAGAATACGCGAAACACGGTTTGTATAAGTCCAATCTAGGCTTCGGAACCTGTAATAAATTTAAGCGCTTACTGTTCATTGCATTAGATTGAATTAACGGTAGAAGGTACTCTGGGGTATTTTCAGATATAATTTTATTCACTAATTTGGCTCTGTTAAAAAGGAAGCGCTTTCGAAGTGGTAGAAGTCTTAGATGGCTGTATAATTTATTACTTTCAACGTGCTTTATGCCAGAAACTAGACATATAGCGCGGTTTTGAAGCGAACACAGTAGTTTCATATTAGATTTAGGGCAACCATCCCAGACTGTGGAACAATAATCGAGAGGTGATTGGATATAGGATGCATAGAAGTGCTGTTGTTGGTAAACTGTTTGTGCTATTCTCTTGGTGAGGACGTGAACATGAGAGCTCCAGTTTAGAGTCTGTCAAATAAAAGACCTAATGTTTTATGTTAATTTACATTAATTATATAGGTAACGTTTCCACGTAGAGCTCGAGCGGTGCCCCAGTTATGGCTAGGGTCTGTAGTGCCACGTCAATGTCCACTTAAAACAGAACAAACACGCGTCAATGACCAGTCAGGCAAGTAAAAAAGCAACGTCAATGTCAAGTCAGACCAGTACAAAGCCAATTCAATGTCCAGAGAGACCAGACAAACCCACGTCAATTTCCACTGAGACGAGAACAAACTCATGTCAATGTCCAGTCAGAACAAAACATAGCCACATCAATGTCCAGTGTGACAGAACAAATCCACGTCAATGTCCAGTCAGACCATTAAAAAGCCACGTCAATGTCCAGTCAGAACAGAACAAACCCACGTCAATGTCCAGTCAGAACAGAACAACCCCACGTCAATGTCCAGTCAGAACAGAACAAACCCACTTCAATGTCCAGTCAGAACAGAACAAACCCACTTCAATGTCCAGTCAGAACAGAACAAACCCACGTCAATGTCCAGTCAGAAGAGAACAAACCCACGTCAATGTCCAGTCAGAACAGAACAAACCCACGTCAATGTGCAGACAGAACAGAACAACCCCACGTCAATGACCAGTTAGAACAGAACAAACCCACGTCAATGTCCAGTCAGAACAGAACAATCTCACGTCAATGTCCAGTGAGACAGAACAAACTCTCGTCAATGTCCAGTCAGACCAGAAAAAACTCACGTCAATGTCCAGTCAGACCAGAACAACTCACGTCAATGTCCAGTGAGACGGAACAAACTCACGTCAATGTCCAATGAGATAGAACAAATTCACGTCAATGTCCAGTCAGACCAATAAAAAGCAACGCCGATGTCCAGTCAGACTAGTAAACGTCTCGTCAATGTCCAGTGAGACAGAACAAACTCACGTCAATGTCCAGTGAGACAGAACAAACTCAGTCAATGCCCAGTGAGACAGAACAAACTCACGTCAATGTCCAATGCGATAGAACAAATTCACGTCAATGTCCAGTGAGAACAGAACATATCCACGTCAATGTCCAGTCAGAGCAGAACATATCCACATCAATGTCCAGTCAGACCAGTAAAAAGCAAGGGCTGCGACTCTGCAGGACACCTGATGATGGTAACACTCGTAGTTGACAGATGCACGCACATAACACACGCATGCACGCACGAACGCACACAACACACGCACGGACGCACACAACACAAACACATAACACGCACACAAGACAAGGACGCACACAACACACGCACTCACACAACACAAGCACGTACGCACGCATGAAAGTAGGTAGGCATGCACGCTCAAGCGCGCGCACACACGTACGCACATACATGAGTGAACAGTGTGACAAAACAGAAAACAATATGATACTGAGATACGCGCACATTGAGAGTGGAAATCACCCAGCCACCTCAGCAATCAAGCTGAGCACTAGCGAGGAACATCTCACAAATAACAGCATGCTGAGTATACTTTATATAATTCCTTTTATTGTCATTGCCCATATCTTATGTCACATGCAACTATATGGAATCAGTCTGCCTTGTTTGTTCAGATATGTCTGGTCTTGTCACAGACTGATCTATTCCTCTCTGGTTCACAGACTGATCTATACCTCTCTGAGTCACAGACCTGATCAAGTATCCGGAGAAGGTGGAATAGCTAAGTCCATAGACAGTGGATTGCGCCACAGCTTTGACATAGACTCGGTCACGAGACTTCAGTTTCAGGATGACGGTATTTCCTGTAAAAAGACAACATCACTGTTACACTTTTGGAATAGCGTTAATCATCATCATCATGATCCTATCAGCATCACTGTCTTGCTAGCCATCATTAACATTATCGCCATGTCCAAGTTATTGCGAGCAGTTCACAGAAAAAGCACGTGTTAAGGTCAGTTGTCAGCCATTCGTGGTTGAGGCTGAGTGATTGAAAGTGAGACAGAGTATTTGGTCCGTCTGGGCCAGCTTGATGATCATGATCTATCTCGACCAGAGATCACCGAACTAAGGGTATAATCAGGACCTATCTCGAACAGACATCTCCAGAATTAATGTATGATCAGCACCTGTCGCGACCAGATATCTCCAGAACTAGTGTATTATGGCCACATAAGACAGCCTATCTGTCTTGTGTTATGAAGTGTAATTTACTGTTCTAGATAACGCAGAATTTACAGACAAGGCTGTCTACATCATGGTACCTGCTTTTATCCCACATTTCTGGGTCTGTTTGCGCAAAGCTGAACGTGGAGTTGTCGCTCAGTACACAAAACTTCTAGCACCAGTGACTATACTCCGGGGGCTCCAAACCACAGCACACACTGACAAAAGTGAATCCAACAACAGACAACGCACGCTGGTTCACGTAAACAGTGACATACAGATACTACTGGGTGCAGAGATCAATAGTGGACACATAAATACTACAGTGCGCACAGATCAATAGTGGACAGATAGATACTACAGTGTACAGAGATCAATTGTGGACAAATATATACTACAGTGTACACGGATCAATAGTGGACAGATAGATACTACAGTGTACAGAGATCAATTGTGGACAGATGGATACTACAAAGTACAGAGATCAATAGTGGACAGATAAATACTACAGTGTACAGTGATCAATTGTTTACAGATAGATACTACAGTGTTCAGAGATCAATAATGGACAGATAGATACTACAGTGTACAGAGATCAATAGTGGACATATAGATAATACAGTGTACATAGATCAATAGTGGACATATAGATACTACAGTGTACAGAGATCAATAGTGGACAGATAGATACTACAGTGTACAGAGATCAATAGTGGACAGATAAATACTACAGTGTACAGTGATCAATTGTTTACAGATAGATACTACAGTGTTCAGAGATCAATAGTGGACAGATAGATATTACAGTGTACAGAGATCAATAGTGGACAGATAGATACTACAGTGTACAGAGACCAATAGTGGACATATTGATACTACAGTGTACAGAGACCAATAGTGGACATATTGATACTACAGTCAATCACTACAGAATACAATACTACAGAAATCACAGCGTGCAGCTGTATACATATTTGTTCTTTAATGACTACATGCTAGTGTGGAACACTCAGAAATTGTTAGAATATTGGGCATCGTAAACATTGATGGCAAAGACCGGAGAATAATGCTGAACATGTATTGGAAACAACGAGCTGTCTTAAGATCTGACAACAAATTCTGAACTTTTCAACACATGAAACAAGGTTTTAGACAGGTTGATTAGCAATACCCTGTATTTTCACTAAATACACATATACAGCCAAATAATAATGAGATCCACACAATACACGCCAGGAATATCTGTTGGTGGACATAATGAGATCCATACAACACACGCCAGGAATATCTGTTGGTGGACATAATGAGATCCATACAACACACGCCAGGAATATATGTTGGTGGACATAATGAGATCCATACAACACACGCCAGGAATATATGTTTTTGGACATAATGAGATCCATACAACACACGCCAGGAATATATGTTTGTGGACATAATGAGATCCGTACAATACACGCCAGGAATATCTGCTTGTGGACATAATGAGATCCATACAATACACGCCAGGAATATCTGTTTGTGGACATAATGAGATCCATACAACACACGCCAGGAATATATGTTGGTGGACATAATGAGATCCATACAATACACGCCAGGAATATATGTTTGTGGACATAATGAGATCCATACAACACATGCCAGGAATATATCTTAGTGGATATAATGAGATCCATACAACACACGCCAGGAATATCTGTTGGTGGACATAATGAGATCCATACAATACACGCCAGGAATATATGTTTGTGGACATAATGAGATCCATACAACACACGCCAGGAATATATGTTTGTGGACATAATGAGATCCATACAACACATGCCAGGAATATATGTTGGTGGATATAATGAGATCCATACAACACACGCCAGGAATATCTGTTGGTGGACATAATGCCCTACAAGACACCCCCTGAATATTTGTTGGTGAACATAATTAAACATCATGCTTTATGCTGATGACCGGGATCTTGTCGCTGAAAATGAAACAGGTACAAGAAACGAAAGATATAATTGCAGCAGAAGTCAAAAGTAAGTCTGAAAATGTGAAAAACAGAAAATCAGAAGTAATGCTAAATATAAGGGGAAAAAAAAGAAAATAGACGGAATGGTAATTATAAAGACGAAAAGCGTTTTCCCACTTTTAACATTAGTTACATATTTTTTTACAGGACGTTGCAGTCAACCCCAGCACTTTGGCTGTTTGTGATATCTTGGCAAGTTTACGTTCAGTAGTTTGCCATTGTTTTCCGAACGACCGGCACTCATACTTTGTATGGAAACCATTCGCAAGGCGGTCTGCTGCCAAATCTCCCGCAGCTGTGTTTCGAACGCGGTATGCGGGATTTGTGTCCGTAACCCCTCGGTACGGAAACTGTGTTACCTTAAATATGAATGGAACAAATCTGAAACAAGTGAATGCATTGAACTACGTATGTATGGTAATAATAGTAATAACAGAACACATCTCAAACATGTTAATGTATTGAACTATGCATGTATTGTAATAACAGAACAAATCTCAAACAACTGAATACATTGAACTACGTATGTATGGTAATAACATAACAAATCTGAAACTAGTGAACGGACTTAACTATGTATGTATTGTAATAACAGCTCAAATCTGAAGCCATTGAATGCATTGCTAGAAAGTTGAATAGAGGCCCTAGGGATGTGTATTTACAGAAAAATTAGTCGTTTTTAATGGAAACAAAAGAAGTTTAAAAGTACAATTCAGATACAAGAGGTTCTAGAATAACTGCGAAAGAAAAGAGTGCTAGTGAAAGAAATTAAATAGAAGCAAGTGAAATATTTCGTCCACGTTAACACTTAACACTCTTACAAACACAATACTGGAGGGTAAGGTGAAAAGCCAGCCAGCAAGTGGCAAACAACAATACAAGTGGGAAGATAACATCAAGGGATAGAGGAACTGCAATTTGGCAGAATGTACAATCAAGACCAGAGACAGACAGTGTTGGCGATCCATTGCAGCCAACCTTCCTTAGTTCCCAGGAAATGTCATTTGTCAGAAAATGACAAATGATCACACAAGCGGAATGCTGTAGCATCCCGGGTCCTGTGCCTGTTTCTGTGATCAGTAAACACGAATATCAACAACAGGCTTTCTTACCTCCAGACCTGTAGGCACTAATATCAACAACAGGCTTTCTTACCTCCAGACCTGTAGACACGAATATCAACAACAGGCTTTCTTACCTCCAGACCTGTAGACACGGATATCAACAACAGGCTTTCTTACCTCCAGACCTGTAGGCACTAATATCAACAACAGGCTTTCTCACCTCCAGACCTGTAGGCACTAATATCAACAACAGGCTTTCTCACCTCCAGACCTGTAGGCACTAATATCAACAACAGGCTTTCTTACCTCCAGACCTGTAGGCACTAATATCAACAACAGGCTTTCTCACCTCCAGACCTGTAGGCACTAATATCAACAACAGGCTTTCTTACCTCCAGACCTGTAGGCACGAATATCAACAACAGGCTTTCTCACCTCCAGACCTGTAGGCACTAATATCAACAACAGGCTTTCTTACCTCCAGACCTGTAGGCACTAATATCAACAACAGGCTTTCTTACCTCCAGACCTGTAGACACGAATATCAACAACAGGCTTTCTCACCTCCAGACCTGTAGGCACTAATATCAACAACAGGCTTTCTTACCTCCAGACCTGTAGGACACGAATATCAACAACAGGCTGTCTCACCTCCAGACCTGTAGGCACGAATATCAACAACAGGCTTTCTCACCTCCAGACCTGTAGGCTACGAATATCAACAACAGGCTGTCTCACCTCCAGACCTGTAGGCACGAATATCAACAACAGGCTGTCTCACCTCCAGACCTGTAGGCACGAATATCAACAACAGGCTGTCTCACCTCCAGACCTGTAGGCACGAATATCAACAACAGGCTGTCTCACCTCCAGACCTGTAGGTACGAATATCAACAACAGGCTTTCTCTCCTCCAGACCTGTAGGCACGGATATCAACAACAGGGTGTCTCACCCCCAGGCCTGTAGGCACGGATAACAACAACAGACTTTCTCACCTCCAGGCCTGTAGCCACGAATATCAACAACAGGCTGTCTCACCTCCAGACCTGTAGGGACGAATATTAACAACAGGCTTTCTCACCTCCAGACCTGTAAGTGTTATCTTTTGATTCAGTGGCCGTGACTGTAGGCGTGTCGTTGTGGAAGATCCGCAGCCAGAAGCCCGTTTCCGGAGTTGATAAACCATGTACGAAAAACACGTACACACCAGCCTGTTGGAGCACCAATCACACATGTTTACACCAAGCAGTCAGTAAGGCTATCAATTAATCAGTCAACTAATCAATCGACCAGTCAATTCTAGCTGTCTGTCTGTCGGTCTGTCTGTCGGTAGGCCTATATCTGCTCGTCTGTCTGCCAATGCTTTTCAAAACCACTAGAACAGTATATACATAAACGGGCAGTTCAAAATGTAATTCGCAAGAAGCTTATAGTTGACAATCAATCAGGATTTCGACGGAGATATTCTTGCCTTACGGCCCTAACAAACATTGTAGAAAATCAGCACCGGAATTTAATCAACAATAATCGATATGGAGCCAGAAAAACATTCGATATGATAGGCCATATATTTTAATATTTATTTAAATGAAACACTGTGAGTGAGCCTTAAAGTAGTGACTCTAATCAAATATGTTTTGTCAAACAGAAAGCAAGTAGTATGACACAATAAATCTCTGTCTCAAACCACTGCCTTCAATATTGATGTACGCGAGGATCTATTCTTGGCCCTCTATTATTTATTTGCCTTTTATATTACCGATCTTCCTTCATATCTTTCGTCATCCTGCTATCTTTTTGCAGACGACTGTACAGTGCATACAAACGCTGGAAACTGCAATGTGCCGGGGTCATCATTTCAAAATAATAATAATAATAATAATAATAATAATAATAATAATAATAATAATAATAATAATAATAATAATAAATATAAAATAAGTAATGTAGTTGTGTGGGTGTATGAAAATCATTTGGAAACTAACATTACTAAACCAAATTAGATGTTATTAATAAACTCTAAATTTGCACAACTCACTTCAGCTTCACAACGATAATTTATGCCAGGCGATGGATGCACAGTAGGCAAACATGGTTTGGGAGAACCAAACGAAAGAGGATACACATGTGTCGAATCGGCAAAAGCGCATGACATGAAACACATGGTTCAAGCCACATCCTAGAAGATATGGACATGGAGGATTCCTGACAGAAGAATTATAAACCAGATTGGTTACATTTACATCCTGATTAGAAGAAGGTTTCGAAATGCGTTAACAATCGCAAAAATAGTTCCAAATGCAGACTGTTACATAGATCACGAATTGATTACAGGAAAATTGAAGATACAGTTAAAGAAATCAAGCATACACAAGGAAACACTAAATATGAACTGTCTACATTGAAAAATAACAAGGAAATACAAGATAATTTTAACACAGAATTAAAGAACAGATTTGATATATTGTCTGATCTAGAGATCATATTTCAAGATGTGGATGATCCATGGGAAATGTTGAAGAATTCAATCAGTTTGGCTGCAGAAACAACTATTTAACAACTAACAACTAACTAATTAAAGAAAGTAGGTCGTAAGAAACCGGTGACTGTAGAAATGTTACAACTAATACAAACAAGACTTCACCACAAAATAAATAACCCTGATAAATATGAAGAGATTCACAGAAAAGTCAGAACACTATGTAAGGAGAAGTATGGCTCGAGAATAAAATTGTATAGAAATTTAAAAATACAACACTAAAGATACCAAATTAATGCACAAAAGCATTCAGGACCTAACTAATAAAAGAATACATACATCAACAAGTTGCTTAAAAACAAAAGATGGGAAAAAATCATAATAGAAAAAGATCAGATTGTACCCGTATGGTCTGATTATGTGAAAACCTTTTATGGTGATACAAGAGAAGAACAATATGATATTCAAAATTATAATAAAGGACCATCAAGTTTGAAGGTCGAAGTTCAGTATGCCCTTAACCATATGAAAACTTTCAAGACCACCGGTTCAGACAACGTCACAGCAGAAATGATCAATGCATTAGAAGAATATGGAATAGACCAGGTCACCAGACTGCTGAAGACAATATATTATACTGGAGATATATCTCATGGATCAGGTAATTCTGTAGTTATTACAATCTCAAAGAAATCAGGAGCCTTGGAATGTAATCAACATAGAACAATTAATATAATGAGCGACATCACAAAGATTTTGCTATGAATTATCATGCAAATAGTTCGGAAGAAAATACAACCTGAAATAGGAGAAGAACCATGTGGGTTTGTAGAAAGTAAGGGTACAGTAAATGCTGTGTATATGCTGAGAACAGTAATTGAAGGCTATATAGAAGTAAACAAAGACCTACATCTTTGCTTCGTTGACTATATATGCTTTCGATAAAGCAAGACATGTCAAAATTATAAAGATGCTTGTAGATCCACAAATTGATGGGAAAGACCTTAGATTTGTAACAAACATATATTGGAAACAAGCTGGCATAAAGATTGATAATGAAGTAGGGCAATAGCAGCCTATTAAGAGAGGTGTGAGACAGGGATGTGTAATGTCTCTAGATCGTTTTTTTTTTTTTCATGTACAGTGAAAATATTCTCAAAAATATAGAAGATATGAAAGGAATCATCATTGGGGGACATAACATCAATAACATTATATATGCAGATGATACAGTACTGATTGTAGACAATGAACAGGATCTGCAACATTTAGTAGATGCGGTTGTTGCACACAGTGAACAACTAGGGGTAGAATTAAATTGTAAGAAGACACAGATTATGGTCGTAACTGGAAAGAAGAAAATACCACAATGTGATATATATGTGCACGCTCAGTGGCGAAGGATAAACTGACACGGTTCGTGAACCCGCATGCCCACGTTCGAAAGACAGCTACGTTGCGTTGTTTTTATAACGAAACAGTGTGGATGCCGATCATTCAGAAAGCAATGGCAAACTACTGAACGTAAACTTGCCAAGAGATCGCAACAGCAAAAGATGCTTGTGTTGACTGCAAGGTCCTTTACAGGATATGCAACTACCTTTTTTGTTTTTTGTTTGTTAAAAATGCAAGTAAATGGGAATATTCTTAAACATGTGAATCGGTACAATTATCTCGGAACAGTCATAAGATAATATAGAAGATGCCTTGAAGAGATTAGAACAAGAACCGCCATGGCGAAGGTAGCCTGTTGCAAGATGAAAACATATTGACCAATAAAAGACATAATTTGCAACGAGAAACAAAATATGTTGAGGTGCTACATAGAATCTGTACTTTGGTATGGATGTGAAGCGTGAGCAATGAGCAAACAGGCTAAATAACATCTGATGGCTGTGGAAATGTAGTTTCTGAGGAAGATGCGAAGAACCACAGCCAGACAGAAAAATCAGTTTAGTTTAGTCGATGGATCAACATCACGTCATTCTATTGGCACCTTGCCGTCTTGACAGACGATAGTTTGTACTTTAAAAAGGCATTATAACTTTTACCTATGGCGGTAGCGAATGTGACTGATAAGGCCAATTTGCGCTGTAAATGTCCCTTCGCAGTGGGTGCATGTGAACATGTGGTCATTTCCACCATCATGCACCATCTTACGTCTCACACGCTCGGTGTGTGACTTTTCTGCAATAATTTTCTCCTTTGTCTTTATTCCATTTCTGATGTTTGCCCTCCATGCAACATCACGGCACACGGGTGTAAACCCATAAGTGCTCCCTTCTACTCCTATCTCAAGCCTGAGTCAGGACAAACTCAGCTCAATGCACGAACTCCGAAGCACCGGCGAGGATCCTGAAGTACTTTGGGTAGATTTTCAACTCGAAATTTTGCCCGGGCAGCGCCGTTAAGCTACTCTTTTTCGATTTCCAACTGCCAAGGGATATTTTACGTGCGCAACAATACACAAGGGGGTCCGATCTCACTACACAAAGACCAGGGGAAATTTTATTACTAGAAGTCCACGTGAAAAAATCCCGGTCCTCACCGGGGCTTGAACCCGGGACCTCCAGCACTCGAGGCGGACACCATAACTCGAGACCTCCCAGCCCCCTAGTGAGCCAAGTACTACAAGAAACAAATGAAACTCGTATATCGATAAGAGAAATAAGTCGTAGGCAGTCGACATGTTTGGTTACATTATGAGAAGAAATAAATTAGGAACCTTTGTTACAACTGGCAAGATCGAGGGAAAGGGAACAAGGAGAGGGCAGAAAAGTAAATATCTGGATGTCTTCGCCACGTGTTATGGTCGATAATGAAATGATGCAAGTATGTATACAGGTATGTATGTGTGAGTCTGTGTTTATGAATGTGTGTGTGTGTAAGTGTGCCTGCCAGTCTCATAACATGGTAATATGGATTGTTTGTGTTTACAACATCCAATTGACAATGTCATTTCCCTAAGTGAATGTAACATACACAATTGATGAACGAAAGATTAGTGAATGGAAGGGCCGAATGTAAGACAGGCCTGCGTGCCCAATTTGTAACGTTTTGAAAATAAAGATTTTTGGTTCGTTCGAGACAAGAACACTGAGCTGATCCACGACTCTGGTGATCGAGTGCGATGGCGAAATATGAACGCCCACGCTTAACGGCATGGCACATGATAAATGATAACGAAAGTGTTATTGAGAACATAATGTTTGGCCTAAATTGACAGTAATCTATCGTTGAAATGGTGTTATAATTCAATCACGCGAGTCTGTTCATTCCAGAAACGGGCTTTCAGTTTATCTTAAATGAAACATGTAACTGAAACACCCAGCCTATATAAACGCCTTCATCATAATGTGTCATGCCGATAAGCGTGGATTGTCATGTTTCTCCATCTCACTCGATTACCAGAGTCGTGGATCAGCTCAGTCTTCCTGTAAAATGGGGATAGAATAAGGTGTGTTTTTTTCAGGACGTTGTTTTGTGTGTGTGTTTTTTTTTCTGGTGAAGATGTGGTGTTTTTCGTAAACTTTTTAGGAATATTTTTAACAAGAAACCACGAACGGCAGGTGGTGGCTGGAATTTTGGGGGCAGCCGACAGATAGTAGTTGGTTATGGTCTCACGTATCGCGACAGTAGGCAGAGGTCCTCTTTAACGAGTCAATGGCTACGGTCACCGACCAGTATTGTCACAGCCGGGAAAGAAAGCAACGGTAAACTTTTTATTTTTTTTATTTTTTCATATCCTTTACAGGACATCGCTGTCAACACCAGCATCTTTCAGCTGTATGTTGATCTCTTGGCAAGATTACGCTCAGTAGTTTGCCATTGCTTTCTGAGCGGCCGGCTCACATACCCCGTAAGTTACCGATGCGATTCGAACCACTGCTGATTCTTACCGTAATCACGTTACCGACGAGAGTATACGAGATTACGGAGAAAAGTCATAACCTCTAAGCCACGAAGCCGGCTAACGGTAAACTACCTTCGTTAAATATGCCTAGTTTATCATGATTCGTCAAATCACAGAACTTCTGCTATTACCACCATCAAAAGCATACATTTTACACACACACACACACACACACACACACACACCCACCCACCCACCCACCCACCCACCCACCCACCCCACACCCACACACCCCCACCCACCCACCCACCCCCCACCCACCCCCACCCCCACCCACCCACCCACCCACCCCCACCCACCCACCCACCCACCCACCCACCCACACACACACACACACACACACACACGCACGCACACACACACACACACACACACACACAAGAAAACAAAAACCGAAGTTATTCACAAAATTCTTCATCGGAGTGGTCCAATATACCTACGGCCATGGGATAACTATAATGAAAGATATAGGACATAACTAAGTACAGTACATGTCCCCAAGCCTAGGATAGATTTATACAAGAGGAGCTTGGCATACACCGCGAACAATCATCGACAAGTAGAGAGGTCATGAAGACTTGACATCGGTGCTGGTAAAGACATGAGAGAATGTATAGACTAGACATCGGTGGTGGTGAAGACATGAGAGAATGTATAGACTAGACATCGGTGCTGGTGAAGACATGAGAGAATGTATAGACTAGACATCGGTGCTGGTGAAGACATGAGAGAATTATAGACTAGACATCGGTGGTGGTGAAGACATGAGAGAATGTATAGACTTGACATCGGTGCTGGTGAAGACATGAGAGAATGTATAGACTAGACATCGGTGGTGGTGAAGACATGAGAGAATGTATAGACTAGACATCGGTGCTGGTGAAGACATGAGAGAATGTATAGACTTGACATCGGTGCTGGTGAAGACATGAGAGAATGTATAGACTAGACATCGGTGCTGGTGAAGACATGAGATAATGTATAGTCTAGACATCGGTGCTGGTGAAGACATGAGAGAATGTATAGACTAGACATCGGTGCTGGTGAAGACATGAGATAATGTATAGTCTAGACATCGGTGCTGGTGAAGACATGAGAGAATGTATAGACTAGACATCGGTGCTGGTGAAGACATGAGAGAATGTATAGACTTGACATCGGTGCTGGTGAAGACATGAGAGAATGTATAGACTAGACATCGGTGCTGGTGAAGACATGAGATAATGTATAGTCTAGACATCGGTGCTGGTGAAGACATGAGAGAATGTATAGACTAGACATCGGTGCTGGTGAAGACATGAGATAATGTATAGTCTAGACATCGGTGCTGGTGAAGACATGAGAGAATGTATAGACTAGACATCGGTGCTGGTGAAGACATGAGAGAATGTATAGACTTGACATCGGTGCTGGTGAAGACATGAGAGAATGTATAGACTAGACATCGGTGCTGGTGAAGACATGAGATAATGTATAGTCTAGACATCGGTGCTGGTGAAGACATGAGAGAATGTATAGACTAGACATCGGTGCTGGTGAAGACATGAGATAATGTATAGTCTAGACATCGGTGCTGGTGAATACATGAGAGAATGTATAGACTAGACATCGGTGCTGGTGAAGACATGAGAGAATGTATAGACTAGACATCGGTGCTGGTGAAGACATGAGATAATGTATAGACTAGACATCGGTGCTGGTGAAGACATGAGAGAATGCATAGACATGACATCGGTGGTTGTGAAGACATGAGAGAATGCATAGACTAGACATCGGTGCTGGTGAAGACATGAGAGAATGTATAGACTAGACATCGGTGCTGGTGAAGACATGAGAGAATGTATAGACTAGACATCGGTGCTGGTGAAGACATGAGATAATGTATAGTCTAGACATCGGTGCTGGTGAAGACATGAGAGAATGTATAGACTAGACATCGGTGCTGGTGAAGACATGAGATAATGTATAGTCTAGACATCGGTGCTGGTGAAGACATGAGAGAATGTATAGACTAGACATCGGTGCTGGTGAAGACATGAGAGAATGTATAGACTTGACATCGGTGCTGGTGAAGACATGAGAGAATGTATAGACTAGACATCGGTGCTGGTGAAGACATGAGATAATGTATAGTCTAGACATCGGTGCTGGTGAAGACATGAGAGAATGTATAGACTAGACATCGGTGCTGGTGAAGACATAAGAGAATGTATAGACTTGACATCGGTGCTGGTGAAGACATGAGAGAATGTATAGACTAGACATCGGTGCTGGTGAAGACATGAGATAATGTATAGTCTAGACATCGGTGCTGGTGAAGACATAAGAGAATGTATAGACTTGACATCGGTGGTGGTGAAGACATGAGAGAATGTATAGTCTAGACATTGGTGCTGGTGAAGACATAAGAGAATGTATAGACTAGACATCGGTGCTGGTGAAGACATGAGAGAATGTATAGACTAGACATCGGTGCTGGTGAAGACATAAGAGAATGTATAGACTTGACATCGGTGGTGGTGAAGACATAAGAGAATGTATAGACTTGACATCGGTGCTGGTGAAGACATAAGAGAATGTATAGACTTGACATCGGTGGTGGTGAAGACATGAGAGAATGTATAGACTAGACATCGGTGCTGGTGAAGACATGAGAGAATGTATAGACTTGACATCGGTGCTGGTGAAGACATGAGAGAATGTATAGACTAGACATCGGTGCTGGTGAAGACATGAGATAATGTATAGTCTAGACATCGGTGCTGGTGAAGACATGAGAGAATGTATAGACTAGACATCGGTGCTGGTGAAGACATGAGATAATGTATAGTCTAGACATCGGTGCTGGTGAAGACATGAGAGAATGTATAGACTAGACATCGGTGCTGGTGAAGACATGAGAGAATGTATAGACTTGACATCGGTGCTGGTGAAGACATGAGAGAATGTATAGACTAGACATCGGTGCTGGTGAAGACATGAGATAATGTATAGTCTAGACATCGGTGCTGGTGAAGACATGAGAGAATGTATAGACTAGACATCGGTGCTGGTGAAAACATGAGATAATGTATAGTCTAGACATCGGTGCTGGTGAAGACATGAGAGAATGTATAGACTAGACATCGGTGCTGGTGAAGACATGAGAGAATGTATAGACTTGACATCGGTGCTGGTGAAGACATGAGAGAATGTATAGACTAGACATCGGTGCTGGTGAAGACATGAGATAATGTATAGTCTAGACATCGGTGCTGGTGAAGACATGAGAGAATGTATAGACTAGACATCGGTGCTGGTGAAGACATGAGATAATGTATAGTCTAGACATCGGTGCTGGTGAAGACATGAGAGAATGTATAGACTAGACATCGGTGCTGGTGAAGACATGAGAGAATGTATAGACTAGACATCGGTGGTGGTGAAGACATGAGAGAATGTATAGACTAGACATCGGTGCTGGTGAAGACATGAGAGAATGCATAGACATGACATCGGTGGTTGTGAAGACATGAGCGAATGTATAGACTAGACATCGGTGGTGGTGAAGACATGAGAGAATGTATAGACTTGACATCGGTGCTGGTGAAGACATGAGAGAATGTATAGACTAGACATCGGTGGTGGTGAAGACATGAGAGAATGTATAGACTAGACATCGGTGCTGGTGAAGACATGAGAGAATGTATAGACTTGACATCGGTGCTGGTGAAGACATGAGAGAATGTATAGACTAGACATCGGTGCTGGTGAAGACATGAGATAATGTATAGTCTAGACATCGGTGCTGGTGAAGACATGAGAGAATGTATAGACTAGACATCGGTGCTGGTGAAGACATGAGATAATGTATAGTCTAGACATCGGTGCTGGTGAAGACATGAGAGAATGTATAGACTAGACAACGGTGCTGGTGAAGACATGAGAGAATGTATAGACTTGACATCGGTGCTGGTGAAGACATGAGAGAATGTATAGACTAGACATCGGTGCTGGTGAAGACATGAGATAATGTATAGTCTAGACATCGGTGCTGGTGAAGACATGAGAGAATGTATAGACTAGACATCGGTGCTGGTGAAGACATGAGATAATGTATAGTCTAGACATCGGTGCTGGTGAAGACATGAGAGAATGTATAGACTAGACATCGGTGCTGGTGAAGACATGAGAGAATGTATAGACTTGACATCGGTGCTGGTGAAGACATGAGAGAATGTATAGACTAGACATCGGTGCTGGTGAAGACATGAGATAATGTATAGACTAGACATCGGTGCTGGTGAAGACATGAGATAATGTATAGTCTAGACATCGGTGCTGGTGAAGACATGAGAGAATGTATAGACTAGACATCGGTGCTGGTGAAGACATGAGAGAATGTATAGACTAGACATCGGTGCTGGTGAAGACATGAGAGAATGTATAGACTAGACATCCGTGCTGGTGAAGACATGAGAGAATGCATAGACATGACATCGGTGGTTGTGAAGACATGAGAGAATGCATAGACTAGACATCGGTGCTGGTGAAGACATGAGAGAATGTATAGACTAGACATCGGTGCTGGTGAAGACATGAGAGAATGAATAGACTAGACATCGGTGCTGGTGAAGACATGAGATAATGTATAGTCTAGACATCGGTGCTGGTGAAGACATGAGAGAATGTATAGACTAGACATCGGTGCTGGTGAAGACATGAGATAATGTATAGTCTAGACATCGGTGCTGGTGAAGACATGAGAGAATGTATAGACTAGACATCGGTGCTGGTGAAGACATGAGAGAATGTATAGACTTGACATCGGTGCTGGTGAAGACATGAGAGAATGTATAGACTAGACATCGGTGCTGGTGAAGACATGAGATAATGTATAGTCTAGACATCGGTGCTGGTGAAGACATGAGAGAATGTATAGACTAGACATCGGTGCTGGTGAAGACATAAGAGAATGTATAGACTTGACATCGGTGCTGGTGAAGACATGAGAGAATGTATAGACTAGACATCGGTGCTGGTGAAGACATGAGATAATGTATAGTCTAGACATCGGTGCTGGTGAAGACATAAGAGAATGTATAGACTTGACATCGGTGGTGGTGAAGACATGAGAGAATGTATAGTCTAGACATCGGTGCTGGTGAAGACATAAGAGAATGTATAGACTAGACATCGGTGCTGGTGAAGACATGAGAGAATGTATAGACTTGACATCGGTGGTGGTGAAGACGTGAGAGAATGTATAGTCTAGACATCGGTGCTGGTGAAGACATAAGAGAATGTATAGACTAGACATCGGTGCTGGTGAAGACATGAGAGAATGTATAGACTAGACATCGGTGCTGGTGAAGACATAAGAGAATGTATAGACTTGACATCGGTGGTGGTGAAGACATAAGAGAATGTATAGACTTGACATCGGTGCTGGTGAAGACATAAGAGAATGTATAGACTTGACATCGGTGGTGGTGAAGACATGAGAGAATGTATAGTCTAGACATCGGTGCTGGTGAAGACATGAGATAATGTATAGACTAGACATCGGTGGTGGTGAAGACGTGAGAGAATGTATAGTCTAGACATCGGTGCTGGTGAAGACATAAGAGAATGTATAGACTAGACATCGGTGCTGGTGAAGACATGAGAGAATGTATAGACTAGACATCGGTGCTGGTGAAGACATAAGAGAATGTATAGACTTGACATCGGTGGTGGTGAAGACATAAGAGAATGTATAGACTTGACATCGGTGCTGGTGAAGACATAAGAGAATGTATAGACTTGACATCGGTGGTGGTGAAGACATAAGAGAATGTATAGACTAGACATCGGTGCTGGTGAAGACATGAGATAATGTATAGACTAGACATCGGTGCTGGTGAAGACATGAGAGATGGAGAGACTTGACATCGGTGCTGGTGAAGACATAAGAGAATGTATAGACTTGACATCGGTGGTGGTGAAGACATAAGAGAATGTATAGTCTAGACATCGGTGCTGGTGAAGACATAAGAGAATGTATAGACTAGACATCGGTGCTGGTGAAGACATTAGAGAATGCATGGACTAGACATCGGTGCTGGTGAAGACATGAGAGAATGTATAGACTAGACATCGGTGGTGGTGAAGACATGAGAGAATGTATAGTCTAGACATCGGTGCTGGTGAAGACATAAGAGAATGTATAGTCTAGACATTGGTGGTGGTGAAGACATAAGAGAATGTATAGACTTGACATCGGTGCTGGTGAAGACATAAGAGAATGTATAGACTTGACATCGGTGCTGGTGAAGACATAAGAGAATGTATAGACTAGACATCGGTGCTGATGAAGACATGAGAGAATATATAGACTAGACATCGGTGCTGGTGAAGACATGAGAGAATGTATAGACTTGACATCGGTGCTGGTGAAGACATGAGAGAATGTATAGACTTGACATCGGTGGTGGTGAAGACATAAGAGAATGTATAGACTTGACATCGGTGGTGGTGAAGACATGAGAGAATGTATAGACTTGACATCGGTGGTGGTGAAGACATGAGAGAATGTATAGTCTAGACATCGGTGCTGGTGAAGACATGAGAGAATGCATAGACTAGACATCGGTGCTGGTGAAGACATGAGAGAATGTATAGACTAGACATCGGTGCTGGTGAAGACATGAGAGAATGTATAGACTTGACATCGGTGCTGGTGAAGACATAAGAGAATGTATAGTCTAGACATTGGTGGTGGTGAAGACATAAGAGAATGTATAGACTTGACATCGGTGCTGGTGAAGACATAAGAGAATGTATAGACTTGACATCGGTGCTGGTGAAGACATAAGAGAATGTATAGACTAGACATCGGTGCTGATGAAGACATGAGAGAATATATAGACTTGACGTCGGTGGTGGTGAAGACATAAGAGAATGTATAGACTAGACATCGGTGCTGGTGAAGACATTAGAGAATGCATAGACTAGACATCGGTGCTGGTGAAGACATGAGAGAATGTATAGACTAGACATCGGTGGTGGTGAAGACATGAGAGAATGTATAGTCTAGACATCGGTGCTGGTGAAGACATAAGAGAATGTATAGACTTGACATTGGTGCTGGTGAAGACATAAGAGAATGTATAGACTTGACATCGGTGCTGGTGAAGACATAAGAGAATGTATAGACTTGACATCGGTGCTGATGAAGACATGAGAGAATATATAGACTTGACGTCGGTGGTGGTGAAGACGCGAGAGACAACGTAGTCTTACCTTGGATGCGGTGAAGACACCTGTATTGCTGTCGTAGGCGCTTCCAAAGTTAATGAAAACATTTGGGAACGTGATCGTCTGATTGAGTGCAATGGACGTAGTCTGAAGGATTGAGGCAGAGAAGGCCACAGTTCCTGGGAATAGATGTCGCTAATAATATGAATAATTGTAGTTAGTGGATTTGCTATCCTCTAAATGTGTTCTCTCTTATCTTTAACATCGTTATAGTTAGTTAGTTAGTTAGTTAATTAGTTATTTATTTATTTATTTATTCAGTCAATCAGTCAGTCAGTCAGTTAGTTAGTTAGTTAATTGATTATTTAGTCAGTCAGTCAGTCAGCCAGCCAGTCAGTCAGTCAGTCAGTCAGTCAGTCAGTTAGATAGATAGATAGATAGTTAGTCGACAAATCACCCTCATTGCACATTGAACCATTCAGTCCATAAGTGCTCGGATCCCCTAATCAGTAAATCCCGCAGCGAGGAGCGGCTAACGACACCAGTTATGTGTTGTTTATTAATCTTCTTTGGCTTCCCGCGTAGTGATCTCGCATCTTGACCATGGTTGTAGATTCACAGTCATTAATTGGTTCTTGCGAACGACTTACTTCTCGTAAAGCATTCAGAATGTCAGCCTGGTCCATGGCTTCTATAGTAACCTTGCCTGCAAGCTTGTCAGCCCGCTCATTTCCTTGTACAAACGCATGCCCTGGCACGAAAATAAAACTAATCTTTGACAGCCGAGGCCGCTCCAGAGACAGCAACCAGTCTCTTCGGATCCACCCCATCACTATCTTCCTGAGCATGCTCATTGAGTCACTAAGGAAACATGCCCTAGTGAATGTCTTGTGTCTCGAGCCATGTTATTGCTTTACTTACTGCCTTGACTTCCATAGTGAGGCTACTTGTGGTCAAAACGAAAGCACCAAAATCTTACTTCCGTAATTCTCCCTCCGCTCTGAGCCGTAAAGGCCAATGAACTTCTCACTCGTCGAACGACCAACCCATCTGTGTAAATGACAGCATCACCCTCTAAAGAATTCTCGAAAATAAACGTCTCTACTTCCGCCTCCACAACAGCCGGATTTTCTTGTCTGCATTTTCTGTCTAGTTGGATGCAAAATGAAAAGGACGTACAGACATATGCGGGCACTTGTACCCACTCCTCGCCAGGTTATAAGTCCTCAAGTGAACACACCTGCTGAAGAATGTCTTCGGCTTGACCCACCCACGACCTACCTCTTTTTAACCTGCTGCCCTTAACTTTCTTAATTTCACTACGTAGTGGATGTTGTGTGTTTGCGTTGACTCTGAGGCAGGCACATGCTCTGCAAATTTGTATTCTGTCCCCAATGGTTGGAAAATCAAGAAGGTAGCGTATCGCCCTGTATGCTGTATCTCTTGTACATCCAAGAATAATACGCATAGCTTCGTTCTGTATTCTTTCCATCCTTTCCATCTGCTTACGGCTGAGAGTCAGGATCGTGATCGCACACTCAAAAACAGAAATGACCATACCCTCGTAAAGAAGACATAGATGGCGCTGCTCACAGTTTTCCGCCACCATAACCCGCATCGCAACCAAACCCCGCTAGGCCTTTGTTATCACCTGGTCTATGTGCTCATTATAAGCAATGCTTCCATCAAAACGTATCTCCAGGTAATTCATTGCGTGCGTTCTTTCAACAGTCTCTGAACACAGATTTACTGTTGGTGTTGGAGAGTCCGCAATATGGTTATTCAAAGAGAACTGCTGCCTTCGTTTGGTTGACCATTGTCTCAGATTCCATACACCAAGTGCTTATGCGATTTAGTTCTGTTTGTAGTTCCACAGCAACCCGATCTCTATCCTTACCCTGACCATACACTAACACTTCGTCGGCATAAGACAGTATCTTCCCGGTCCAGTGATCTGCTCGCAGGTGATTCTCACAGTGTAGGCGTTGAACAGAACCGGAGATAATGGTGATCCCTCTGGCAGGCCAGGATATATTGTTGTTGGTTCCGAAGTTCCAACTCCGACATCTAAAATCTATTTTTCGTTGGAAAAGGGCTGCGGCGATCCAACTAAGAAGGAGTGGACTTATCTTGAGTGTAACAAGCTGAAGCATTAAGAAATCTAATGGTACTCTGTTATACGCGTCCTTCCTTTCCATCGGCGCAGCACATGTTTCAATGCCTGAGTGGACACCTTCATAGACATCATGGGCAAAAACTGCTGCGCTGGTCCTGATTTCTCTTTTTGGACAGCACCCTCTAAGGGTAGGTTGGAAACAACCTTGCCTCTCTAGCTGGCTTGGTATATTTCTGGCAATCAACATCTCCAGCAGCTTACCTATTGTATTTTGCATGGTTATTACCCGGTATCCAAGAATTTTTGTGTGGTCTTTACCAGGCTTCGGCAAGGGAATCAGATAGCTGTGTAACCACTCTTCCTTTATGCTAGCATATCCTATGCTGTTGTTGTACATATCTGCTAGTTCCTCTAGCTCAGAGGTTCCCAAACCACGGCCCGAAGGACACTTGTGGCCCGCCAGCTGTCCGAAAGTGGCACGCGAGGCCTCGAGCAGTCGTTTTCCGCTATGAACGTTATAAAAAAAAAAAAACAAGCAACGTTCCAGACTCACTGACAGTAACCTAGCTGCGCTTATAACTTTGGGCACGACATATTTGTGCCCAGACATTGATAAACTGGCATCTGAACTTAAGTAACTGGTTTTGACGAACAGTTACAATTGTAAATCAATTACATTAATACCGATTTTCGAAACTGATTTTTTAATTTAAGTTATAAGAATTAAGAATGATATTGCACGACTTTTATAATTGTATAATGTTGTAGCCCGCTTAACTACCGACAATAGTAGATACGGCCCTCTGCTTGAAAAGCTTGGGAACTACTGCTTTAGCTCGTTGTCGGTACACATACTGATGTCGTCATACCTTATACCATCTGTTTCTTGTTCGTCGAAGCACAGCCCTGATCTCTTTCACTGTCACTGTGTCGTCAACTGCAATGTTCTGGGCCTTACACCTGTCTGAAGTAACCGCCTGGGCACAATTTCGGCCTCTCATGTCTGTCTGGTTGCCTGCTCTAGATAGCGTGACTTGTCTGTGCTTATTCTTTGACACAACTCTGACCATTTTTTCACTGTTAACCATTTTAACAGTTTTTTTTTTTTTAAAATAGCTAACCTTTGTTTCCTTCTCTCTTTCCAAGTGCACAATAAGACTAGGATGGGCAACTCTGTTCTTCTTGGCGTTTTGCCAAGTCCTTACAGCACCTCGCCTATTCACCCAGGCCTTCTCCATCTCACAATTCCACCAAGGGCGCTGCTCCCAGCTTTTTGTCCTGCCGTGATGATTCCTGCGTTTGTCGCTCCGTATTTTGCTCACCACATCTTGCCTTGAACTGTCATACTTGAAGGTCTTGACCGTTGACTTGTGCTGCCTGGTTCTGCCGTTCTCCACCAATATGCTGCAAGAGTGGTGGTCGCTGCTGTGGTGCCCTTGGACACTCCATCTACACACTGACATGAGAGAAGGAGACACCAGCGCCAGTTAGTTGGTTAGTTAGTTAGTCAACAGATCAACCTCATTGCACATCGAACCATTCAGTCAATAACCGTTTGGATCCCATCCTCAGTAAATCCCGCAGCGTATAGCGGCTAACGACACAAGTTCTATGTTGTTTATTGATCTTCTTTGGCTTCCCGCGTAGTATTCTTGTTTGCCCTCTTTTAATTTGCTGTTCTCGCATCCTGACCATGGTTGTAGATTCATAGTCATCACTTGGTTCTTGTGTACGACTTACTTTTCGTAAAAGATTAAGAATATCAGCCTGGTCCATGGCTCGTCCGCCTTCCACAGCAGCCTTACCTGCAAGCTTGTCAGCCCGCTCATGTCCTTGTACAACAGCATGCCATGGCACGAAAATGAAACTAATCTTTGTTAGCCGAGGCCGCTCCAGAGACAGCAACCACTCTCAATCTTCCTGTTCATGCTTATTGAGTCACGAAGGAAACATGCCCTTGTAAACGTCTGAGTCTCGAGCCATGTTATTGCTTTACTTACTGCCATGGCATTTATAGTCAGGCTACTTGCGGTCAAAGCAGAAGCACCAGAAACCTCCTTCACAATTCTCCCTCCGGCCTGAGCCGTAAAAGCCAATGAACTTCTCACTCGTCGAACGACCAACCCATCTGTGTAAATGACATCTTCACCCTCTAAAGAATTCTCGAAGATAAATGCCTGTACTTCCGCCTCCACAACAGCCGAATTTTCTTGTCTGTATTTTCTGTCTAGTTGGATGCAAACTGAAAAGGACGTACAGAACTCTTTTGGCACCCACTCCTCGCCAGGTTCTAAGTCCTCAAGTGTACACACATGTTGAAGAATGTCTTCGCCTTGACCCATCCACGACTTTCCCCTTTTTTAACCTGCTGCCCTTTAACTTCTTAATTTCACTATATATTGGATGCTGTGCGTTTGTGTTTACTCTGAGTTAGGCGCGTGCTCTACAAATTTGTAATCTGTCCCCAATGGGTGGAAAATCAAGAAAGTAGCGCATCCCTCTGTATGCTATATCTTTTGTACATCCAAGAATAATACGCATAGCTTCGTTCTGTATCCCTTCCATCCTTTCCATCTGCTTACGGCTGAGAGTCAGGATCGCCATCGCATACACCAAAACAGAAAGGACCAGATCCTCGTAAAGAAGACATAGGTGGCGCTATTCAAAGAGTGCCGCCGCCATCACCCGCACCGCAGCCAAACCCCGCTTGGCCTTTTCTTTCTATATAGTTAGCTATGTTGTGTGACATAAGGTGATATAATCAACTACACAGATGGTTCATTTGTGGGACACCAGGTGATATAATCATCCACACAGACTGGTCTGTTGTGTGACACAGAGTGAAATAATAATCTACACAGATGGGATATTGTGTGACACCAGGTGATATAATCATCTACACAGATGGGTCTATTATGTGACACCAGGTGATATACTCATCTACACAGATGGGTATGTTGTGTGACACCGAGTGATATACTCATCAATACAGATGGGTCTATTGTGTGACACCAGGTGATATAATCATCTATACAGATGGGTCTGTTGTGTGACACCGAGTGATATACTCATCTATACAGATGGGTCTATTGTGTGACACCGGGTGATATAATCATCTACACAGATGGGTCTATTATGTGACACCGGGTGATATACTCATCTACACAGATGGGTATGTTGCTGGACACAAGGTAATATAATCATCTACACAGATGGGTTTGTTGTGTGACACCGAGTGATATAATCATCTACATAGATGAGTCTTTTGTGTGTCACAAGGTGATATAATCATCTACACAGATGGGTCTGTTGTGTGTCACCGGGTGATATAATCATCTACACAGATGGGTCTGTTGTGTGACACCGGGTGATATAATCATCTTCACAGAGTGGTCTGTTGTGTGACACATGGTGTTATAATCATCTACACATATGGGTATGCTGTGTGACACAGGGTGTTTTAATAATCTACACAGATGAGTCTGTTGTGTGACACCTGGTGATATAAACATCTACACATATGGGTTTGTTGTGTGACACAGAGTGATATAATCATCTACACAGATGGGTCTGTTGAGTGTCACCCGGTGATATAATCATCTACACAGATGGGTCTGTTGTGTGACACCGAGTGATATACTCATATACACAGATGGGCCTGTTGTGTGACACAGGGTGTTATAATCATCTATACAGATAGGTCTGTTGTGGGACACAAGGTAATATAATCATCTACACAGATGGGTCTATTGTGTGTCACCGGGTGATATAATCATCTACACAGATGGTTCTATTGTGTGACGCAGGGTGTTATAGTCATCTACACAAATGGGTCTATTATGTGACGCAGGGTGTTATAATTATCTACACAGACGGGTCTGTTGTGTGACACCGGGTGATGTAATCATCTACACAGATGAGTATGTTGTGTGACACATGGTGATATAACTATCTACACAGACAGACAGACAGACAGACAGACAGACAGACAGACAGACAGACAGACAGACAGACAGACAGACAGACAGACAGACAGACAGACAGACAGACAGACATTTACACACATGCTGTTGTGTCCAGAGACATTTACACACATATTTTGTTAAGAAACATTCACGCACATGCCATTAGGTTAGGTTACTCACGGATTTCTGCACCACTGGCTGAGAACATCACAGCGCAGATGGAGATTACGGCAAGCAACATCATGGTAGATATCTGTACTAGAGATAGGGCACCGGAGACTCAACAACTGGAATGCTATAACAGACATGAAGGTGTGGACTTTGCATTCAGTAATACTTGACACGAATACATTATATCTGGATGGGAATACATCACACTTGGAGAGGAATACATCACACTTGGAGAGGAACACATTACAGTCGGAGAGGAATACATCACACTTGGAGAGGAATACATTACACTTAGAGAGGAATACATCACGCTTGGAGAGGAATATATCACACTTGGAGAGGAATACATCACACTTGGAGAGGAATACATTACACTTAGAGAGGAATACATCACACTTGGAGAGGAATATATCACACTTGGAGAGGAATACATCACGCTTGGAGAGGAATACATCACACTTGGAGAAGAATACATTACAGTTGGAGAGGAATACATCACACTTGCAGAGGAATACATTACACTTAGAGAGGAATACATCACGCTTGGAGAGGAATACATCACACTTGGAGAAGAATACATTACAGTTGGAGAGGAATACATCACACTTGCAGAGGAATACATCACTCTTGGAGAGGAATACATCACACTTGCAGAGGAATACATCACGCTTGGAGAGGAATACATCACACTTGGAGAGGAACACATTAAAGGCAGAGAGTAATGCATTACAGATAGAGAATAATACAATACAGGTGGAGGGGAATACATTACAGGTGGACAATAATACATTACAGGTCGAGGGGAATACTTTACAGGTGGAGGGGAATACATTACAGGTAGAAAATAATACATTACAGGTAGACAATAATACATTACAGTTGGAGTTGAATATATTACAGGTAGAGGGGAATACATTACAATTAGAAGATAATACATCATAGATGGAGGGGAATACATTACATGTAGAGAGTAATACATTACATTTAGACAATAATACATTTCAGATGGAGAGTAATAGTTTACACGTAGACAATAATACATTACAGCTCGAGTAGAATACATTACATGTGAAGTGTAATTAAGTTGCATGTCCTTCACAGGACGTAGCAGTTAACCCCAGCATTTTCGCTGTTCGTGATTCCTGGGCAAAGTTTACGTTCAGTAGTTTGCCATTGTTTCTGAACGACCGGCCCCTATACCTTTTTCGAAAAAACCAGCATCGCTGTGTTTCGAACCCGGGTATACGGGCTCACAAACCGAGTTCGCAAGCCCTTAGCCACAGAGACAGGAAGTGTAATACATTACATGTAGACAATAATACATTACAGGTGGAGAGTGATATATTACATGTAGAAAATAATACAATAAAAGTTGGAGGGAAATACATTACATGTAGAGAGTAATAATTACCGGTGGAGAGTAATACATTACACGTAGACAATAATACATGACAGGTTGAGAATAATACCTTAAATATATACAATATTACATTAAAGGTATAGGTGAATACATTACAGGTGGAGATTAATACCTTACAGGTGGAGAGCAAAACATTACACGTAGAAAATAATACATTACAGGTGGAGGGGAATACATTACGAATACATTAAAGGTGGAGGGGAATACACTGCAGGTAGACAATAATACATTACAGTTGGAGGGGAATGCATTGCAGGTAGACAGTAATACATTACAGGTAGACAGTAATACATTAACGGTGGAGGGGAATACATTACAGGTGGAGGTTAATTTATTACATGTGGACAATAATACATTACAGGTTGAGGGGAATACATTTCAGTTGGAGGGGCATACATTACGGGTAGACAATTATATATTACAGGTGGAGGGGATTACATTACATGTAGAGAGTAATACATTACAGGTGGAGAGTAATACATTACATGTAGACAATAATACAATACAGGTAACATCACATGTAGAGAGTAATACATTACAGGCGGTGAGCAATACATTACATGTAGACAATAATACAATACAGGTAGAGAATAATACATCACATGTAGAGAGTAATACATTACAGATTTTATAGAGGTAGCTAATTTTATAGAGATAGCTGATTGTATAGAGGTAGCTGATTTTATAGAGATAGCTGATTGTATAGAGGTAGCTGATTTTATAGAGATAGCTGATTTTATAGAGATAGCTGATTTTATAGAGGTAGCTGATTTTATAGAGATAGCTAATTTTATAGAGATAGCTAATTTTATAGAGATAGCTGATGTTGTAGAGATAGCTGATTTTGTAGAGGTAGCTGATTTTATAGAGGTAGCTGATTTTATAGAGGTAGCTGATTTTATAGAGATAGCTGATTTTATAGAGATAGCTGATATTGTAGAGGTAGCTGATGGTGTAGAGATAGCTGATGTTGTAAAGATAGCTGATGTTGTAGAGATAGCTGACCCACCAACTAACTCGCCTCGTTTCAGTGACCACACAGCCTGTGTTGGTCCACGGTTGTTTATTCAACATATTCACAGCAACCCCTAGACAAAATATTTAGAGGCCACTCCACCATCCGCTGCCAGGTGGACTCGCTTAGTAGTAGAACAGGCTTCCACCTCAACGGAAGTAGCTATAATGAATCTATAAATGTTAGCATGATATAATTGCTGAATTAAAAAGGAGAATGGACATGTCCAAACTCTGGATAATTCCATGCAGGCTGCATCTCCTTCAAAAGCCAACCGATGGTATGAGACAGGTCCAGCAAAGGTATGTGTACCAACACAGTCCAGACTATTCCATTAATTCGCAATGGGTAGGTGTGTGTACCAACACAGTCCAGACTATCGCATGAGGCTACGTAGCAAAGGCATGTTTGTATATAACGACAGCCCAGACCATATAGTGTGTGTATAAATACAGCACCGATAAACGCACTCTGTTAAGTAACAGACGTGTGTGTTTGCGCTTGCGCGTATAGGCGCACTGTCTCTGCACCGCCACATAATGATGACCTGAGTACTGGCTCTATGATTGGACTCTATCAAATTCTCTGGATTGTTCAGGTGAATTTCCCCTATCACGTACTTCCCCTAAGCTGCAGAATTCAACTAGTTTATGAAAACTATTCAGTTGGATGCAGCTCAGAAAGGCCTAGCCATTTTCTGTTCTGCCCGCCTTCACACGGTTGACCCTGTCAGTTATTGAGTTGAGTTGAGTTAAGAACCGACATCACTGCACTCAGGACATTCCCATACGTGCTCCGTCCCCTCGTTCAACAGCCAGCGAAGAGTCATACTACTAATCGTTCCCACCGCTATCTGATTAAAAGTTCTCCTGGTCTTCCCTCTCAGTTTTAAGATTCTTCCAGAACCCCTGCCGATCCCCCGCAATCTCATTCTTTCCACATATGGGTTCTCAATCTGTTCCTCCGCCTTCACCACCTGGTCCCACAAGCGCACAACCACCTCCATCTTGTCCATAGGCAAAATACCACCAAGAGGTGCCCTCCCTGCTAGCCTATCAGCCTGTTCATTCCCTCGTACACCTGCATGGCCAGGGCAAAATATCCAAACAATTATCTGTGACCTCTGAAGCGACGAGAGCCATTCCACACGAAACATTCCTGTCTCCACCTTGCTAAGCATACTCTTTGAATCCGTAAGGAATACAACATGCTTTGCAGTAGTCTCCTCTAGCCACCGGAATGCCGCTGCTACTGCCTCCACCTCCATTCTCATGCTGGAGGTCATAGTCTCATATGCCAGACTCTCCTTTTTCAAGACTCGCCCATTAGCCTTTGCAATAAAGCCTCAACCACTACGTCTGTTTCTCACCACTGACCCATCGGTGCAGATGACAATGTCACCTTGATGTGTGTTGCTCTGGATCAGCTGTTGCACTTCAAACCCAGTGCGGCCCGCTGCCCATTCTCTCCACTCACGACCCAGTGTTATTATTAAATTGTGCCAGTCCATCATGTCTTCCGGAACTTCCACCCACTCTCTTTGACGATTGATATTCTCTAGATCACACACCTGACTTATAGAAAGTTCTGCCTGTGCCATCCAGGACCTGCCTCGTCTTAGTCTATGACCCTTAACCATATCCATTGCTGCATGCAGCGGGTGATCCCTGTCTGCGGCAACTCTCAGGTACCATTTGGCTTGAAGGACCCTTTGCTTATCCGTCATTGTTGGTAGCGCCAGGATATGCCTCATACATATAACTGGTGTGTCCTTTGTGCACCCCAGGATTGACCGCATGGCAGCATTCTGTATGAGCTCCAACCTGTCATCGAGGTGGAAACACCGACTATCTTGATTGCACAGTTTGGTCACAGAAAATAACCGAAAGGTTGACCGATCTTATATACCGATTGAATGGGTTGAAACATGCAATAATTCTAAGAGGGTCACTGGGTCCAGTGTTAGATCTGTCCGTGTAGTAAGGGGTGCAGTGTTAGATCTATCCGTGTTTTTAAGGGGCCTAGTGTTAGATCTGTCCGTGGTGTCCGTGGGTGCAATGGAAATGACGATGGAACTCCCCGTATCGCAGACAAATAGTGTGTGTGTGTGTGTTTTTTTTTTTTTTTTTTCAGACCGAAGCTCTGAGCAAAACATAAATTCTTAACAAAGCCCCGAGAAAGAAAAGATTATATGAAGATTATTCACCTTTCACAAAGTTTATTCAAAATGCACGGATTTTGTGTAAGTTCTGATGAACGGTTATGTAACAATCCCATAGATTTTACATGTTTCACAGGAAACAGAAATGTTATCACGACAACCCTGGACAAGAAAGTATGGCTTCACTGCCACTCAGTGTAATCAACTTGTACGTACAAGAATTATACCTAGCTCAAACTTTGCGTGATCCCTGGAGTGGAGCCATTAGAGGGATCGTGAAGTGTGGGGTTTTGTTGAACGGGCCGAAATTTGTTTGCATTTTGTGACACTTCTGTATTGAACAATCAGAATCATTGATACAAAATTCTCCCTAAGTGTCCGCATTCACACAAGATATCTGACAACTCAAAGAGTATGCTCGGGAAGATAGAGATGTGGTGGGTCCGAAAAGAGTGATTGCTGTCTCTGGAGAGGTCTTGGCTGGCAAAGATTAGTTTCATTGTCGTGCCAGGGCATGCGGGTGTACAAGGAAATGAGTAAGCTGATAGGCTTGCAGGTAAGGCTACTGAGGAAACGCGGACAAGCCATGGACCAGGCAGACATTCTAAATGCTCTACGAGAAGTAAGTCGTTTACGAGAACCAAGTGATGACTGTGAATTTACAACCAAGCACTTGCTGCGTGAACAGCAAGTTAAAAGAGGTGTGACCAAACAGGAACACTACGCAGGAAGCCAAAGAAGTTTAGTAAATCAACACAGAACCGGCGTCGTGAGCCGCTACACGCTGCAGAATTTGCTGAGGAGGGGATCCTAGCACGTATGGACTGAATGGTTCGATGTGCAATGAGGATGATATGTCGACTAACTAACTAACTAGCCAACTAACAGACAACAGCAGGTATTAAATTACGGAATTCTGTGATTACAATGGCGGAGTGTGTGGCATTAGAATTCGAATTCGAATTAGAAGATACGATATAGTGAGTTGACATTCCTGCTTTAAATACACAACACTGATCTAATAGAAAGAGAGGAGAAATACACGAATTCAGTTTGAAGTGCAATGGCCATGAACAAGGCACACACGGGACTCAACCACTGACATACAGGCTAGTGGTCGAGAGTACAACCAACAGATGACGCAGACAAGTCCTGCTAAAACTTACCCACACTTTCTCTAGACGTCTGGATAGTTCTGTTGCAGGACTCTGGGTTTATATATCTTCTGGTTCAGCAATTTGACATCTGTTGGCACACATGTTGACATGTTCACTGTCGCCAACTTTTTGTGCTTCATTAATTTTGTCCCGGTTATGCCAATGCGGGGCATAAGGTGACTGAGCGTGACCACTGTTTTCTCGATCATCGCTGAATCAAGGGTAGGGATTGAGGGTTTATGTTGCATTGGTGTCGAAGGAGAGGTGTTGAATGAGAAATAAAGTGTTCAATGTGTGGTGACACAATAACATGTAGTATTGTCAGAATCTCCATCGCCTGTAGGTGACGGACAAGCACGACGATGAACCCGACAGGTAGCTACTAGGCAGTTGATGCCCAGTGGTCAGCGTGACGCACGAAGCGCACGGGGACTAGAAGCCAAGGGCTAACGAGAAATATCGGCGTTAGCTCAGACTGATTCAGGAATTCGAGACAGGACGGACATGAGAGAAAGTGTTGCGTGTATTCGTGTATTATTCTATGCTCGATGTGAGAAAGCCTGTATGTTTAGTATATTCTGTTTGGGGACTGAGTGAGTGCTTTGTTCCATTCATCTAGTAGTAGGCCTCTTTCAGTCCTGAAGGACTATAGAGTTGTGCCGCTTGGGAGGTGCCTGGCAGCACCGCTGGTGACTGTATAGTCCAATTCGAGAATGACAATCTCTATCACAGTTTCCGCATCTGTGAGACGAGGCAAGTCCCGCAGTAAGTGACTGCTCTTTGAGCCTGTGCCGTCTCTCCTCAGTTTTTTGGATCTGATTGCGCTCAAAGAGCACCAGTCCGTTTCGTACATCTCTTCTCCAGGAGCATCTGTCTGTTGCAACTCTCTCCCACGTGTCTGGATCTATTCCAATGGTTTTCATATCTTGTTTACACACATCCCTATATCGCATTTGGGGTCTTCCGGTTGGCCTCTTTCCTGTGGCTAGTTCTCCGTAAAGGAGATCTTTGGGAATACGTTCGTCCTCCATTCGAGATACGTGGCCCAACCACCGGAGGCGTCTCTGCTTGAGGAGGGTGTGCACTGTGGTAATATCTGCTCTTTCAAGCACCTGTTTGTTTGTTGTGTGGTCTTTCCATGTTATGCCCAGGATACGTCTCAGACATCTTATGTGGAAGGAATTCAACTTCCTTTCCTGTCTTGAGTACAGGGTCCAGGATTCAGACCCGTAGAGTAGTGTGCTAACAACACAAGCTTTATATACTTGAGCTTTTGTACGCTCTGTTAGTCTATTATTCTCCCAAACTCTTTTAGCTAGCCTGGAAAATGTTGTGGCTGCCTTTCCAATGCGTCTGTCGATTTCTGTCTCTAATGAAAGATTATCTGATATTGTCGATCCCAGATACACAAAATCGTGGACGACTTTCAATTCATAATTAGAGATTTTGATTGATGGAGGCGCATCAGCATCTTGTTCCATCACCTGTGTTTTATTTAGGCTAATGGTGAGCCCAAAGTCTTTGCAGGCAGCTGCAAAACGATCTATGAGCCTTTGGAGATCTTCTGCTGTATGAGTAGTCAGTGCTGCATCATCTGCAAAAAGTAGTTCTCTTACGCATCTTGGTCTTATTTTGGTCTTTGCCTTGAGTCTTGATGGGTTAAAAAGTTTGCCATCAGATCTTGTGTGGAGGTATATGCCTTCAGTGGCAGTCCCAAATGCTTGCCTTAAGAGAACAGCAAAGAAGATACCAAAGAGTGTAGGAGCAAGCACGCATCCCTGCTTTACTCCGCTGCTGATGCTGAATGACTGGGATGTTGAGCCGTCAAATAAAATGGTCCCCTGCATGTTTTCGTGGAATGATTTCAGACTAAGAAGGGTGGGTGGACATCCAACCTTTTCAAGGACCTTAAAAAGGCCGCTTCTGCTCACGAGGTCAAATGCCTTTGTGAGGTCGATGAAGGCTATATATAATGGCTTCCTCTGTTCTCTGCACTTCTCTTGGAGCTGCCGGAGTGAGAAAATCATATCGATGGTGGACCTGTTGGGTCTAAATCCGCACTGCGATTCGGGGTAGATTCTTTCAGCAAGAATGTGTAATCTTTTAAGGATTACTCTGGCAAAAATCTTGCCTGTAATGCTGAGAAGGGAAATGCCGCGATAGTTGTTGCAGTCGCTTCTGTCGCCTTTGTTTTTATAAAGGGTAACGATGTTTGCGTCTTTCATATCTTGTGGTATTGATTTTTCTCTCCAGCAGAGCTGTAATATTGCATACAGTTCTGGGATGATTGTTTCTTTGCTACATTTTAAAATTTCAGGTGGAATACTATCTTTTCCAGGTGCCTTGCCGGATTTGAGAGAGTCTAGTGCTTCGCTGATTTCTGTGAGGCAAGGTTCGTTATCCAAGGCATGCATGGCGGACTGTTGATCGATGGCTTCCAGAGCTTCTTCGCTGACAGTGTTATCCACTGAGTATAGCTCTGAGTAGTGTTCTACCCAGCGATCCATTTGTTTCGCTCGATCTTTTATGATTACCCCCTCAGTTGATCGTAAAGGGGCCAACCTATTTTTTGATGGACTGACAGCTTGCTTGATGCCCTCATACATTCCTCTTATATTTCCAGTGTCTGCACAAGTTTGAATTTGAGCAGAGAGCTGTAGCCAGTACCTGTTCGCACATCTTCTTGCCATCTGTTGTACTCTATTTCTGGCCGTTCGCAATGCCTGCAGTGTTTTCTCTGAAGGTGATGTTTTATACATCGAGAATGCATGTCTCTTTATCTCCAGGACTGGGAGCATCTCTTCAGAGTGTGCTTCAAACCAGTCGGTTGACTTAGTTTGCTTCTTGCCAAATGTTGATAGTGCTGTATTGTAGATGGTGTCGCGAAAATGACTCCATCTCTCGGTGGAATCTCCGTCTGTGGGGCCGGGCAGAGTATCCGCTAGAGCCTGCATGAATTTGTTGACCTTCTCTTTATTTTGGGTGCCACTGGTGTCAATGCGTGGTCTTCCTTCTGTTCGGCTTCTGTAGATTCTCTTGGGCTTTATCTTCACCTTGCTGGAGACGAGTGAATGGTCGGTGTCGCAGTCAGCACCATGATAGCTGCGAGTCATCCGTACATTGCGGAGGTTGCTGCGTTTAGTGAGCACCAGGCTCAGTAGCAGGACGAGTGAATGGTCGGTGTCGCAGTCAGCACCATGATAGCTGCGAGTCATCCGTACATTGCGGAGGTTGCTGCGTTTAGTGAGCACCAGGTCGAGTTGGTGCCAGTTCTTTGATCTGGGGTGCCTCCATGACACCTTGTGTTGAGGTTTCATGTCAAAGAAGGTGTTGGTCACGCACAGATTATGGTGGCTGCAGAATTCCAAGAGACGTTGTCCATTGTCATTGATCTTCCCAACGCCAAACTGTCCTAGACATGAAGGCCAAGATTCGTGGTCGGAGCCAACCCTGGCATTGAAATCCCCCAGGATAAAAAGATGTTGTTTCTCTGGTGTTTCACTGACTTCTTTGCTAAGGTCGTCATAGAACTTGTCTTTAGATTCTGATGCTGCAGTTAGTGTTGGGGCGTAAACGCTTATAATACTAACTGGGCCTGCCTCTGTCTGGAGTTGGAGCTTCAATATTCTTTCAGTGCCATCACTTGGTGGTATGATGGAATTGAGCAGCTTGTTTCTGATAGCGAAGCCAACTCCATGCTCCCTGGTCTCTCCGCACGGCTTGCCATGCCAGTAGAAAGTGAAGTCCCTCTCCTTGATGCTTCCAGATTCTTGGAGTCTGGTCTCTTGCAGGGCGACAATGTCTATCCCCAGTCTTAGCAGTTCGTTGTTTATCACTGCAGTTTTGCGGGCATCCACAATCTCATTTAGATCGTCTGAGATGCCAGGGGTCATGGTTCTTACGTTCCATGTTCCCAGCCTTAGGGCCGGTTGTTTTTTTTTTTTTCTTGCTGTTAGGTGTATAGATTGCGGTCCATGTGTCAGGATTTCCCCCTAAGCTCCACACACCTCAGGAGCAGATGAACCGTGGCGAGACAACACCTTATTGACTGGGGGCTGCCCAGCTTAGGCGGGCGGTAGCTGTCTAGTGAGATATGATGATCTCTCCCACCGTCGGAAGTAGCCCCTGGCGCCTTGCTCTACGCCAATCGAGCATTAAGACTTATAACCGGCAAATGCTACTTCCCGTGTTGTGTCACCGCTTACGCGGTGCTGAAGTGACCTCTTCAGGGCACAAGCCTGGGCAATGGAAATCGGAGAACCAGCTGTTGCCCAGTAGCAGGTTCCCCCTCTCCACGTCGCCGATGTTGACCAAGGGAAAGGCAGTAGCCAATGCAACTTGGCATCGGTGCCGTCGCAGGAGTTGCCAGAACTATGTTGTTTACAACATGGAACTGCCTTAGGGACTCCATCTCCGGATTTGTCCTCAGGGTTTACTCCCGAAGCCTTTCCCATATGGGTATACCCGCAAGGCAGCGGAGGTTTGAGATTTAGAGTTCCCTCTCTTAGAAGAGATACCAACCAAGGCTGACGAGCCTCCTCTGCCCGGGAATCAATAAGGAGGGAAGTCTACCATTCTTCCTTCCTGGCAGTGACCATACTGATCGGATGACCGTAGCCATTGTCTCTACTTAGAGATCCTCTGCCCACCGTCACTGACTTGAAACCATAACCAACAACTATCTGTCGGCTGCTCCCAAGTCCAATCCACCACCTGCTCCCATGGCTTCACGTTACCCTGTTGGGGGAGCTAAACGGGTACTCCACCTTGCCCAAGGGTGTCCCGTAGGCTAGCGGAGGGAAGGAGGCACCTTACTTCTCCTTTGATAGGGTATACCCCTACCCCGCTACCCGTGCCATCTATGAACTTGTGTATTGCATATATGAATTTGTAATGGCATTGTCGCTAATTGTGAGCGCAGCATTATATGAATGCCGTTGAGGAGAGTGGTTTATGTGATTAAAGTGTTTCAGTTATGTTGCCGCGTGTCTGAGTACAATCATTCTTTGTGTATGATTGTTTCACTCCTGTTAGAAAACACGAGCCGCTGTTAGTATAAAGTAAGACCCTGACAAGTATGTGCTATAATGTTTCTCTCTTGTAATGTGTCTTATATAATTACGCTCGCCGTCCAAACAAACAATGTAGCAGATCAACGGGAACCAAATATTAATGTCAACGACAATGATGGCAGCAACGATGGCATTCCACGTCAAATCAAAGTTTATTAATGGTAATCGGTCGCACAGGCTAATATATGACCGTTCCCATATTGCTGGGAGGGCCGGTCAAAATATAACAAATAATTATTAATAAATATACAATGTCAGCTGCCGATTCCGATTCCATCTTATTTCCTAATTAAATGATAAGTAAATTGCATGTGGTCCATCGCGCTGTACTTACATTACGTTCTTCATTCTACCGTCTGACTTACGTTGATCTATGTCTGTGCTGACGCTATGACCTCTAACTGTTGATCGATCGGCAAGTTGTGATGCAAACTATTCTCTTCATTTCTTCTGCGCCATGCGTTCATCCCCGATCGTTCCTCGCAATCCAGACTGTGCCCTTGTTTCCTGATGTTGCGGTAATATCATATATCCTGTCCATAACGTCTTTCAGTTAGATATTGTTGTTGATACTTTGGTGTTGTGATCAAGTCCGCCCGTCTCCATGATGTTTTCAAAACTTGACTGACTATGGTGACGTAGTCCGCCGTGACGTCATGTAGCAACTTGTGTATTCATCCGCTACTCAGTTAACTCTCTTTGTTCCGTCTGCCACGATTTTCATAGCTTATTCTAATTCATTGACTCTAGCCTCCGATGCCACATGGTAGTATGTAATGTAATAATATTGTTGATTAAATGTGGCAAACACGACTTGGTGACAGGCACGGTATGTTACATACAGGATATATATCAGAGATCGTTAGATAGTTGAACAGACATCAGAGATCGTTAGAAACATAAGATATATATCACTATTTACGTGATTATTTATACAATATACATGATTTGTGAAATAAATAATGGATATGGACACACACACACGCGCGCGCGCGCGCACACACACACACACACATACATGCATAGATATGCGAGATGTGTATCATGCATGGGTAGATACCATAGAAATTTGTGTCATGCATGGACATTTACCAGAGATTGGTGACGTACATGGGTAGATATAAGAGATGTCTGACATACATGGCTAGATATCAGAAATTGTTGACATACATGGCTAGATATCAGACATTGTTGACATACATGGGTAGATATAAGAAATTTTTGACATACATGGGTAGATATCAGAAATTGTTGACATACATGGGTAGATATCAGAAATTGTTGGCATACATAGGTAGATATCAGAAATTGTTGACATACATGGGTAGATATAAGAAATTGTTGACATACATGGGTAGATATCAGAAATTGTTGACATACATAGGTAGATATCAGAAATTGTTGGCATACATAGGTAGATATCAGAAATTGTTGACATACATGGGTAGATATCAGAAATTGTTGGCATACATAGGTAGATATCAGAAATTGTTGACATACATGGGTAGATATCAGAAATTGTTGGCATACATAGGTAGATATCAGAAATTGTTGACATACATGGGTAGATATCATAAATTGTTGACATACATAGGTAGATATCAGAAATTGTTGACATACATGGGTAGATATCAGAAATTGTTGACATACATAGGATGATATTAGAAATTGTTGACATGCATGGGTAGATATCAGACATTGTTGGCATACATAGGTAGATATCAGAAATTGTTGACATACATGGGTAGATATCAGAAATTGTTGACATACATGGTAGATATCAGAAATTGTTGACATACATGGGTTGATAACAGAAATTGTTGATATACATAGGTAGATATCAGAAATTGTTGACATACATGGGTAGATATAAGAAATTGTTGACATACATGGGTAGATATCAGAAATTGTTGATATACATGGGTAGATATCACACATTGGTGACATACATGGGTAGATATCAGAAATTGTTGACATACATGGGTAGATATCAGAAATTGTTGACATACATGGGTAGATATCAGAAATTGTTGATATACATGGGTAGATATCACACATTGTTGACATACATGGGTAGATATCAGAAATTGTTGACATACATGGGTAGATATCACACACTGGTGACATACATGGGTAGATATCAGAAATTGTTAACATACATGGGTAGATATCAGAAATTGTTGACATACATGGTAGATATCAGAAATTGTTGACATACATGGGTTGATATCAGAAATTGTTGACATACATGGGTAGATATCAGAAATTGTTGATATACATGGGTAGATATCACACATTGGTGACATACATAGGTAGATATCAGAAAATGTTGACATGCATAGCTAGATATAATAAATTGTTGGCATACATAGGTAGATATCAAACATTGGTGACATACTTAGGTAGATATCAGAAATTTATGACATACATCTGTCATCAATTGATGACAGACATACTTCTCAACATCCCATCAGATGTCACACCAATTCAAGAGACCTACACAGATGTCACCGTAGAACTAGAACAGACATATTAAAAGAAGAAATTATAGAAGCCATCAGATTAGCCCCATTGAACAAATCACAGGGACAGGATGAAATACCAAATGAACTAATTAAAACAGCAAGAGAAGTAGGAACGGCTTGGCTACATAGACTATTCAACCATGTTTGGGTAGAACAACAGACACCACGAGACTGGGGAAACGCCATTATTATCCCAGTTAGGAAAAACAAAGGCAACTACACACAATACACAGGCATTTCACTGTTGAGTCATACTGGGAAAATAGTTTACAAAATTCTTGAGAAAAGATAACGAACTACATTAGAACCCCAGCTAAGCGAAACACAACTTGGATTTAGGAAAAACAAAGGATGCACAGATGACATTTTTGCTCTTAGACAACTTATAGAAAAATCAATCGAATTCAATGAAAAACTCTACTTAGCCTTTGTCTACCAAGAAAAGGCATTCGATAGAGTTGATAGAAACAAGCTGTGGGACATCCTTAAACAATATGGAGTGAGAACACATCTAACAAACCTATGTACAAGTTTATACAACAGTGAATGCATAGTGAGAGCAACTGGAGGGCACTCAGAACCCTTCACCATAAGATCTGGAGTACGACAAGCAGAAACAGCAGGAATACCGCATGACGAGAACACAGAAGAAGAACCATCTGCAAATCTAACCATTAGAGAACTGTTTGCGGATGACCAAGCACTAATAGCAAAATCAGAAGCTGAATTACAAGACCACATGAATAGTCTAAACGAAATGTGTAGGGAATATAACATGAAAATTAGCACAAGCAAAACAGAGGTAATGACTATAACTAAAGAAGAACAAACAACAATAATTCACCCAAACGAACATCCCTTGAAACAAGTAACGAGTTTCAAGTACCTAGGAAGTATAATATCATCAAATGGCAGATCAGAGGACGAGATCGAAAATAGATGCAATAAGGCAAATCAACTCATTGGACAAATGGCACCAATACTAAAGAACAAACATGTATCAATAACTACTAAGAAAGCATTTTACAACACAATCTTCCTACCAACTCTATGCTACCAATGCCAAACATTGGCAGTGACAGGAAAAAGAGAAAAGTCATCTGCAAATAGATCGCAGGACGACGACAGATATAAGGGAAGATCATTTAAATAAATGGCAAATAACAGAGGGCCACGAATAGACCCCCGAGGAACTCCAATATTAATGGTAATGGCTTGAGATAAGGATTTATTGTGTGATACTACTTGTTTTCTGTCTAATAAAAGTGATTTTATTAATGTAATTATATTAAAGCTTACTTTCATTGTTTCTAGTTTTTTTTAATTAGAATTAAGTGAGACGGTGGCGATGGCATTTGACCTGGAGGATGCGTCTAACAGGGTCAGGTATGACCGGTTGATATACTCTCTGAGGAAGAATTGCAACGTCTACTACCTACTTTTTCCAATGCTTGTTCTGAATTTGGTTTCACAATTAGCATAAAGAAGATTGATAAAGAAGACACGGATTATATCACAAGGTTCGCATGGTGGTATCATTAATCTTTATTGACGACACCGTACTGGAGATAGTGATCCATTTTACGTATCTAGGATAAGAGGTAAAGAGCATATTATCCATAGATCAGGAAATCAGCATCATGATCGATAAGGCAGCAAAAACAATGAACAAGTTAACAAAAAGAGTCTGGGAGAACAGGAAGCTTACTGCCAAAACAAAAGTCCTTGCCTATCAACCCTGTGTCCTTAGTACTCTTCTTTACGAGAGTGAAGCCTGGTCAACTTACTCATACCAAGAGAAACGTTTAAACAGCTTTCATATGAGGTGTCCGCGAATGATACTCAGTATTAAGTGGCAAGACAAAATTACAAATACTGACGTATTGGAAAGATCAGGTCTTCGTCGACTTACATGGATAGGACATGTTAGGAGGATGGATGATGGTAGAATACCAACAGACGTCGTTTTTCATGAATTACAGTTGAGTAGGAGATCTCAGGGTCGGCCTCTACTACGATACAAAGATGTGTGTAAGCGGGACATGATTGATACATGCATTGATAATGCACATTGGGAGCAAGTCGCCGCTGAACGTGTTTCATGGAGTGCAAATATCAAAAATGGAATAAAGACAAAGGATAAAATTATTCCAGATAAGTCACACACCGAGCTTGTGAGACGTAAGATGTTGTATGATGGTGGAAATGCCCATGTGTTCACATGCATCCTGTCAACAACTTAACTGACAGGCCTCATCGGGTACTTCTCACACACTCGTACAAGACAACTTGCAAGTCGTGTGGGAGGCAAAATGCATGGTCCATTTTATTGCCGTTGGCTCGCTTACAAGCGGTAAACAGTCGCTAATGCAATACACAATATACAGCCACAGAATTATCTAACACAAACTGCTAACCCTATGCTAACTCTATCTACGAGTGAACACAAAAACCCCTAACGTATTCTAAACGATGTGAACACCCCAAAGTCCAGTCTCCCGTCTCCCGGACATCTCTCCCCTGGTTACACACCACGCGGGGGTGACCTTCTCCTTCGTGCGTGTTACCTCACATCGCACGCTGCTGGCAAAACGTGGCCTGTTGAGTGTCTACTCAACTGTGCTCTGGCTTCATGAGGTGTGGTGGTATCGTGATTAGAGTGCTAACTCTCTGCACACCGCCTGCGTGTATCATGAGGGAGTGGCTAACCTTCCACTCTTCCCTCATCTCCCCTGCTCTTGCCTCGGGCACCGCATCTCCTCCTGGTCCCTCTAGGATTGACCGCTCTCCCTGGCGGAGGGGATGTGGTCAAGTCTTTGACACACACCCGCCCCTCTTGTGTTGCGTCATCAACTTTCACTTATTGGTTGTGACGCAAGGAGGTTTCTACACAAAAAATTAGTGTCTCTAATTTTTGTCAAAGACTCTAGATAACGTGGCTCTGGGCTTTCCAATAGATCATTAACAACTATTGTCACCATGTAACAAAGCCTCACTTGGCTACTGGCAATCGCCACAAACTTGCCTGGTTGGCGTGAGCCCCTTCTCACATGCTATATTATACTTATCAGAGGTATGTCTGAACCGGACCGTTGTCTTATAAGACCTGCCCTCACATAGTAAATTAACTTACTACCCATACAAAGTTGACTTTCTTAGGGTCAACACATGAATTGCTTCATGTCCCCCATATAATATTTAACAACCCAATCTACAAGAGTGTGTGCGACAGGCTTTACTACTTCGCTTCCGCGCGTAAGACTTATTACACTGCTAATTTAGTTCTTCGTTGTCTATTATGTCCCCTGGCACCAAAGTTATCTGCCTTTGATCTGCAAATAGTGTATGCAATTTATATGTTTGTTTTTCTGGTTGTTGTGTGTTTAGGATGTAATAAATCTACTACTCTAACTTCTACCCTATATTTCTAACTTATCTGTGTATGTATGTTAGTTTTTTGAGTGCCATAATTTTGTTCAATGTGGCCACAAAACAGGTGTATAACACTAATTCGTGACTACATTCCATTGTTATGAGACCCAAAATACTGTAATCTAAGTTCTAAATATATCACAGACAAACACATTCACACTAACACAATTTCCCTAGCGAAAACCAACACCAATGCAAACAAATATTAAAAGTCGTGGCAGGCAGCAGAAGAATTTGCTCACAGCTTGCATTCGATCTCACGTCTATCTTCGTCATTCTCACTGTGCACACGCGTCACTCCTGTCATCAATTCATCAAACCGGACCTCGGGGGCACACATCGATTAGCCTGCACACGATAGGTCTGCGGAGCATTGAAACCCGGAGGACCACGGACACAGGGGGCGGAGGTGGAGAGGGAGGGGGCCCGCAGGACGGGGAGCGCGAAGGCGGGCACGCGTCATATTGACGATGGGACAGGGCAGGAGACAGGGGGGGGGGCGGGTCCCGGGGGAGCTCAGCATCTACGAGGGACACGAACCGAAGTATCAGAGTGGATAGGAGAATCGACGATGCGCCGGGGACGATATGGTAATGGTGACCCGAGGGCTATTAGGTGGAGAGGAGCGGTTGATCCTACGCGGGGGTGGATCGAGCGAAGAGGATGTAAAGAGGGAAAGGAAGTAGGGGATAGAGGGAAGGTACCCTAAGGACTGGTAATGTGAAACTAAATTAGTACGGGCGAGACTAGCAGTGAGTGTGGGGTAGGGGGAAATGAATCATGGAATGAGGGCTGAAGCGATGATGTAGATGGAGTAATGAACGAGAACTTATGACTGGTGAAGGTGGGGATCGATGGAGGGGTGCCGGAAGAGGAATAACTAAACGTAACTGAAGCATTAAATGATTAACACTCTCATTGTACTATTTCGGTGTCAAAGATTTTACTTTGGTTAACTTGTAATTTTGACCGCGGTAGTTTTTTTGTTTATTTTTTTGTTTGGTGTGTTTGTTGGTGGTTGGTTTTTGCTGGTGTGTTTTTTTTTTTTGTTGATTTATTTTGTTTTTTTTACGTCCTAACGCGAGAAAAAAAAACAATATACAAAAAACACCCTATATTTTAACACAATTTAATTCTAAAATATTTCGAAGTTTAAAGTAAAATGGGTTAATTTACTGTAACTACATTATCGCTATTAAATACCTGAGACACCTAGTAATATTAAACCCCTAATTCTACTACACCTCTATTTTAACTATTTTAAAAAAAAAAAAACAAAAATTAAATTAATTTTTACCTATCACCATCACCTAAGAGATTAAGTTTATATACATGGTATTTTTTCTTCAGTTTCCCCACAGGTTAGTAATTTGGATTTGCCTTCATGTTTGTTATTTCGTTCGGTTTAGAGGCACAATATAAACTACATAATGTTTGTTGGTGCCTGGGTATCTGAAATACATTTCTTAAAAAAAAAAATAAAACGGAAAAAATAAAAACTTAAAAATACAGGTCATACTAATGTTCATAATTTGGATCCATCGGTTAGTGCCAAAACGTTTAGAGAGACTTTGCTGGTGTCCGTAGCTTTTGGTCGTTAATTATGGTCCTGAAATTAAGCATCTCTGTTTATACTGTTCGGTTTTTTCTGGACGATAACACCTCAACACGAACTGTTTTCACCCCCTACATTTCTTGTCACACAAATGATACAACCTAAACAAAAACCGAACAAAAAAACAACCGGCGGCCTGGAGTCTTAGTTTGGAAATGAGCTTGTCCTGATTGTCACCAGAACAAATCACAACGGCAGTAATATCTAAGTTTTCTGTAATCACAGTTCCTTTTCTCTTGCGTTAAGTTATAATGTCAAAATCCCTAACTAAGCATCAATGTCTATACGGGCCACATTATTAGTTCTTTGTACTGGGTACACAAAAAAAGTCTTAAAGCACAAAAAACCCATGATGTCTCTGTACCTATTTTTACATAGCTTTTAATGGGTATTCATGACTAACTATCACTCTCATTACTCTGTGGGATTTCAGGTATATTTACCGCAGAAATTGGTCTAAAACTGAGTGGAGGTATCATGGAGTCAGCCCTAATGTTTCCTTTATACCCTGATATGTTCTATATATACTAAAACGTATAGTTTCTGAAGTATCGATAGCGAGACCCCTGGAATATCCTGCTCCTGGCCTGGTATCCCTAGTCCTGGGAATCCCTGCCTGATGCCCTATAGTATCCTGTCGTTTCTTTCTTTTCTTTTTTTGGCTGTGCCCCGCACGCCCCCGAGCAACATCCCCCACACCACGTTTGGATGACCGTAATGGGAGAATTATTCTGTCTGGATAATGAAAGTGTACAACCCCCGACCCGCCAATAACACCCGCCGCCTAGAAGATCGCTGTGAGCTCGCTCACTGAATTAGATTGGACGACCGCTGGAGGGCTGTTTCTGTTCCACTTTTTTTTCTTTTTTTTTTTTTTTTTGTTTCCAGTTCTCTCAGTTGCTAATCGAATGATCTGTATCTGGCACTACTTTTTCTGCTATCGAATAGCTGACTTCGGCAAAGAGAGAGGTGGTGATCTACGGTAGCGGCATTCACCATAACAAATCGGCATGGGAAGATGGCCCCCATCGTAAAACATTGGGGCCTAGTACGTCTGCAGATTCTTGGCAAAAGCGATGGAGATCTTTTCCTAGCTGTGCTTGGCATCTGTCCTAAGAGATAATAAACGAGCCCAGTGATTCAGGCAAGCGGGTAGGACTTGGAACATTACTAAAAAAGAATTTTGTTTTCCAATTTTGAAACTATTGAGAAAATTAATATGCTCATATAGCAATGCTTTCAACAATCCATTATGTATTGTTAACTGATCTTTTAAACATATACATTAGCAAACAACGGTAAACTAGTTATTTAATTTCATCGTTTTTCACCCAGCTAGGTTTTTGAATAAATTTACTAATAGTAAATTGGGGTAAACTAAAAAAATGTCCCAAAGAACTTCTAATTCTAGACCTTAAAAACGTAACCTATGCTTTTTTTGTTTCGTCGTAGGCAATGGTTATCATATCATAATTTTTGTAATCAATAATTTCCTAGTTCGTCAGTCTTTCCAGAGCTGATACTGCGCCTTGAGCTCATACTGACCTTTGACCTCCCGCTTCTGCCGATAACGCAACCTTCCCAAAAAATTCACATTTTATCTTTTTTTTTTTCTTTATTAGGCCTAATTAATTTACAAGCTTTACCTCGGTTTTGACCGAGTTGATTACCGCGAAAGTCGCTAACCTATCAAAATAGACATGTTCATCTTCGCAGTAATGTGTTCGTGGGGTCGATCGATTCGTCCAACGTCCTTCCGTATTGACACAATATATCCATCTAATATATTAGGGTCCAACTGTATTCCGGTCCCAACATTCATGTAACCATGTAATAGATCCTTCTCTTTCCACTGCAGACGAAAAGTGCAGGAGGCATTTCGAAGAAGGCTACCCCAAAAGGAAAGAAATCCATGGCAATACTACTCGTAGATAGTGTCCTCCTAAAGGTGTTTGAAAAAAAGCAGTAAAAGATTGCATAGATTTTGAGCCTTCCGATATCGGAACCCCCTGTGCCAGTCATCCGTTTAGTAAGATCTAGTTTTGAAAAGATTTTAGAAGTAGACATTGTCCCCGATAAGAGCTTCGCAGATGGGGGAATGAAATCGGGTTTTCTGCGCGGTCCGATCTTTGAAGTGATTTATTTAAGTTGTTTTTTTTCGATAGTCCACACATAGAGTCGAATTGTGGAAAATTTACTTCTTCTTCTCTTCTTATTAAAACAAAACTAGGACGCATTGGATTTAGATTGGGGAGAGAAAAAGATGGACAATAAGTTGATTACGTACAGATGTTATAACTCATTTTTTTTGAAATAATAAAATAATACTCCTCCCAGGACTAGTCCTCCGTAAACTTGAGAAAATTTCTCCCCCTTCACCTTATTCTTATTTTGATATTTTTAAAAAGAAATTTTTCCCTATACTAAGGTGGATAGAGTACTTGGCCTCCCTGCATTTTAAAATAGGCTTGAAAAGGTCACGAAAGTAAGATGGAGTGTTCGAATTCTGTCCCGTTCTATATATCTACAAGGTCCCTGGGATGGTCAGAGATAGGTCTTTGTATTTCGGTTACTAAATCAACTATTGTGCTTCGTTTAATGGTCTGTTAGGGACAATATTCACCTGAATCTATATTTCTATTAAATGTATACTGTCCCATCGACCACCTAGATGTTCCCGCCGTTTTTTTTTGGGGGGGTCTAACAAATGGGAACGGGTCGGTAGTTTCCATTCCGTGCGGTCGGTCGTCTTATACCTCTACCCCTGAATTTAAATAGATTACATGGTGGTTGCTAAGGTTGGTGGTAATTTCTGTGGCTTACGGGTCTTTCTCCTAGATTTTTAAAATAAAAGGAAAATTGCCAGGCGTAATGGTTTGGAAACATCTTTTGGGCCCATTCCCCTCGACCGTACTCCCTAACAAACTCGTTGTCAGTTGCCCGTTATGATATGTCTTCTGGTCGTTTCCTTGCCTCCATCACCGTACACCTGGTGTTGTGTGCAATATGTTCAGTGGTGTATAGGTTGTCTTTCCTCTACTCTTTGTCTCCTCTTTGTGTTGATGTATGAAATCAAGAAAGGGAAAAAAGTACGGTTATGGCCAGCATAATGTCATTGTGACATGGAAATATCTTTTAAAGAGAGGGAGTGGTCCGTTTAAATTAGAATTATTTCGATAAAGGTACGTCATTAGTAGTTCAACCAATCTGAGATTTATTTTGCGTTTATTAATACACCTTTGAACAAAAAATTGGACCCTTGCCATGTAGTATTCATAAATTTCTTTTGTTCTGAAAGAAGCAGAGTATGTCTTATCTGGTTCCAGCTCGATTGTTCTTTTCTGCCCCCTTTTGGTGGCCATAATTTGCGGTAGATTTTGACCCGTCCCTCGCTCTCCAAATCTCTGCCTTAGCTATGACCAACGATTTCATCATCTTGTCCGTGTTTCTTGTCACCACATATTTCAATAAGGTGGTATTTTTTGGGGTAAATATTTTTTCTATTTCTTTTTTTTTTTTTTTCTATCGAATTAGTGATTACTACCTACTAGCTGATGTGTAGATAGTTAGAGGGGGGGTCCACGGTGGGTTAAGTAGCCCCGGTAAACATAATTCCAAACGGTGAGAAAAAACCCGAAAGGTTCTTGAACATGGGGGAAATCTCCCGATAGGCGAACAGCAACTGTTGTTAACAGTGTATTCCCGTCGAGGTCTGGGTCATTTTAAAAACAACTTATAGTTCTTTTTTTACTCGTTTTTCTGCTGTCAAAACCTTAGCCAGCATTTTGCTTTTTAAAGGGTTCAACCATTTACTTTCTCATGATATAACTACTAATTCCTTTGCGGCTGGCTGGAATGGTAATCTGTCGTAAAAAGTGGTTGCTTAATGCCTAGCATGTTTTTTGTAAGGCTTATTGCGTTTTGGCAAAGAGTCACCCGTATTAAGCTATTTGAGTTTCCATCGAAGACATCGGTATAAAAATGGTCCGTGGGGAAATCCAATCGCAGTGAGAACGCAGCATGTAGAAATACATTTGGGGGGTCACACAAAAGGAACTTCAGAGGCGTTCTTTTTGTGAGAGTGATGTATTTCAAAAAGCTAAAAACCCAAAGCTACTATTAAAAAGAAACGCTATATAAAAAAACTGAAAAAAAAAACAGCCTAAACTAAAAAACTGCCTCCCTTCACTCAAAACCCACCTTGAACATCATGCTTAGGTGACCATTGGATACAATTATGAAAAGAGCGAATTTTTAACCTTCTTTTTGCTGTAACAAACCTGGTTCAGAGGTGGGGTCCAACCCTATCTCTAACTATATCCGCCACAACTTTCAAATGGCCTAGAAGCCAGTGTAGAAGGATTGTACTTCACGCTGGTAGGATGTTTTAACCCCACCTATGCGTATTACTAATTGTTGACAGACTTAACACGAAGACGACAAAGATAATTTACTATCACTTGCAAACACCTGGCCAATAGAAATGACCTGAAATTCTGGCCCTGTCTATATCATTATGCAAGAGACCATCAACGGTGACCCTCAATGTGCAATCTTTAAAGCACAGTCTTATACGGTTTTGGTCAGTGTAACCACCGTTTGCCTAATTTCCATGGTTTACCAGTGTATAGAACTACATAGGTTAAAAATGCCATTATGTGATATTTGATTTTCAGTCTAAAAAAAAAAAACAAGTATAGCATCTTTTGGTTATTTATTTTGCTTTTTTCTTTTAGCAATTTTAAAAGTATGGGACACGACTTTGGGTCAAGCTTTTTTTTTTTTGGCTGTTTTAATAAATTCCTTTCTGCTGTTGTCGTCCTGTGCCCGCATTGTGGTAAAGCAACAAGTAGTCTCTCACCCTCTCATCATTGAAATTGGTGGCTTATGTTTTCCCACCACCCAAAAAACTGTCTCTTCGCAAGCTCTTTGTTAGTTTGCATTATCTAGCGCAATTTAATGTTTCTCCATCTCACCTTTCTCCCGTTCTTCCCATGGGGCAAACTAATCCTATTTCTTCATTAGTAAATTGTGTTTTCAGAGTTGGGAGGTAGCCTCGCCAAAATTAAGTCAGACAAGGGTTGTTTATGTATTGATGCACAAGTAAATGTAACCAGAGAGTAAAATGAGAATTCAAATATGGCTTTTGCCAAAGGGTAAATTTCAATGTTACCAGGCCGAGATGACGTACGAGGCATTTGACAGAGTATCCACCTGTGTATCACCACGGATTAAATACCAGTTCTTTTTTCCGTAAAGACACCAATAAGGAGGTGCTATGGCCGCTGATCCAGCAAACACTGGCAGTACTCATTGACAATGCATTGTGGAATACAAGATTGCCTCTGTGGAGCAGTGCTGCGTTTAACATTCTCAGATAGAATGGGACTGTATGTCCACCCATTCCTAGTTTTCCGTCTGTATGGAATTGGTACTAATGCGTTTTCGACAGCTGTCGAAGCTCAACCTATCGTATGCAACACAAACATTTTTCTTGCTTGAGTTATTAGGTAGTCACTTTCACATCGTCAGACATCATCTCCTCACTACCACCAATCATGAAGAGTTGTCAATCAATATGGCAGTGAATATAAAATGGCTTTCCCATACGCT